>JANZXR010000003.1:14965145-14982060 GCA_027575705.1 Erythroxylum echinodendron
AGGCATATTATCGAACATTTTATACGCAATATGCATAATCTAAACCTAACCAAATATTCACGTTTAAAACTTAAAAATACGCTAATTTAGTAAAATAATACACTTATATGAGACTTTACCTCAAACACGATCGAAAAATGCGAGAGAAGGAGTCGGAAAACTCTGAATCTTAAGTAAAGAGGAGAACTGAAAGTGCGAGGGGAGGGGAGAGGGGTCGGGCGAGACTTATAGCCGCTGGATTACCGACAGAACACATAATTCCGTCGGTAATTTAGGTTTCCAGAACACGCGGCTGCCGACAGTTACCGACGGACAAGACATTTCCGTCGGTACAAGCGTGGCATTCGCCGACAGTTACCGACGGCAAATATCTGTCCGTCGGTAAAAGCGCGGCATTTATATTCGGGATGAAACTCAAATAGCGACAGCCACCGCATTCCGTCGGCAAAATAAGTTTGTTGTCGACATTTTCCGATTGTATGATTGTCTACTGTCGGTATCAGCAGACAAGCAGACCGAAGAAATTTCTATACCGTCGGTAAAATTTATTCGTAAAACATTTACTAACGGATAGAAGAACTTCCGTTGGTAAAAGCGCGGCCGTCTTATTATAGTTAAACCACAAATACCGACGGGTATGTTGTTCCGTCAGTAAACAAGGTTTGCTGTCGATATTTTCTGACGGTAAGATCAACGTCCGTTGGTATGCGCATCCAATATTACCGAAGGTAAGTTATTACCGTCGGTAATATTTGTCCATAAAAAATTCACCGATGAAATATTGGCGTTCTGTCGGTGTATCGTCCCTACTTCATTAACACGACGACGTCTGTTAGCAATTTGCCGACAGAAAAGATTGTCCGTCGGTATATTAATCGAACATTTACCGATGGAAGGCTTTGTCATCGGTAACTTGAAGCTAAATACCGATGAAGTGTTATACCGTCAGTAAATGGCGAAGCAATTAAATTGCAGGAACGATTCCTGCATTTTTTCCCATCGCCAAGACCTTTGGCGTCGCTATTTTCTGTCGGAGATTTTGCGCTAAATTTTTTCCTACAGTATTGCCGACGGAGTTTTGGTCCGTCGGTAAAACATTCTATTCTTCGACGGATTAGGGACATTCTATCGGTAATTAGCGACGGATTTTTTGTCGTTGGAAATATTCAGACGCTAATATGCGATTTTCTTGTAGTGCATATGACTAGGCGACCTGCCCGAGATCTCTTGATCCATTTGTTCTGCGTGCCCAAAATTTCAGAAATTAAGCTTAACCATCATACTAGAACCTTAAGGAAGTTAAATACTTAAAACCCCCATCTTAAGACGTCACAAAGGTTGATCTCTCCCTTGATAAGTTAGATTTGTATTCTACCAAGAACACAAAAGAATAAACAAAGCTTGCTGGAAAATAACTTAATTTTTATTGATAGTGATGAAGATCTTGTAATACATGAGATGACTCTTTAAATAGGCATCATAATATCCTAATTTTATAAAGAAAGGGTTTTCTTATCTATTCTTAATTCATACCTAAGTAGGAAAGACCTAAATAAGAAAGGAAATCCTTAATTTGAGGATACACATCAATATTGAATGTGGATATCTATTAAATTAAGGAAACAATATGATTTATCAAGATATGAATAAAATTATTAAGGAACAAGTCTTAATAAGGCCTTGTTCACTCAAAAACATAAATTTGGGCTTAATTAAATCAACATAACCAGCTCACTTGTTGATTGAATCTTAATTATGCAGATTGAGCTTCCTTCAAACCCATGTGTGATGATCAACACTGTATCTTGGGATTCCAAGCTTGGTTCACCATGTACTAAGTCTTGTCCAACATCTTGTACATGAAGATAAGTAATTAATTTTGGTAATGCCTTAGCACCTTCAAAAATAACCTCCTTTTCTTGCATCTCTATGATTAATCCTTGTAAAGCTTCTTTCATTCGTTTTGTTCTTACTCTAGTCATTGGACCTCCAATTCCTTACAATGGGTTTCTGGAAAATTTGCTAAGATTAACTAGAGTCATTCAGTTAGTGTCTTGATCCCCATCATTCCACCCCTCCTTGAAAGGATTCGTCCTCGAATCACCTACATTAAACAAAGATAAATTATCAATATTAAAAGTAGAAATAACATTACCATAGTTGCTTGGCACATCGAGCTTGTAGGTGTTGTCATTGATCCTCTCTAAGATTTGAAAAGGTCCATCTCCTCTAGGCTGCAATTTGGACTTCCTGTATGTGGGAAATTGTTGCTTCCTTATGTGCACCCACACCCAATTTCCAGATTCAAAAACAACTTTTATATACCCTTTGTTAGCTTGTCTTGTATATTGTTTATTTTTCCTTTCAATGTTGGTCCGAACCTTAGCTTGTAAATCCTTCACAAATTCTGCCTTTTTCTTCCCATCAAGATTAGTATGTTCATTAGTAGGCAAAGGTAAAATATCCAAAGGGGTTAAAGGATTAAATCCATATGCAACTTCAAAAGGTAAAAAGGAATTGGTAGAATGAACAAACCTACTATAGGCAAAATCAATAAGTGGCAAACACTTTTCCCACTATTTTAAGTTCTTATGTATGATAACACCCAACAAAGTAGTGAGTGTCCTATTAACTATTTCAGTTTGCCCATCCATTGGGGATGTGCAACAGTATAAAACAAGGGTTTAGTTCCTAACTTAGTCCACAAAGTGTGCCAAAAATAACTTAAGAATTTAACATCTCTATCACTAATAATTGTCTTGGGCAAACTATGCAATCGAACTACCTCTTTAAAGAACAAATCAACAATATATGTTGCATCATTGGTTTTAGAACATTCAATAAAATGAGCCATTTTGCTAAATTGATCAACAAAAAAAAAAATGTTGTCCTTACCACTTTGAGACCTTGTAAACATATGAAAAACTCCATAGAAATATCAATCTAAGGTTGAGTAAACATAGGTAAAAGCATATATAAAACATGCAGTTTTACTTTAGACTTTGCTTGTTTGCATGTTATATACACTTGTCAAAAACAAATTGCGCATCATGTATCATTTTAAGCTAATAAAAATGTTCATGCAATATGCCTATAAAATTCAACAAACGCAAACTTAGAGCAAGCATCCCATACTTGGCCAAAATCAGAATCATTTGCTTGCAATTCTTTAAGCAATGCAAAACTAAGTAGTTTATTTTACAAAGAAGTAAGTAATGCATACCTTCTAGACAATGCATCAGCCACAACGTTCTCTTTTCCATGTTTGTAATTGATGAAATAAGGAAGAGTTTCTATGAACTCTAGTCATTTAGTATGTTTTTTTATTGAGCTTACCTTGGGATTTCAAGAACCTTAAACTTTTATGATCAGAATGAATGATGAATTCCTTTGGCAACAAATAGTCTTACCATGCTTGAAGAGTTCTTACTAATGCATACAGTTCTTTATCATAAGTAGGATAATTCAATGCTGCCCCATTTAACTTTTCACTAAAATAAGCAATTGGTTTAGATTTTTTACATCAATACAACCCTTATTCTAATTCCAGATGCATCACATTCAACTTCAAAATCTTTATCGAAATTGGGCAAACACAATAAAGGGCATTAGTTAGCTTATCTTTCAATATATTAAAATTTTGATCATGCACATCATCCCACTTAAAACAACATTCTTTGTAACAAGTTCATTCAAAGGTTTAGCAATGGAAATAAAGTCTTTAACAAACATTCAATAGAAACTTGATAGACCATGAAAACTTCTCACCTCATTCGCATTCTTAAGTGTATGCATAGTCCCTTATCGCCTTTACCTTCTCTTCATCAACACTAACACCCTTTGAAATAAAAAAAAATCTAAGAAACATAATAGATTCCATGCAAAATGTACACTTTTTAAGATTAGCATACAATTGGTTCTCTCTTAATACACTAAAAACAACATGCAAATATTCCACATGATCATTTACATTCTTGTTGTAAACTAAAAATCATCAAAGTAAACTACCACAAAATTTCCAATAAAAGCACATAATACATGGTTCTAAACCTTATGAAAGTACTAGGTGCATTAGTTAAACCAAAAGGCATTAATAACCACTCATACAGTCCATATTTAGTTTTAAACGTCGTTTTCCATTCATCTCCTTCTTTCATGCGAATTTGATAGTAGTCATTCTTTAAATCAATATTAGAAACCAAGCATGAGCTATGTAATTCATCAAGCATATCATCTAAGTGAGGAATATGATGTCTATACTTAACTGTTATTTTGTTTATGGCTCGGCAATATACACATATGTGCCATTTTCGCATTTTTTTGGGACTAAGATTATAGGAACTGGACATAGGCTAAGACTTTCTTGCCTAAATCTCATTTACACTAGGTCATTAACTTGTCGTTGTATCTCCTTTGTTTCCTCAATGGCTTTAGGGGCAGTTCAACTAAGAATAGCAGGCCCAGGTATGAAATCTATTTGATGTTCAATGGCTCTTCAAAGGGGTAGTCTATGTGGTATCTCTTCTAGAAAAAGGTCCTCAAACTCCTGTAATAAAGAAACAACCACACTAGGCAAAGTAGGGTTAAGGTCATTAGTAGAAAAATAAACATCCTTATACATAAGTACAAGTAGTTGCTACCTTGCGAACATAGCACTTTTAACCTCACTTTTTCCAACAATTACATTTAATTTCTTGCTTTTCTCTCTTTCTTGAACACCTCTCTCTTGATTTTTCCTCTCGGCCTTACTCTTTTTCTTTTCTCTCATTTACTATTTTTCTTTCTTTTCCTCTTGCTTATTAATATGATTTCCTCTCATTTTATTCTCACTTACCATCCTAATATGATCCTTATGAACTTGTAAGGATTCAAGATGGGTTAGTATAATGGTTCAGTTATTAAGTATAAAAGAGTAACGGTTCGTGTACCCATCATATCTAACCTTCCTATCAAATTGCCATAGATGGCCTAATAAAATGTGTCCAGCATGCATTAGTGCCACATCACAAAGAACTTCATCTCTATATTTGGAAATAGAAAAAGACACTAAAACTTGCTTTCCCACCTTAATTTCTCCACATTAATTCAACCATTGTAACTTATACCATTTAAAATGCTTAAAGGTATCTAACTTAAGCTTATCTACTAACAAAGTACTCGAAATGTTAGTACAGCTTCCACTATCAATAATCATTCCACAAACCTCATTTTTAATGTGGCATTGAGTATAGAAAATGTACTCGTGTTGCTCCTCTTCATTGTCATCTTTGGACTGAATATTTAGTGCATGCCTACGACCAGCATATCTCCATGTGTGAGTTCTTCAACATCAACATTAAAACAATCCTTCAATGGTGGCATTTCATCTTCACTTGAACCAACACTCTCTATATAACCATTCTCCAACGTGATCATAGTTATTTTTTTGGACATTAAGAAGCAATATGTTCAAGCCCTTGCACATAAAACACTTAATATTAAGAGATTTAAGAGAAGATTTAGTTTCAGTTTTACCTTTATAAGCAGCAACCAAATCCTTTGGCTTTGCATCTCCTTTCGATTTTAAGGCTGAGTTGGTGTCTTTGCCTTTCCAAGTTAACTTCCAAGAAGAGTTAGAATTTGAATATGATTTTCTTTATTTTTGTTGTTTCTCAACCTTAATGGACTTATGTATCAATTCCTCCATCTCCACATAGTGTTGTAAGTCTACTACATCAATAGTCTCTTTGTTTAAACCACTTATGAATCTTGCCATTGTTGCCTCTCGGTCCTCCTCTATGTTTGCTTTAATCATGGCCACCTTCATCTCCTTGTAGTAGTCTTCTACACTCTTGGACCTTTGAACTAGCCTTTGCAACTTTCTATGCAAATCTTTATAGTAATGGCTAGGTATAAACCTCTTGCGCATTACCATCTTTATTTCTTCCCCTGACTGAATTGGTCTCTTACCATTCCTCCTCCTATTTAACACTAGTTGGTCCCACCAAATACTTACATAATTTATGACTTCGATAGCTGCAAGTTTCACTTTCTTCTCCTCGGAGTAGTTATAGCAGTCAAATGCGTGCTCAACTTTTCTTTCCCACTCCAAATAGAGCTCAGGATCATTCTTTCCTTGAAAGATTAGAATCGTCATCTTTATGCTTCCTAAATTGTTGTCCATTTTGGAAAAGTCCTGTTTGACTCTTCCAGAGTTAGAATCTTCGTACTCTGATTCATCGTCCTCTTCCTCCTTAAACACATGCCTTCTAGTGGAATTAAAAGCTTATGAAGATTCCAAATCATCCAACCTAATGTTTAACTTCTTAAATTGTTCATTGACAACCTTCATAAATAGTTTCATTTCAATTTCGTATTGTTCTCCTTCACTACTGATGTTTATAACCTGCAAGAAAAAGTTAGTAATAAAACAAAATAGAATCCTCACACACTCACTCACGAGTTTACACTAGAAATAATGTAAGTTCCACTTTTGTTTCACTTTATTTTTGGCTTTTCATGATGTTGATCTCACTACCTTTCCTTTTTTTTCCACTTAAGCCAGCTCCGCTTTTTATGTTCTTAAGAGAATCAAGACCAACAAATCAAGAGAAGTAATCGGTTAGATGATGGCAAACATTAAAAATCAAAACTTAAAAAACTTAGTTAAGGCAAACGATAAACATAAAGAAAATAATAATTAAAGATTCAAAGAAACTAGATAACTTTAAGAGGAAGCAAAAGATATGCAAAAGAATGTATTAAAACACAAAAAAGAAGTGAACAACTTGTAATTGCTCTATCATGTATGAATTTTCTAATAAAGAGAGGAGCACAAAATTACTCAAGAATTACAAATGATCTGGAATCATTGACCAAACTTAGAAAAGGAAAGAAAATATCTTATAAATAATTATCTTAGAATATGATTCTTTGATTAGAAAAATGAATCAGATTGCAATCTTAATAGATAACTCAATCAGATGCAAGATACACAAATCAGTTCATAGCGTCTCTTTTCTTTTCTCCTTTTTTGTTTTCTTTTTTCTTTTTTTGCTTTTTTTAAAATGTGATTTTCTTCCTCTTCTTTTTTTTAGAACGAAACTGATTTCAAGTGAAAAGAATGATCTGAGCTTTAAAAGATAGCAACAAAAGACTTGTAATGAATCTGAAACTAAACTTTGGTGAAAGAATGAACTAAAATTGTAATTCATAAGGACTCCAACAAAGGATAAAGGAAACAAACACCAAGCAATGATGACGAAAGGATAGAAACCTGACTTCTATAAACCTAAGGCTCTGATACCAAATGATACAAACCCATTAGGCGACCTATCCTAGGAACTTTTGATCCATTTGTTATGCATGCCCAGAATCCTAGAAAACAAGTTGAACAATCAGATTAGAATCTTATGGAAGCTAAATCCTTAAAACCTTGATCTTAAGACACCACAAAGTTTGATCACTCCCTTGATAAGCCAATTTGTATTACCCTAAGAATACAAAAGAACAAGTAAAGCTTGCTGGAAAATAACTCAATTTTTATTGATAGTGATGATGATCTCGTAATACGTTAGATGGCCCTTTAAATAGGCAGCATAATATCCTAATCTTATAAGAAAAGGTTTTTCTTACCTAAGTAGGAAAGACCTATTCCTAATTCATACCCAAGTAGGAAAGACCTAAATACGAAAGGGAATCCTTAATTTGAGGATACAAATTAGTCTTAAATGTGGAAATATCCTAAATTAAGGAAACAATATGATTTATCAAGATATGAATGAAATTGTTAACGAACAAGTCTTAATAAGGCTTTATTCACTCAAAAACATAAGTTTGGGCTTAGTTAAATCAACATAACCAGCCCACTTGTTGATTGCATCTTAATTATGCAGATTGGGCTTCCTTAAAACCCATACGTGATGATCAACCATGTATCTTAGATTTTAAAATTGGTTCACCATGTCCTAAGTCTTGTCCAACATCTTGCACACGAAGATATGTAATTAATCTTGGTAATGCCTTAGCACCTTCAATAACAATCTCCTTTTCTTGCATCTCCATGGTTAATCCTTGCAAAGCTCCTTTCATTCGTTTTGTTCTTGCTCTGGTCATTGGATCTCCAATTCCTTGCATGGGTCTCGGGAAAAGTTGCTAATATTACTTGGAGCCACTCGGTCAATATCTTGATCCCCATCACCATGATTATTAATGATTACAGTGCTGAAGAAAGTCAATGCTAAATGTATGCATAAAAAGGAAAAATGTTAAGCATGGGTCAGGAATCAAACGCAACTTATTTGAAGGGTTGGTAAGCTTTAAGAGACATAGAGACAAGCTTTACACCATGCATTCTCAACTAATGATATTACTCATGGTTAATCAAATCACAATTAGAAACTAGACAGGATAGCTGCAATTACAAGTGAGGCAAGGAGTTGTTATGTATATTATTGGAGACAATGGAGGAGAAACGAACATTAGCAAAAAAAAGCAAAGACGAAGAAGGAACTGGAAACAGAAAGCAAATCAAATAGGTACCAGGAAGAAGAATTAATAGCACATTATTGACAATGAAAGAACAATTAATAGCACACTATTGACAATATCGAAACAGAAAGGACCCAACGACAGAGCAGGGTAGGTGGCAGTGCATGAAGAGCATGAAGATAACTAATATTGACGGATGGAATGGTGGGTCAAAACTATTATTAAAAATTTCTTATCTGTGGATAAAGACCAAGACACATTACTCGCAGTTACAGACAGCCTGTTGGAGATTCCCTCCCAACAAACGTTTAATCATTTGCAGACATTCCTGGCATTAACAAACGTGTCATTCTGTTATTTATTTTACTCCAATCAACACTCCCCAAACCCAAAGAGAAAAATCTTGGCTTATTTAAGGAGCAGCCAAACCAAAGGAGAATCAATCTTTTATCCTACAATCACCAAAACGACACTTCGGTAATGAGCAAACATAGTTGGCTCGAATGCTTCGAGATTCCAAAGGCTTTCTTCCATCACTTTTTACCGACACATTACCAACTAAACATCACATAATTATACCTTTGTGAGAACTAAACAAAATTGAAGGTAGAAGTTAGTTGCTACATAACGCTGCCAACCAAAGCTCGCTCCCTACTCCTATGCTAAACCTCTAATTCTCTTACAGACACAACAACTATATAGCAATATGTTTTTGAACCAAGGTGACACATATATGGTGTTACATTCAGTGGATGCATGTATTGAATGCGCGTCTTTGTCAGCTTATTTGACTTGGTTACAAATCCACAACACGCCAAGAGTTCTAGGTATTGGAGAATGATTAATTAGGTCCAATTCAAATATTTATTTGATGTCAAATTCTAAAAGAAAGACCAATGCCTGTGATTTCTGAAACTGTGTACAGATTGTGGGCCAAAAAGAAAAAATATGAACCCAAACTGGATAGAAGCAACGAATCGAATGAAGACCGCTGCAATTTAGTAGCAGTAGCACTTGGCTTCCAAGACAATAATGTTATGTCCCAGAAAATCATACTGTATGGACCACTACAGGCGACAGCTAATAGCTGTAACAAGTAATAGCAGTATATGTGTTGGCCAAGTAAATGACTGTAGGGGCCAACATCAAATTCACAAGGGAAAAAAGGGAAAGAGAATGTCAATCTCCATAAACTTGGTAAACTACTTGTGGGCTAGTTAAGGAGGCCGAATTCTTTCTAAAAGGAAGCTATGCTTAAGGAGATAAATAAGACATTTCTTTGTTTGATCCCTAAAATTTCCAACTTTATCTCCTAGAGTGAATTCAGGCCTATGTCATGCACAAATTTTCTTTACAAAATCATTGCTAAGATTTTGGCAAATAAGTTGAAGGAGGTTCTACCCTTTCTCATTAGTGAGAATCATGGAGCCTTTATGAATAACAGGGATATTAGGGATAATATCCTTCTAGTGCACGAGCTATTGAAAGGGTATAATCGTAGAAAAAGTCCTCTAAATTGCTCTATCAAAGTGGACTTACAGAAAGCTTTTGATAGTGTTAATTGGAGTTTTTTACTCAAAACCTTGGAGGCCATGAATTTTTCCCTCAATTTCCAAAGCTGGATTTAGAAATGCATAACTACAGCTTCTTATAGTTTATTAATAAATGGATGCCCTACGGAGTTGTTTAAAGGAAAGAAAGGACTTAGACAAGGGGAACCACTGTCTCCATATTTATTCCTTATATGCATGGAGCTCCTTACTCAAATGCCGTAGAATAACACTTCAACTGATTCCAGTTTCAGATATCACTCAAAATGTAAGAAACTCTCCCTAACTAGTTTATATTTTGCAGATGATCTAATCCTGCTAAGCAGAGCAAATGGTCACTCAGTCTCTTTATTGATGGATACTCTCCAAACATTTAAGAAGGTATCAGGTCTGGGTTTAAACCTCAAGAAAAGTTACCTCATCTTCTCCAAAAGTGCTTCTCATCTGTCAGATGCCTTGTCTCAAGCTACAGGAATGGTAGTTAAGGATCCTCCTATTCTATACTTGGGAATTCCTATATCATCACGAAGACATAGGTTCTGTGAATGCATTCCTTTAATAGAAAAAATCCAGAAAAGATTGGGCTAATGGGCAAATAGAATATGGAGGGAAATTACAATTGCTGAGATCGATTATCTTGTCTATACAAACCTACTGGTGTTCCCATCTATTTCTCTCTAAAGGGCTCATTAAATCAATTGAAAAGCTGATGAAGTAGTTTCTGTGGCGAAAAGGTAAAAATGAGAAAGGTATAGCAAAGGTCAGCTGGAAATCTATCTACCAGTATAAGGAAGAAGGAGGCTTAGGCTTGGAGTCAATCAGCAAGTACAACTCTACTTTAATTCTTAAGAGGATTTGGAGAATCCTAGATGACAAGCAATTATTGTGGTTCAAATGGATACATATCTACATACTGAAAGGTGAGAGTATTTGGGCTCTAAAAACCAAGGAAAGCTATACTTGGTTCTTTAATCAAATCCTAAGAATGAGGGATGAAGTGCAACTAAATATCACTTATCAGATAGGAACAAGGGAAAGACTATCCTTATGGTATGACAACTGGAAAGGGCAAGGAGCTTTAATTCAAAACCAGTTGGCAAGAAACTTATTGGAAAGGTTCCCTTAGAAAACAAAGCTCTTTGAGATGGTTAGTAATGGAGTTTGGATGTTAACATCAGAGGAAATCAGAAACCTATCTATTCCATAGTTATGAAGTCTTCGGGAGAGGGATACTTATGGAATGGTATTCTAGTTTCGGCTATAACTATAAAGGAGGCTAAAAAGCTGAGGGTTGGACCTGTAAATAGGGTAGAATGGTACCCTATGATTTGGAACAAGTTCCTGAGACCTAACACCAGTTTCTTTCTCTGGCTTGCTATGTTTAACAGACTCAGCACTATGGATAAATTGAAGTTTTTTTCCTCCTCAAAAAGGTGTATTTTATGCAACATGGAGGATGAAACTAAAGATCACCTTTTTTTGAGTGTGCTTTCTTTAATAGGATTTGATCTAAAATCTCTAGCCTATACATCACTGGCTCCAATTACAGAAGACTCTCTAACACTATAAGGGAATTAACTCACCTACATATTTCTAAAATAGGGCCATCCTATTGATCTCGGTTGCTACATGTGCAGAAGACATTTGGACTGAGAGGAATAATAGAAGATTCAGAGAGAAATCAATCTCTCAAATCTCTCTTACTGACAACACAGTGGCTAGTATAAGGGAACAACTAATTACACATTAGTTGAACCTCTATCGTAGCAGAGGAATGACTCTCACATAGAGAGTCTAAACCTCGTTGTCTCTTCCTAAATGCTAGCTACACATATCTACACACAATTAAGGGGCAAGTCCACAATAGTCCGTAACAGAATAGTTCAATAAGAAGCAATCCACAAGCAAGGCAAATCAAATACTATAGGTGTAAAATGAAATATCTAGTTCAAAATAGCTGTGAAAAGAAGAGATCCTCTGATAAACTTCCTCCTAGAAGCATTATTTGGGAAGGATCGACGCTATGTCCCTGTCACCAATAGATTGGTGTCAAAACTGAAGATTCTATTATAAAGAAGGAAACCACACTATGAGAAGTTCACCTGAGGTAAGTTCACCTCTGTATCCCTCCTCTGAGAGCTAATCCCAGAAAAAGTTCTGACTAGAAGATGAAGTTTTGAAATACACTAATCGCTAGAAGACAACTCAAAAAGGAGGAGAGATTTACCTGAACTTGTGACATCCTTAGTGCTGAGCAAAGAAACAGATTTGGAAAGACGTCAGATAGCCTCCATTGACAGAGCTTGTTCCTTTGTTATCTCCTTCCCATATTGAGAAAGTTCTATAGAAATCACTAAAGCTAAGGGTCATTATACCCTAATTGTCTAAACGACATTATCTTCAATGGTTTGTAACATCGTTATTTTTGATTTACTGAGAGCTGATATAGTTGAGTTCTGACATTTCTTTTTAACATCGACGTTTTGACAAGCAACTATAGCCTGTCTCATGTCTAGACACTCTTTATTCCTTTATTAATGATTTTTTTAAATTCTAAAAGAAATAATGACATAGAATTAAGTGCTTCAATGACCACTGATATTTTATGGTAAAATGTCATATAGGTATAGATCTACACCCTCAACTCAGACATTATTACAGAGATGATGACTTTCCACTAAAAGACCCATTTTAATTGTGTATGCATGATAAAGTAACTCTTGAGGAATTAACTGTAAGTAGCCAAACAACATACCTACCAAGCAAGAATAAGTGCCGCATTCACTAGAAAATCATGATCCTAAAGGAAATTTATCAGACCATATCTATCATATCTTCATATTGATTATGGTAGTATTCTCCAAACTAGGGGTATTTTTATAGATCTTGTGTGGCCATAAAGCATTATAATATAGGTTTTCCTTGACATGAAAAATGAAAATAGAGATATTCGTTAACAAGAATACTGTCCCTGGATGTATATAATCTTGGAGCAAAAGTTTCAGACTTAACACTACAACAAACGGACTATTTAACGACGATTTCATTGGCAACGAAACTGTTTTCGTGGTAAAAATAGAACATATTGCAACGAAACAAAATAAGTCATCACTAAAACTTGTTGTTTACCTACGTAAAACTAAAGCGTCGCCGAAAGAAAAAATTTAGCAACGAATAAAATTAATAGTAGCAAAATGCTTAATATTTGGTGACGCTGAAACCATATCGTCACTAAATGTAGAACAATAGGTGACGTTTAACGCTATTCATCTCCAAATACGTCACTTTGGAGACGAACTTTGTAAATCGTCACTAAATATGTTATACTTTTGGCAAAGATATGTTTTAGCGTCACTAAAAGTCTATATTTGGTGACCAAAATTCTGTTTAGTTGTAAAAACTTTAACATCGGGCGACGATCATTCCTAAGCGTCACTAAATGTCCAGTATTTTGTGACGATGTTTTGGTAATCGTCACAAAATGTCTGACATATAGTGACAAATTATGGAAAACGTCATTGAATGCTTGCAATTGGTGACGATTTTATAAATCGTCGCTAAATGACTTACATTTGCAAAAATTTTAAAGCTAACATTTTTATAATCTATCATAGTTAATTTAGATATGTTTTATTCAAGATTTTGTTTGAATGTTTACAACATATTATTAAAAAAAAGTCAATATAATTTTAAGTGTTAAACAGTAGTATTAATTAATCATTAGTATTTACAAAATTGGCAAAATAAGTTATAATATTGTCATATTAGTAAACCATGAAATGAACTAAAATTGGAGTGACATATGTGTATGAGTAGACGAAGTATTCAGAATTGATGAATTTTTTGAAAATCGGTTGATTTTCCTTTACGGACTGTTGTAATATCGCTCCCGCCTCCATAGGCATACATGTCACCTTCGAGACTGAAGGAAGCTTTAAACAAGCATGTAGTATAAACCATCAAGTGTGAATATATATAATAGCTTCATAAAAGGAAATCAGATGTACATAATAAGGAAAGGGACATAGTTCGGATGATACTAAAAACCTTGAAGCAGAAGATCCGCTATGGAAGGCAAATGACGATTTCTATAGAAAATGTAGATTTCTTTTTCAGTTTTGGTTTGCTCAGCAGGGACAATTTTGCCACATTCCTCCCAATGGTATGAATTAGTGCCATCTGGAACTAGTCTCCATGTCAACATTCCTTGATGAGATTAAACGTTAAACACGAGTGGGAAGATAGAAATTAAAAAAAACAAAGATAGATAGTAAATCATCTTCAAAACACAACCATAAACACAACTCATACATAAAATGCATAATTGAGAACTAATAATAAACACCTAGGGGGTTTTAGTGAATAATCACTATAAGCATTAAGTCACATGAAGAATAAGTACTAGACAATGCAACTTTTTCGAGATCAAGCGCCCTAAATTAGGACATTAACACACAATCGAGGCGCAGTCTACATAATTTGAGTTGTCTAAGAAAATATGCATGTGATTCACAAGACTAGAGGAGAGCCCAAAGTCACATATGGTAAGCAAGATGCATTTACATAAGTTGTTCAGTATGTAAAATTAAAAAACATATTAGATACAAAAATTCAGTAACAGTGAGGTAAACAAAATCAATATACACAAACAAATAACATGAAAATTAGAAAATATCATATACAAAAGACAAAGAAATCAACTTTAGCACAAAAAAATGTACAAATTTACAGAAAGAATGTCTAGATCTACCATAGAAGGATAAAAATCACAACTTTTTTATTTAACAATGGTTTAATACTTGTATTCATTGAAAACGTTGTGTTGAGAGCCAAATGTAAACATCACAGAGCATCTACCTAAAAGTAGAATACAACTTGTGAAAAACCCAGTTTGACAAACAAAGACTCGATCTCATCAAATAAAGATGTAGAAGAGCTTGATAACCGTACATGAACATGCATCAGATAATAAAAAAGAAGTGACAGGAATACTGACTATGTTTGGATGAAGTGAATGGTTTTGTTATGTGAGAAAGGCGTCAGCGATCTGTGGTATGTAGGAGAGGTTTTTATTGATTTGGAAGGATGCTTGAAAGAGAATGCTAAGAAAGCTTTTACGTTGTGTTTATTTGAAAACCTAATACAAAACGACATCATTTCTATGGTGAAGGTAAACGATGTCGTTTATTGTTTATTGTAGTTATTTGAAAGTAGTCTTAATTTATTTGCTATGATTTATTGTATTTAGTCGATAATCGTAGGATGAAACAACTAATAGATTGTTCGTCGCTAAAGGCCGACGGTTCATAAATAATTTTAAATGAATTTATTTTCTTATTCTAAATAAAAATAAAAATTAAGTGATTCATTTCAAAACTATTCGGAAATTAATAGGTTAACTGTTGAAATAAAATAACATTGTCTTCAAATTATACATTTTCATTAATATAATTTTAAAAAACTTATTTGAATAAAAACAATTTAATTTTTTAATTAATATAATAAGACATTTTAATATAATTATAAAACTATTTGTAACAAAATATATTTAAATATTAGTCATTCCGATCCCAAAAATTAAGCAAATGAAGAATAATTGCATATATAATTGAAAAGATTAAGGAAAAACTAATATAAGAACATACTGGGGTATTTGCGTCGTTTATCAAAATTCGTAGCGAATTCATTAAGATTAGGCTAAGATTTAGAAGTTTAGTAGAAAATCTATTATATTTGGTGATGATTTATATTTTTTGTAGCTAAAGATGTCCTTTTGCGACGAATATAGTATCATTGTAAATTGTGTCCTATCAGAATAGTTGTAACTATCTCGTTTTTGCCTTATGCCAAAACTTTTTGTGACTATTGTTATATATCGTAGCTAAATGGTTGGCTTTTAATGACGATTAATATTTTTGTCGCAGAATGTTGTAATGTTAAAAAAAATTTAAGTGGGTTAACGTCGTTTGTCGTCAAATTCATAAACTCCCCGAAACCTTCCCCCCTTTCTCCCTCTTTTTTCCTGCGATTTTCTTTACTCTCTGATTTCGTCTTCTTCACCAAGTTTTTCACTTGTTGTTGTCGATTTGGAGTTCCATCAACGCTTGCATTGCCTTCTTTATGACATTGGGTAAGTTTTGTTTCATTTTTTGTGGATTTGGCTGTCACATTTGCAATACACGTACCGAATGTGTGTTTTGATCAAATTTCTTCAATTTGTTGAGTTTTTTGTATGGATTGATGACGGTAATTGAGGGGTTTGTGTTGATTAGTTTTAGGGATAGTAAAGAAAGGGAATTGAAATATAGAATACGCATATTTGCTTGTGTTTTATGCTATGCTCACAATGTGTTCGATGAAAGTCCTCATCGAATTTCCGGATATGTTGAACCGAATTTGTGGTTGCTTTCTTTGCATAAATTTAACTTCAATTTAAATGCAGAAATTCAACTTTAATTCTAAATTTCCCAATTGCTATAGAATTGTTATAAGTCTAAAATCGAAAATGCATAAAGTAAAAACATATTTTACTTTATTATTACTTTATATTTATATTTTAACAATTATATATATAAAGTGAAGACATATTTTCCTTTATTATTACTTTATATTTATATTTTAACAATTTTAATTGGTTTAATGCTCGAAATTAGGTTTGATGACAATTAATGCATAAGACTAGTTTTAGTTTGAAAATTATCTTTCTAATTTTAATTTTTAATAATATTCGTTTAAATTTTATTTTAAAAGTTCACAAATTAAATGATGATATTTTAGAAATTGTAAAGAGAAATTTGAATTATTAGAATAAATTTAGATTTAAAATATCGTCAATTCATAATATGTTGTATTTATAATTCTACTTAACCACTTTCTAAAAATTAAACTCAACTCAA
>JANZXR010000003.1:14992252-15013975 GCA_027575705.1 Erythroxylum echinodendron
CCTTCTTGTGTATCTAATTTTGTGAACTTAAAGTCTTTACTAAAGTGTGATTTATTTCATGAATCATGTTTGAGTGAAGAGGAGGGGTAGAGCATACATCCTTTAGAGATCCATGGAGGGCTAGCTTCCTTCTTCCAGTTCCGAGGTGAAACCAAAGCCGATGAACACTTTTGAGCATATATTCATTGTGTATAGTTATTCTTTCTCTCTTTAGGGATTGTTTATGTTATCATATGGTTATTGATTTATGTATTCATGTATAAATGATCGTTATTATCATTCTCATTAGATTGTTTATTTATGTGAACCCATTTATAGAATCTCGAATATAATACATAATAGTTTTATTTTAGATTCATCTGTGGCAATAAATGGTGTTGAATCATTAGGGATAACGTAAAATTGGTTAAATAACCTAACCTTATATGGTTGTTGACTTGATTAATCTATTTTCTTAACCTATAATGCAGTTGTACTATTAAATCTAGGGAACTTGTTCTAGGTTGTTCGATAACTAGGTTTAGATAAAGAGCTTGTTTTGACTAAACATAGATTAAGGGAAAACTAGGGTTAATAGAGCTTATTGTTAATCTATGATTAATAGTTTCTAGGAGAGGTATGAAAATAATAAGACACTGAGGTATGTTTATTCGTACGTAGGCTGAGATTGAACTAAGAACAGGATTCAAAATGCATTCCTTAATTTTATCACTTTTTAACTGTTTACTTTAATTTTCTTTCGTTAGTTTAATTTGGTGAAGACATTTTAATGGCTACTTCCTAGTCTTTTGAGTTACATTCTTATTTTTAAGAGTAATCTCTAGCCTGGGGTACAGAGCAAATCATCGTCTTGTACTCATTAACATAAAAATCCATTTTGCTCGTGGTATGTTTTAGTTACTACTCTAAGTGTAAATGCTCTGGGTTTCCTTCCCCTACATTTGCTTTAATTTTCTTTCATTAGTTTAATTTAACTTTATTTTCTTCTTCAAAACCAAACCAAAGCCCCTAACCTAAACATTAATTTCTTTCATTACAAAAGGTAGACGAGCACTCCTTGTGAATATGATCCTTATTCACTGCTACTATAAATCTTAGTATGAAGAGTTAGGTTTTATTTTCTGGTCCATTCAACACACATCAAGAATTTTGACACTGTTATCAAGTAATATGGTGTTTTAGTTTTTGTTATAGATTTTAATTAGTGTTTTGTGCATTTTTTTTTACAATCAGTTCTTGCAATTACCTCTTAATCTTTTCAAGTTTATCAGTGTTGGTGTATGGTAATACCAAGATCTTCTCATAGAGAACATGTATAATTTGACCTAGAAATCGAAAGGACATTGTGGATATTACGAAGGGAAGCTATGAAACCTCTAGAAGTACAACAAGAGCTTAAATTTGAAGAAACAATGGCTAATTTGAGAATATTAAAGGAGTTGGCTGCACTAGACTTAACTCGAAGTCCCTTATGCATTCCTTTTCCTAATTATTGCCTAGCTTTTATGAAACTGCAAGTGAGGAAGCACATAAGCATCTCAAAGAACTTGATGCGGTCTTTCTGAGCATAAAACCTTCGGGGGTGACTAATGAGCAGATCATATTTAGGGCTTTCCCATTCTCACTAAAAGATGCAGCTAAAGACTGGCTATTTGATTTTTCTGTTGGGAGTGTGAACACTTAGATTGAGATGAAGAGGATGTTTTTGGAAAAATATTTTCTATCATTGAAGACAACAAGTATATGTGGCATAAAGCAGCACAATAGAGAATCCTTTTATGAGTATTGGAAGTGCTTTAAGAAGCTTTACGTCAACTGTCCCCCAGCATAACATAACATAACAACTCCTTATCTAGTATGTCTATGAGGGATTATTACCTATTGAAAAGAGTTTAGTAGATAATACAAGCAGTGGGGCACTATGTGAGAAAATTCCCATAGATGATTCTAATTGAGCATATGTACGCAAACACCCAAGAATTTGGCACTCGTAGCAATGTTGTTTGCATAAGCAAGGTAAGAACTTCATTAAATGAGCTAAAATATTTTGTTAGAAAACTTGCAGTCAAACAGGAACAGGTATAAGTGTGGAGAATATATGCAACTACAAGTCATCAAATTGATGGGTGCCTGACATTACAAGGGGGAAGTATGGAATATATAAATGCTACGGGAGGGAATTTTCCTAACTATTTTCCCAGACGTATAACCCAAATTAGAGGGATTATCCTAACCTGAGTTATGGGAAAAATAGGTAGCATAATCACTTTTAGAATAGGCTGCAAGGAGCACAACCATTCAAATCAAGGCCTCAATCCTCCTCTACCTCAAATATGTCATTAAAAGATATAGTTAAGTCTATTGACTATCACTTTGCAATTCCAATAGGTGTGCAGTAGTTTCATTAAGAAACTAGATCTAAATTTCAAGAGGTGAATTCTAGCATTCATAATTTGAAAAATCAAGTGAGCCAGATGATAATGGTGATAAATCATCTAGAAGCTCAAAGAGGAGGAAAACTGACATCACAACCTAAGATAAATATGAAGAATGTTAATGCAATCACCTTAAAGAGTGGTAGGAAGCTTAAGGACCCTGAAAGAACTACTCAAAGGATGGCTAATGAAGAAGACATTGAGAAGGAGCTCGAAGAAGAAAGGGATATACCATCAAACTCAAAGGTAAATGTTAAATTCCTAATTGTTGTAAAGACTAATCCTCCACCTTTCCCTAGCAGGTTAGCAAAGTCAAATAAGGAGGATAAGGATAAGGAGATCTAGGAGACCTTCCGAAAGGTTAAGGTGAATATCCCACTATTAGATATGATCAAGTAAGTGTCAAGACATGCAAAATTTCTCAAGAAATTGTGTACAAATAATCAGAAATTAAGAGGCAAAGAAATCATTGGTATGAGTGAAACTATTTCTACATTTTTTAAAAAGAAAATACCTCCTAAGTGTAAAGACCTAGACATGTTTACTATTCCTTGCAAAATTGGAAACATTAAGATTAAACAGACTATATTAGATTTAGGAGCATTGATTAATATTATGCCTCGTTCCATGTTTGCTTCTTCAAGTTTACGGCCATTAAAAGAAACTAGTGTTTCCATACAATTCGTTGATTGTACTAATGCTTACCCAAATGGGGTGATTGAGGATGTGCTTGTGAAAGTAAATGAATTATATTTCCTAGTGATTTTTATATGATTATCATGAATGATGACATTTCCTATAACTCAATACCTATCTTACTAGGGAGGTCGTTTCTAAACATAACCTAACTAAGATTTTCGTGAGTGTACCCTTACGATGGAATTCGATAGGGAAGTTACTCATTTGAATATTTTTGGTATTAATAAGCACTCTTAGAATAAACACTCTATTTTTGCAATTAATGTGATTGACTTTTCAGTATAAGAAGATTGTAAGTGAAAGAATACAAGTAAATAAGAAGTGGTTTCAACAAATGCGAAGACCAAAGTTTTTAATGTCTTATCGAAAAGCTTTATCATTGGTTAAAATTTGCTTCTTTATTGCGCTAAATATAAACTGTTTCCACATAAATGTCATCCTTATTAGGTCGATTCTTCTGTGATAACTAATACACTTCCTTATAATGCAGTAGAGATTAAAAGCTTTAAAATAAGGAAGCATTTCATGTAAGTGGTCATTGACTCAAACCTTATCCTGATGAAGGTCAAGTGGAAAATGCAAAAGTTGTGATTCCTAGAGATCAAAATTTTATAACTTGATAAGGGAAACATAGAGTCGAGCTAACGACAATGAATGAAGTCACTGTTTAGGAGGCAACCTAAAGAAAGATTATTTCTTTTTATTTACATTCTGGCTTTTGTTGTTTCTGTTAAATGCTTCATTTCTTACATTTGATGTTATATTGGGAACAATGTAAGTTTTAAGTTTGGGGGTGCAAATCTTAGTTTTCATTCACGTTTTTAAACTTGCTTATCAATTATATGTGTTTCTTTGCTTATGTGTATTTTTTAGGTGCTTTAAAAAATTAAAAAAACAAACAAATGTTTTCTCTTTTTCTGTTGCTTTTAAGACTATATAGTCAAAATTAGAGAGTGAATTGACTAAAAAATTTTATGGCAAATTGAGCATATACTTTTACTCTTGTAATTGGTCAATGTGCATTATCTTTAGAAGAGTAGCGACTGGTGGTAGAAGCAAGACATTGAGATTTTGAGCCTTTATAGACTGACACATTTATATCAGTCTCATTATCTTTTGATCATGTGTGACTTTCATGACACGTACATCCTGACTTTGCTTTGAATTTCTATTTAAGACCACATTTTTATCACTTGCATTAACATGAAAAAGATATAGGCACTCTTTGTCTTATAAGCTACATTATTCAAATAGCCTACCTATTAATATGATTTTTCCTTTTGTTAAGTCACCTTGATCTTTATTAACCTTTCTTTTTGTGTTAACCACATTACATGCTTTTAATCTAACCAAATTTCCTACCCAACCTTAAAGCTAGTGGATCATTTGTTGATTGTTGATGATTGTGGATGCACAAAAGTATAAGTATAGGGGTGTGCATATATTTGGTTTAGATATAATTATTTCATTTTATGTCTTATCAATGACTTTTAATGTTAACGTAGCTTCTTTCAATTTTTGTTGAAAAAAAGAAAAAAAGAAAAGAGAAAAAAGTAAGAAAATAAAAAATATGTTTAAATAAAATTACCAAGGAGGAAATGCATTTATTTTGCAAAGTTATTCATAATTAATCTTTCCTCTTAAAGTTGTAAGGAAAGTGTTATTTGATTATGATATGAATGAGGGGCATGTAGTTTTCAAGGATCACTCCTTATGATTACATAGTATTGTTTATGATCATCTTTTGTAAATGATTTATACTTCAAGTTAGTTTTTGCGATTGATGTTGTATTGAGTATTTTTCTTACTTCACTAGCTTTGATGACTTTTATGCTACATTACCCAAATACATCTCACCTTAACCTTTGCCCACATTACAACTTTAAAAAGTCCTTTGATTCATGATTATGCATTTGAATCTTAGTGGTAGAGAAATGAAATGGTATTCAAAGTTGTGGAATTTCTTGATTATGAATGGAGTTTAAGTTTACCTATGAATTTATCATATTAAACACATTTTATCAGAGTCTACCCCTAGATTGCTCAGTTTTTGAAGGGAATAATTATGGATTGGTCATGAGTAGAAGCATTAAATGTTGAGTTCTTGCTATGATTTTAGAAGATATTTCTTTTTGCTTATGACTATCTATTCTTTGGAAATATGGAAAATGAGTAAATGTTTTGGTTTGTGACTTTGATTTTGTTGTTTTTCCTGAGGATGGTCAAAGGCTAAGTGTGGGGGCACTTGATGTGTGCTTAATTGTTTATACATTTACTCGATGAAACTTAGTGATTAATGCTTTGAAATGCTTAAGCATTCTTTTTAATTCATATTTGGTTTTAGGTACAATTTGGAAGCTTAATAGCTAAAGTGAGTTAAAAGCACATTCTTCAAGCCATTCTTTTGATGTTCACACTCAATTGTCATTGTAGAACAAGAAGGAGAAGGATTAAAGTAAAGATGGGACAAGAAAATGTCATAAAAAGAAGATTATATCATGCATTATAAGATGCATGCACGATCGTGCACATTCAAAACTTGGGCATTTTAATTGGTTTGCATTGTTAGATGCACGGTCGCATAGTAAAACTCTTAGATCTTTCAACTATAAGGGCATATGGTTGGTTATTATGGAGCTATAACTTTCTATCATAGAGACTATTTGATTATCATCCCAATTTCACTTGCTTAATAAGATGTCTCTGAGAAATTTTATTTACCTGCATATACTCTCTAATGCTTCTACGAAGGGTAAGGTGATTTGCAATTTCTTCAACTTTTCCACGAACTTTGCAAATCATATATCAGATTTTTTTCTTCTAAAGTCTTTGTGGGAATGGTATTTTCAATGGATATGGCGGAGGAGGATCCTGATTCTTATCTTCATCATTTTTTCCTCTTCTTTTGATCTTTTATAAAGTGGGGTTCAGCTTGTTTTTCTATTAGTTTTCTAGCTATTTCTCACTCTGAAATGTGATAGCCTTAAATTGCCCTCTTACCATTTTGCTCAAAAGGCTTCCCAAACTCCTTTTAGATAATGCATGAGCTAACTGGCCCACTCGAACCTCTAGATTGTGAATAAAAGATGAATGAATCTGCGCTACTTGCTTAATTTGCCCTTCCATCCTCTTTTGGGTCTCTTCCATACTCGTGAGCTTGTCCATAAGCTTATCCAATTTTGAATCATTTGTATTGGATTTTTCTTGTTAAGATCCTAGTTAACCTTGATTTCTTAATTTGAGTCTCTACATTATTAGACCAGGAGAAATTTGAGTAGTTCTGCCACCTAAGATTGTACATGTTCAAGTAAGGATTATTACGTCCTCGACCAAATTATGCTGCTATGAAGTTGAATTACTGCACATTGTTATTTGCTACTATGATGCAATGAGCTATGATGTGGCTATCTTGTCCACATAGCTCCCATTCGTGCAGAACTACTTTGAGTAGGAGAAAGAGATGGTTGTCAAGCTAATTAATTACTTAGTTAGGTTAGTGATCTTATCCTACAATGTTATCACTAAATCTACAATAATCATTTTGATCCCAAAATTTTGACTACTGTCTAATTTAATCTGATGCCACAAATAACTATTGTTTGTCATCTCTTCTAACAAATTGTATGTCACTTACACTGGTGGTCATGTAAGCCTTTGATGATCGACATTGAACCCTAGCCTCATAAAGTCGCTTACTTCTAGACTCTAGACTTTAGTGCCTTAGTTTTAACTTTTTCATTATTAATATACTTACTTCTAGACTCTAGACTTTGGTGCCTTAGTTTTAACTTTATCTACAACTATGATTGTCATTAAGACATAAGAACCATTCTCTACAATTCGCTAAAGAATAAAACTTTTTTAGTTAAACCAAAATGTTCCATTATAGTTTTCGAATTTATGTAAGCCACCTTCAAATAAAGTGGGTATGCCTATATATTGACTATCTTAGTTAAAAAGTGAATCAAAATTATGCCATAATAATCTTTACTCAAATTTTGCTAAAAATATAAAAATAATAATAAGACACGCTCTGGTGTCATTCTTTAGTCTTTAGAAGGCACATAGAGGGGGAGAACTAAATTTGTTCATTTTTTCCTATTTAAAACTCTAATAAATGATCATGTAAGATTCATATAAAATAAGTACATAAAATGGAGAAAATAATAGAGAAAGAGAGAAAAAAGTAATTTATAGTGGTTTGATTAAAAAATCTTCACCTACTTTTACTAGCCAAGCTCCACTTAAAAATTCAGTATCTTCTTCTTTATAGGTGAAAAGCAACCAAGTATACAATATCTTCTTTGTTATGAGTGAAGATGAATCCTTAAAATTACCTTGCTTTTATATGGGTAAAGAGTAACCTTCATAATGTGTATCTCAAGCAATTTCCTAAATTGCAATAATTATATAACTAAAAAACCAACCTCTTGCTTATACAAATGAAAAAAAATGGCTTAATATGTTTCATGAAATTTACACATGAATTCTATAGCCTCTCAAAGCTCGTAAAAACTCTCTAAAATGCCCAAGATACTTCTTATAACTCATATGCAATTTATTTATTCTCAAATCAACTTCAAATAGTCATTAGAAACAAAACTTAGTCGTTACAATAGATAGTAACAATAGTATTGGTCGACTACTCTAGTATATTGGTCAACTAATGTTGTTATAACTCTCAACTTACGTTTTTAAAAGACATTGGCCAATCACTATATTACATTATTTGACCATTCTATCCAAAAACCTTAACATTATTCACCCAAATCCCCATATTGGTCAACGAAACTTCCTTAATAAAATTTTCAAAATTTCTCAAGTTATTTAAAAGATCAAAACACATTCTTTTGATAAAAACTTCATTCAAAACCAATTCAAAATCTTCCCAAGCATTTTTTTTAAGTTTAAGATATTTTTGAAAGAATAAAACAAATTTACTCTTGATTATGAATGGAATATATGCATTGTGCTCTATATTCAAATGATCATGGAATCAATGAGCCTCTAATTCATTAAAATGGTTAAGATAAGATTACAAGAAGAATTACAATAATTTGGTTAAGTCTTGATATGTTTGATTCCTTCTTGTTTTTAGTTTTTCACTTGAATTGCGTATGTAGTCCATATGCTCATTTTATTTATCATTTGATTGCTCAATTGACTCTTTTCCTCACTTTACCTTTCATTGAGCTTGATTTTTCTCATATTAACTTTGTACTATCACCAAAGATTAATTATACAAAAAAAGATTAGTGTTAACATGTTTTGTTATCATAAAAACTATGTTAGAACGTCACTTGTGTTGTCATAAAAATTGTGTTAGAACATCACTTGATCTAATAAGGAAGGTAACATCTATACTATATTCAACTAGTTGTAAAAAATGATAAAGTTTTATGAATTAGGGGTAAACATAATCTAGATGATGTGCAAAATTTTCAAATGACAAACAATTGATATTTTCAACACAAAAATTATAATTAGATTTATAAATTTAATATACACCAAGTAAAATCATTTTAAAACTCTTTCAACCAATTGTAGTTACTAACTAAATTACAAAATATAATTCATAAATTGAAGGGATAACAGTGCATTTACTCTTTCTATGATCTTAGGTTTCCCAATCCAAATAATTTACTTAGGGTTTTTTCTTTTTCAAGTCATTTTACTTTTCATAATCCTTTAATTAAGTACTTTAAGTTAAGAGAATTAAGAGAAGTACAAACATGATGTGCTATTTCAGTATGATGTTGTTGCGGTATGCCATGTGGAGACATTTTCACATATGAATGCATAGTATTATAGGACGTAGTAAGACACGTGGACATTCCATGCCAACATTCCATATTAACCTAAATAGAGAAATTATCAACTTAATTCAATACCCATCATACCGTTCTACATTAATCTTAGTATTAAAGGGGTGTGTCAATAATAATAATAACAATAACTAAAATTTTTGTGTTGACTAAATTATTAATGGTAAAAAATTATTTGATAAGTAACAAAATTTTAACGCAGTTTTCCTGATAGGTAATCTTAGAAACATAACACGTGAGATATGTAGGTAGGATGTTCAGAAAACAAAATACGTGGAACTTGCAGATAGAATGGTTAAAATATATACGATACGTGGAACAAGGATTATGGATTCTTAGTGCTTATTTTGATAGGTTTATATTAGCATAATTAAATTTAGATTTCTTAAAAAGTTGTAATTTAGTTTTTTCAAAAAAATCATTTCTATTAAAAACTATCATTTCTATTAAAAACTTGAGCTTCTTAACAACCTGTATTTTAATTTTTAAAAAAAATTTTATTAAAAATATTTTTAAAATTTACAACTAAATACTTATTTTTTTAAAAATAACTTTTACAAGAAAAAAAACTTTTTAACCCTCTAAAAATTAAACCTGAAAGACGCTTAGGATGTTTAGAAAACATAAAACGTGCAACATGTTGAGAGAAAGGGGGCTTCGATGTTCTTCGCGGGATTTACCTTCGGAAGAATAGAGAAAGTTTGGTAATAGTTGACAGTTAGGATATTTGCACAAAAACAGGTTTTGTGAGATAATTATTGATACTTATTATTATCGCTAACAGACCTTATCTACAATCGTACTACACGTCAATGATAGTGATAGGTGATTATTATATACCCAAAAATTAATGATTTCTTAATTAGGACTATATTAAAAAAGACACGTGAGTTTTAGTTAACGTTAAATTGGTGGTCCCCATAAGCCATGTATGGTTTCATGGTGTCTTTGAAATGTCAATGTTTTATCCATGTAGACAATACGTCGATAGTATGATGATTGTAGCCTGTTTATATGCGTCGCAGACTCAGAGCCAGTCCTGAAATTTTGTAGGCCTTGAGCAAAAAAGAAAATATGAGTCTCTTATTTTAATTAAAAAAAATTAAAAAAAATTTTTAATAAATTATATATATAATTTTTTTATAAAAAAAGTGGGCCCTGGGCAGGAGCCCAGCTCGCCCCTGCCCAGGGCCGGGGCTGCGCAGACTCTACAGTACTACGCGTGTCATGACATGCTTAAAGTATCCTCTTCAAATAATAGGATTAAAGTACCATTATCCACAAACTAAATCAGAATTAACACAGCCTTTTTTCTTTAGCCATAAAAATATATAGATTAACCTATTTTTGAACTCCTATAGGACACTGATGATGTTCCTATTATTTGGAACTCTTGGGACTCTTCAAGTTACTTGAGACTCTTTAATCAATTCTTATACTTGGAAGTTGATTCTTGCATGTCTTTATCCTCTTTTTTACAAGAAGTTTCCAATCACTTGAATCTCCTGTAAAAGACATTCGATCATAATTGCATATCATAAAAGAAGTTGCACAAACACTTCAAAAAAAATTTCAGTTTTTTCAATCTGAATTTTATTTAGAGTGTCCGCTATCATTTCTTAATTGTTATAAATAATTAAGACACTTTTGAATAATTTCTCACAATCATAATGATATATTTAGAGGCTACACTTAAAATTCTTTGAGTAATGATTTTTGATATATTATAAGTTTATCGGCAAGCTAAAGCAACATATACTTAGCAAAATAAAAACTTTTTCAAACAAAAAAATGGATACGTTGAAACATTCTAAATCTAGAAGGAGAGACTTGGACTCCTTTGACCAAGATAGCCACATGGCTAAAAAAGTTCATATAAGCACACTACAAAAAAAATGTCATTTTGCGATGGAAATTACCGATAGAAAATATCAACATTCCGTCGGTAAATAAGTTTAGCGACAGACTTTACCTGCAGACAAAGGCATCGTAAAAACGGCCGTAGTTAATAATTGCTGACCGAATAACGTTTTCTGTTGGTAAATTTATCGACGGGCTATTAATTAACTGTCAGTAAATATACCGACGGTTTATTCTGACTATTGGTAATTTTACCGAAAGACAATGTATTCCGTTGGCAAATGTACCGACGGTTTGCTCTTTTCCATCGATAAATTTGTTAAAATGTTACTAACGGTTACGTTTCGTTAGTGATATTCCAGACGATGGTCTAGTCTTCCGTTGGTAAATTTAGCGAAGGAACTTGTTATTCCATCTACAATTACCAACGGATGGTCGTATGTCATCGGTAAATACAATTGTTTTTACCGACGGAACAACGATCTTCCGTCAGTAAATTAACCAGAAATTTTTAAAAAAAATATGTCAATATTTTTTATTTGATGATATTATGGCTGATGCATAATTTAAACAATTATGAATTTAATAGTATATATTTAATTTGTTTAGACAGAAATTTGCTTGATGATATAAAGTTAAAAATATCTTAATTGATAATAACAACATTACATTGTACATAATAAGTATTTGTAATTCAAATTAAATGACTAAAACTACACTATTAATTTGGGGACGGAGGATGCTCTGATTTGTTCGATGAGATGCTACCCCTACCCTTTAACTCATCCATCTCATTATGACGTTGAGCTATGTATTGCATCGACTTTTTCAACTGATCCATCGATTATTGCAACTGAGTTGTCAATGTCTGCACTGTGCTCCGAAGCTCTTGCACTTCATTAATTATGGACCGCCTACTAGATGTTGCCCTACCGGACGTGAAGGATTGCAAATAACATGTGTTCACAAAATGAACCTAAGCTGAATATCCTCCCACGGTGGTCCTACCACCTACTGCATAAAGATAAGTTTCAGTTTCATCAACATTTCATACTGCTGAGACTATCGTTGAATGCTTTCTTGTGTTTGGTCCTATCAGAAGGCAGTGTTTATATTAGTAAGTGATAATTATTAAGCATTAATATTAAATCATAAATATCACGTACATTTAATTCTCTACAACGGCTGTTGACGAATGTTACACCGTCATGTTTCTTAGTGTGAGTGTGCAAAAAGAGCTGACGAGTTGTAAGCCTTATGCCCATAGATTTTTCCCACATAAGAATAAAATGTTATAAGTATACTAGAATTAATAAAATTTTCAGCAGAGTTTTCTCTATTTTAATGATATCTACTCCATGTTGAATAAAAAAATAACTCAAGAACACAGTCATATATGACACCAGACATTTATAACATTATCATTCTCAATAAGAAACACATATTTTTATTCTAATAGATTCTCCTGTAGTACAGGAAGACTCTCTCCCCCCTGTCCTCTACGTCTGTAAGCCGAATTATGCTTTGAAATAGGCATTGCCTAAGGTGATGTCCAATGCTACTACTAACGACTCCATATTTCTTTATAAATATAAGGCGATTGTACACCAGCCCTGTGTATCGCAGCAACAAAGTTTTGATAACGTGTACGTGCTCATCTCTCCCATACTCTATAGATGATCATATCAAATTAAGAATCCCAAAAAAATTTTCTGAAACAAAAGAAAAAATATTCGATAAATACTTATGATGTAATAATATTTGTCTAATTAATGTATAAACCTGTTAATTAAAAAGAAAATAATAATTTTTATTGTACTTCAAACTTGTGATAGGAAAATTCCTTTATCGCCTGAGAGATATTCTTCGATACATAACCCTCAGGATCAATCTGATCCTTGAATTTCGATGTCATGTTTCTTGAGCACAGTCCAAATAGAAAAACCTAATATAAAAACAAATAAATTTATACCATTTTTAAATTTTAAACCTATAACTTAATTATAAACATATGATGTTTCATGTATTTCTCCTTGCATATTATTGACAATTGTGATGTAAGTTCTTCCATCAGGTCCCTCAGCTCCACCTGGGGGTCGTCGCCTTCATTCATATTGTTTACCCCTAATATCTATGTCGGTATATGGTAGTGAATGATGTAGCGGTGGTGGATGGTGTAATAGCAGGTACGGAAGGTGATGCCTTATTTGCAAGTGTAGTAATTGGAGGGGGAGGAGGTGATTCAGCTCCAGCTGCTACGCCATGAGATGCTTCACCTGTACAGTAAGTACCTTCGAATCGCGGTCTGAATCTTAGTCACATCATATCTTGTCTTCTCTTTGGTGGCATATTTGAATATGAAATTAATATTTGATTGAAATTTGTAGAAATATTGCAATTTGATATTGAAAAGGAAATAATTGATTTGTTGAATATAATATTCAGCTACAAACATAAATTAATTGCTATCGCCACTTACTTGTAAATCAAAATCATCTTCTAGTTCTGAAGAATTTGAATCAAACTCAGGCTCTTCTTTAGATCTCTAGCCCTCCTCATCGTCTCCAGATAAAATTTCAACATATTCATTATATAGATCGTTCAAAGGTTTATTATCCTTATATACAACAGATACATATATTTCATAAGCACCTTCCTAAAATGCTTCACTTTCAATTCTCTGTTCTCTTTTTCCACGTGATTCAAAAACACCTCTAGGTTTAACTTTGCAAACAACCAACCAATCTTACTTATCTTATCGTAAGTTGGAAAAAAGGACATAGTACACCTGGATCGCTTGCATTACCAACATGAAAGGTTCAAAATGTTGAAATCTTCTTCTCTTATTAATTTCAACTAGATTGTATCGGCTATACACTTTTGTACCATCATTTGGAGTTAGATCAAACCAGTCACACTTAAATATCACACTTCGCTTTATTGATTTCAAAACTATAGCACGTGGCATTGTTTACACCTGTGAATTAAGAAAACAAGTTCTCGCTGTAACTTCTAGGCTCATGGAATTTTTCACCGATAAGCTTCATGGGAGCTGCATCACAGGTTTCCAGCCTATATACTATCCTAGGGGTTTATTATGGAATAAATTGTCTTGTCTATGATATTAACCAATTGAATTAATCACCTACAATTGATTCCAAAGCTATAATACGTGACATTGTTTACTCCTGTGAATCAAGAAAAAATGTTCTCGCTATAACTCCTAAGCTCGTGAAATTTTTCACCTATAAATATCACGGGAGCTGTATCAAGGGTTTCTAGCCTATATACCATCCTAGGAGTTTATTATGGAACGAATTATCTATAACATCTCAAACTCATTTCACATATAGTAAATACTTAGACTATTAAAGAAGAACATAAAAACTCATCAATGATTATAAGAATATTCTAATATTCTAAACAACAACACAAAATCATAAGAATATTCTAATATTCTAAACAACAACACAAAATACAAAGGTATCATAATCGTATTATTAAAGCAATACATATAGTAAACTTTAGTTCGACGACTAACTTGGGTGAATGGACAACTTTAGACTACAACAAAGAAAGATGAGCGACGCTCTTCAACACAATAGGGCCTGCTAAAAAAATATGAAATATTTAATATAATATAGTTATTTTGTTATTAGGTGAAAGCAAAGTACAAACGTAAGGACTCATAAGGGAACCACTATGCTATAAATTAAAAGGTGACATAGCATATCAACACAAGTCATCTACTGTTGGCAACAATAGCTCATTTGTATGTTTTAAGTTACCTTACACACTTATCTTGGTCTATTTTCTTTAATCTTTTATTTTTGATTTACTTTTTTTTGTAAGACTGCTTTGGATTACCACTTATAGATGTACAGAATTGAACTTTCATATACTTTGGTTTTTTCATGTATAAGTGAAGAAAACTTTACGCCATTATATGTAACATGATGAAATTAAATAAACTCAAATAAACTCAAGTTTTACTCCATCTTCTCTAAGTTATTTTTCTCTGATATGTTTACAAATTGGAAGAGTCAAGCTTAGCAATGTCATACTTGCACCTTTAGTATCATAAGTATATGATCATGAACAGAAAAAAAATATTGGTTTTATTTAATGTTTTAAACTTCATGAACTCCTGAAAAGTATTAAAGGTTTGAGTTTGTAACAAATTTAGTTAATGAATGGAAAATAAATGTTTTCCATTTCCTATAAGACAATAACCTTATGTATGATTATAGACGATCATATATAAAAAGCATACTCTTATTTTACAATGCATTTTACTATCAAACTCATAAAAAAGGATTTATATAGTTTAAATTATAAGCAATTTATCTAAGAATATGGTAGATAAACTTTGTTGCTTTTGTTATTACTGAAATTTTAAACATCCAAATCTAGAGCAACTTACACCTTCTTAGGTTACCTTACTTTTTTTTCCAGCATTATAAATATTATTTTCATGACATACCAATATTTTAAACTTTTCTATTAGTTTCTTCAATTTGCGACATAATAATGTCATACAAGTTTAAGTTATGTTGTAGATAATTACAATATAATTCTTAAATGATTATTAGAAATTGATATGCTTATCTATTTATCTGTATTGATGCTTGAAAAGAAATGAAGAGCTAATACGGCTTGAAGAGTTCTTATTGGAATAACAAAAATTAGATTGGTTCCTAGTCATTTTTAGGTTAAAAAATAATCAAGCTTAAGTTTAAGTGACATAATTTTGGTTTGATTAAGCCTTATATATCGAGCTAAGATTGGGCTGAATAAAAAAGTTTAAGGTAAGCTTAGGCCATAGGCGATTTAGGCTTGACCCAATTCTAATAGTTTTTATAAGGCTAAATCTTGCCTAAGGGTTGCTTTATTGGTAAAGAGAGGGGACATCTTTGCTCTAATAATTGGAAGTTGCTAACGTGGTTAATAATATCAAATGACTTGTGTTACTTATCAATATATGTTTTTATTCCTTATGCAAATTTTTATCCCAATCCACTTTGACATTGTTTTTGATAACATTTATGTAAATCAATTGATTATTAATTTATGCATATATTTAGTTATTAGATTAGCATATATTTAGGGATCTAATGAGCATATATCAAGTGATTTAGAGTTCTCATGCATATTTGCTCTCACACATTCTATTTGTTCTCTTTTTTTTTCCTTTAAGAGTGAGGCATTGCCAATGCTAATTGTAGAGGCCGTTTTGTTTCACTTATAAGATATACCTAATTAAGATGTACACAATATATTTTCTTTAACCTTGTGATTGACCTTGGAGCAAATTATATAAGTTGCTATATACTAAGACTTTTGAAAATACATACCTGTATTTCTAAGTGTCAAAATTATTACCGATATAACTTAATTATAGTTAATTTTATGAAATACAATATGTTAACAATTACATGTATAATCTTTTCATTACAAATAAGTCAACATAATTAAGTTTTGTTATAAGAGACATTTCATCAAACAAGTTATAGGCAAACCGAATTATCTCTAACTAATAACAAAACAATTGCATTTTTTCATTATTTACCAACAACAACACATTTAAACAACAAATAAACCAATAATTCAACTAAAAATGCATAAAACAACAATTATAACAAAACCCATCCACGATCGAAGGTATTCATATAACCATTTAAGACACCTTTGTTTTTTCGACACAAAATAAACTCAATACACACGTTACTTGAAAATGATGCACAATGGACCAAAAATGAAGCAAAAATTACAAGTGGAACCATAAAACCTAGAGAACCGATGACGTAAGGTGGGAGAAGAGAGAACAAAACACAGAGGGGGTAGTCAGGGTTGTAAATGTTGATGACAAAACGATATCGTCTGGCTTAAAACTAAAAGACGTTGTTTTATTTAATGATAATTTCGACACTTACCGATGGAACTTACCAACGAAAAAGAATTTCCACTAATACCATTGGTATTCACGTTGCAAATTTTCCCTGTCAGCTGGAATTTTGTGTTCCGTCACTATTATACGTAGGAAAACTCGCGGGGATATCTTTCTTCCACGTTTACCGATGAATTTTTAGTTCGTTGCAAATCTGCCAACATTACTAACAGAAGGTGATATTACGATAATTAAGGGGGATATAGGCAATAGAATTGAATTATCTCACACTTTCAAATCGAGATTGGACAGGCAGTGGGAAAAAACAGTGGTCGTGATATTGCTTGGCAGACGTATGGGATGTAAGATGTTATGTTCTCGATTAAAGAAAATGTGGAAACCAATTGGCTCCATGAAGGTGTTGGATTTAGATTATGATTATGTCCTCGTGAATTTCTTTGAAGAAGAGGATTTTTTCAATGCCTTAACCAAAGTTCCTTGGGTAATCCTAAGACATGCTTTTTTAGTTCCACGATGGCATCCTAATTTTCACCCGTCGTAAGGTAAAGTTTCAAGGGCTGTGGTCTAGATTCAATTTCCTGAGTTGTCTATTTATTGATATCATCCAATGATACTCTCTGCACTTGGTAATCTTATCAGCCAAACCATAAAGATTGATGATGCTACAAAGAATGCTCAAAGGGGAAAATTTACAAGAGTAGCAGTGGACTTTGATCTTAGTGTTCCTTTACATTCTAGAGTTTTTATATGAGGGACTACCACAGATTTGCTTCCAATGTGGAATAGTGGGACACAAATCGGTGAATTACTCGACCAAACAAAATGATCAACAAAAAAAGCAGCAAACTAAGCACAACAAAGAGGCAGAAATGATGGCAGGGGATGTTGGTGCTACAGTTGCACCAGTAGCTCCGATGAAGAAAGTGTCTACAGAAGTCTATGGACCATGGATTTAGGTACAATGAAAGGTACAACGAAGTAAGGCTAGATTTCAGGATCAGCATGATTCACACAATCAAGGAGATGCTAATCGAATGAGAAGATCTCGGTATTCAATTCTATTAGATAATGAATTCTTGGGGATAATTAATAAAAATCTGCCAGTTTTACATAAAGTTGGTCACTCTTCATAGTTAGTTCAATGAGTTGATTTAGGCTCATTATTGAAGGAAGCTCGGAAGAAGTATAATGGGCTTGGGTCGGCTGTTAATGGATCCAAAATGAATTTGAGTGTTGCTTCCAAAGGGAAGATGGTGGCCAAAAAGGATAAGAAGCCAGTTGAACGAAAGAATACCAAAGTAGAATCTAAGCAAGGTTTGTGTCCTTTTACTAGCATACAACCAATGCAAATTTAACAGGACAAGCACATTGCCGTCAATAGAGGCTCTCATAAAGAAATATTATGTGAGAGAAAAGCTTTATTGTTAAGATATGAGGATGACATGGAGTGTGGTTACCCTATGGACGGTATTAAGGGAATTGAGGGTTCTCGCAGAATCAATAGGGGCAATCACATTCTTTCTTCTTCCAGACCATCAGATCCTATCGAAAGAGAGACATGGATGGAGGAAGATTCGGGTGAATAGGGCTCAGTAGAAGAGATAGCACCACAGACTCCATAAGGCAGCATTGGTGATGCTCATGAGGGGATTAAGGAATACACTCAGACCTAGGAGTGCGCTATTTTGTTCATCAGTATTTAAAATATGTCAATTATCATCTGGAATTATCAAAGACCTGGAGGGGATCAGTTCTAGCCTATTTTAAGGAATTATATTAGAATATATAAACCTGGAATGTTAGTCTTACTTGAAACCAGAATTAGTGGAAGGAGAGCTAATAAAGTTGTGTGTAAACTGAGTTTTGATCATTCTTTCCAAGTAGAAGCAGAAGGTTTTGCTGGAGGGATTTGGTAGTTATGGAAGATGGATTTTGAAGTCTCGGTGGTGGTAGCTCATCGACAATTTATTCACACTACGATTAAGTATGGGAACTCAACTTTTGATTTTACTGCAGTTTATGTTAGTCCCAATTTTTCTATTCAAAAATTCTTATGGACATATTTGAGATGGGTTGGAAGACAAGTTACTTGACTTTGGATTGTTGGAGGAGATTTTAATGCTAAATTGGATATTACGAACAAATGGGGTGGGTCTCTCTCAGCACCAATAGTAAATAAAATTTTTAAGGAATGTATGCATTATTATGGTCTCTATGATTTGGGTTATGTAGGGTCGAAGTTTACATGGCAGTGAGGGAATGTCCAGGCTAGACTAGATAGAGTGTTTTGTTCTTTAACATGGATGGAAGAATTCCTACATACAATCAATCAGCACTACCCTTTCTTGGATCAAATCATCGTCCTTTGCTCGTCCAATTAGTAAGGCCAGTTTTGAGCGCTCTTGGCCAGCCAATGTTTCGTTTCCAATTAGCCTAGTTAGCTTATGAAGATTTTGATAATGTGGTCGTAGAGACTTGGCACCTAGAAGAGCCAAATTTTTCTGATTCATTAGCCAAGTTCTCTGGCCAATTCACCAGATAGAATAAGTCTATTTTGGGCAATATATTCCATAAAAAAAAAAGCTTTTAGCTCATTTCTATGGTGTCCAGAGGGCACTGGAGATTGGTAATTTTGACTCACTTTTGGATCTAGAGGATAAGCTTCATGAAGAGTTAATCGAAGTCCTTTGTGAGGAGGAGATTTTCTGAAATCAACAATCCTGATGTGCATGGTTGTTGCAGGGTGATCACAATACCAAATACTACCACACAGTCACTATAACTAACAGGTAGAAATTAAAGATAGAGAGCTTAAATGAAAATAATGGAAACATGATATCTGATCCAATGCAACTGTGACATTTGGCCAAGAAATATTTTAAAAGATTGTTTTCTATCGAAGATGTTACTACATATCAGTTTCCCATTTTCGGTGCTTTTCTTACATTAATAGAAAAGATTGTACATGATCTTGATGGTCCAATCTAAGTTGCAAAAATCAAGAATGTCATTTTTAGATGAATTCAAATAAAGCCCCTGGGTTAGATGGTTTCAATGCTTTATTTTTTAAGAACCAATAGGGAAAGGTTGGACAAGCAATAGTGGATTTTATTCAAAAGGTGTTCAGGAATGAGCGATGGGAACTGGAGATGAATCAAACCATTTTTGTACTACTTCGTAAAGTTTCTTCTCTTTCTGTTATTACTCAGTTTAGACCTATTAGTCTCTACTCTGTGATATATATAATGCTATTTCTAAATTGATGGTGAATTGACTGAAGAATCATCTTGATTATCTGGTGGCACATAATCAATGCAACTTTGTTCCTGGAAGGCATATAACTAATAATGTAATCATTGCTTAGGAGGTTATTCACTCGATGAGAAAGAAGAAGGGGAAAACTGGATTCCTTGCTATCAAAGTGGATTTAGAAAAATTATACGATCGACTTCGATGGGATTTTATTAATGACACTCTAGTGGATATTAGGTTACCACATGATTTAACCAGCCTCATTGTGAAGTGTGTGTCCATTGTATCAATGAAGGTTTCTTGGAATGGAAACCTATCTGATCTTATTACTCCTTCAAGGGGTATTAAGCAAGGAGATCCTCTATCTCCTTATCTCTTCGTGCTATGCATGGAATGAATAGGCCATCTAATCAACTACAAGGTAGGCCAAGGGACTTAGAAACCGATTAGAATGAGCAAAAAAGGGCCTTACATATCCCATCTTTTCTTTTCTGTTTGCTGAAGCTTCGGAAATCCAAGTTTAGGTGGTATCGAGGGTGTTGGAAACATTTTGTATAGCTTCAGGACAGAAAGTGAGCAATGATAAAATTCGAGTTTTTTTCCAAGAATGTTTCTCAGGATAAAGCTCGAATTCTCAGTCAAGCCTTACAGTTTAAATGTACAAATAATCTTGGAAAATATCTAGAAGTGCCTTTGATTTATGAGCGAACAACGAGGAACACGTATCAATACATCCTAGATAAAGCACAGTAGAAGCTTACAAGCTAGAGTGATCGAGTTTTGTCTCTAGTTGGACGTGTAACTTTAACTCAATCGATGTTCTCTTCCTTTCCAACCTATATGATGCAGATAGTGAGACTGCCAAGGCATTTATGTGATGACTTGGAGAAGATAATAAGGGATTTCATCTGGGGCCCAAAGGAAGGACAGAGGAAAATGAACTTAGGCAGTATGTCGGCCTAAAAAAGTAGTGGTCTTGGGATAAAAAAAGTCTGTTCATCTAATGATGCGTTACTTATTAAGTTGGGTTGGGGTTTGCTTACCAAGCCAAATGCATTATCGGTCCAGCTCCTTCGAGCCAAATATCGAGGCGATTGTCATCATATCCCTCAAACGCTGGAAAGGAAAGGGGCTTCAATAATTTGGAGAGGGATAGCTGGTACGTGGCGATCTGTGCGTCAAGGAATCAAATGGAATATAGGTAATGGAGGCCGAACATATTTCTGGTTGGATGCTTGGGAGGGTGATTGGGGTCCTCTTTTGCTCCTAAAAAACTCTCAAATTCCTGAAAACTTGTTGTATACCAACGTAAAGGACTTTGTCGATGATTATGGCAATTGGAGTTGGACTATGTTCCAAAAATATCTTCCCTCAATAGTATGTATGGGTATTATAGCTATTATGCCCCCTAAAGATGGAATGGGGGAGGATCGCATAGTTTAAGGACTGGAAAAGGATGGTTATTTTACGATGGATTCTGCTTATGATTTAATTAAAAATAATGTCGCGAAAGATAGTAACAGGATTTGGGATTTGATATGGAAATGGATAGGGCTCCAGTGGATTAGATCGTTTCTTTGGCTTCTGGCTAAAAGAAAGTTGTTGACTAACCAACAATGAGTTGCTTGGCATATATCAACGATAATAGTTGTCATTTGTTGACCCCTGAAAATTTTTTTCGTTAAATTAAGCATAATAGTTCATGGAATAAATGCATAAGAATGAATTGAGGGCATTTTTGGCA
>JANZXR010000003.1:15023944-15040886 GCA_027575705.1 Erythroxylum echinodendron
AAAATCAACCACAGACGATAGATCACAGAGGATAGTTCATAGGTCAAGGATTATAAGAAGGAGTTAAGAAGTAATACGAGTTGAAGCGTATCATATGTGTTACTGTTCATAGAGTATAATCTGTGTTACTGTTCACAGGCTATCGTCTGTGTTACTGTTTACAGAGTATCGTCTGTGTTACTATTCACATACTATCGTCTGTGCTACTGTTCACAGCGTATCGTCTTTGTTACTGTTCACAGCGTATCGTCTGTGTTACTGTTCATAGACTTCGTCTATGCCACTATTCACACTATCGTCTGGGTTACTATTTATAGTTATTTTCTGTCCCATTGTTGACCCCTCAGAAGATAGAATTGGCCTTTGTGGTCTTCATGGAAGTTGTAGAGCTTGAAATTCTCTTTCCAACCATATAAAGAATACCTTGATCCAATCCCTCTAGGGAAAGTTATGGCAATTGTAAATCATCGTCTGTGTTTCCAAAACTCCTTCTGGGTCACTGTTCACCGCATATTTTCTGTCCCATTTTCGACCCTTCAGAAGATAAAGTTGATCTTTGAGGTCTTCATGAAAGTTGTAGATTTTGGAGTTCTCTTTAAATCTATCCAAAGAAACCCTAGGTTAGACGCCTATAGAAAAAGTTATACTGATATCCCCGAAGCAGGTATATGTGTAAGGTGTTGAGAAGACGACCCGGTGATGATAAGTCTGATTGATTTCAGCATGAAAGGGTTAGACTCCGAAAGTGGGGTCTAAAAGATGTGATATCAAAACATGCATGAAAGGGTTAGACTCCGAAAGCGGAGTCTATCAGATGTTAGTATCAGAGAAAGTAGGAGTTAGACTCCGATAATGGGGTCCAACAAGTGTAAACTAGTTATATCCAAGGGACAATGATAGAATGATCAAAACTTGTGATTTAAGGATACAGACCCAGAAATAGTCAGTTGAGCATGTATTGTACATAACACATATACACATATGTATGATTAATTACTTATGTGAATGATCAATGTAATGATGTATTAAATACCTGTGTATTGCATGAAGACAAATGCACAAGTTAATCGTTAACATCTAGACATTGCCAGATCATAAAGGCAATAGCTAATTTGGAGTGTACTGTGAGTAACCTAGATGTTTCTTACTAGGATTGAATTGCTTCTATTTAAATTGCAATTATTGAACTGAAATTGATATGATTGATAATTCCAGACAAAAATAGTCCAAGGAGTTTGCTAATTTTAAATATATTGGGAGTGTTTTGATTGTATGTGAATATGAAAGAAATATGAGTTCTTAACAAATATGTCGAATGCTGGACTTAGATCTAATGAAAATTTGAAAAGTGAACGTGTATACTAAATGAAAATGATTGATTGCATACGATGTGAAATGATGCATCTCATTACATTGAAATGCATGATCAGATAAAGGAAGTTATGACTGGAGTGGCCAGTGAAAAAGAAATTAAAGCTCAGAAATGTGTATAAGAACCACAGGCTCAATATGTAAAATGAGCCTAGTATCCTTAACGAATATAGGACAGCCATCAATGAGCCCAGTTTTCACAATGGATATAAGACAGTTAAAAAGGCACTTAGTTACAACAATTAACAATGAAAGTGGAGTCTCATGAGCAACTACATATACAATTTGATATGTGTTATATGATTGATTGAAATGAATTGTATGGACTGTTTTGAAATAGAGATGTGAAATAGTGTACACAATGGTATCTGTTGAAATATGATGAAATGTGAAGTGATGTTCAATATGTTATATGACTTATTTGTGAATTGAATGTGAATTGTGAATTGTGAATTGTTCTGTGTTTGATATGAGTTAGCACATCGGGAAGGTTCACTCCCTGAACTTGCAAAACTCATCAAAATTGTAACGTTGACTTTCAGGTTTAGAGGATATCCAGTTAAACTAATTAGAGTATAGCCATTGTAATTGAATAGGAGTTAGTGGTCGGGATCAGTTTGCATCTGCACGTCTTCAGTGATTTTTGTATTTGAATTGTATTTCCGCAACTATTGTTCAACGTATATGTGAATTATGAAATGTAATGATATTCATGATTGAATATGTCTGAGAAATGAAAAGGGCCGAAAATGATTATTGTTTGTTGAAAATGTGTTTGATGCGTGAAAATTCACAATAAATTGATTTGACTGCCTTAATATACCATTCTCGTAGAGTATATTCTCGAATAATGGTCAATACTTTCGGGCATGTGCTCTTTGAGAATGATATGTTACATAAACAATTTTTATCACAAATAATTTTTCTTATTTCAATAATTACATAAACATAAAACTCAAAACTTCCTTTTCTTGCTCACACTAACTAATAAAGGCTCAATGTAGACTAACTAATAAAGGCTCAATATATGTTATACAACAAACACATGTACTCTAATGTCACTCAAGACTCTTATAAACTCTTTAGTATGCTTAACCTGCACATAACCCATATATGGTCTATTTATACTCAAATCAACTTAAAATAGTCATTAAAAAATAAAAATTAGCCATTATAACAATTAGTAATGGGATCATTGGTTGACTATTATAGCATATTGATTGACTTACGTAGTCATAACCTCACAATACATTAATCAAAATATATTAATCGACCATAGTACCGCACTAGTCTACTAATCTATCAAAAACCTTAGCACACCCTAATCCTATATTGGCCGACCAAAGTAGCTAGGATAAGTTTTTTCAAAGATCAAAGTACATTCTTTAACAAATTAAAAACCATTGCGTAAGTATCCAAAACTTTGTTTAACGATCAAAGAGGATTTCTTTAAAGATTAAACAAAAATGCTTTTGAATATGCAAAAGTATGTGCAATATCCCTTAAGTGCAAATGATCATGCAACAATTGATCCCTTAATTCATTATTGTGGTTGCCAAATGAAGAAAACATCTTACTAAATTAGTTTACCTTAATTTAGGAAAAATTTCAACTTTAGGAGTGTTATTAATTTTATGATTTTTAATCAATCTCTAAACTTTGTTTTACTGTTTTGGTAAATCTTTTATTTAAATAAGTATTGTTTTCGTAACTAATTTTCTTCTTTAGATGAAGATTTGTGGTTGAGCTTTATAAGTTTCAAGAAGGCACGTCTTTAACTAATTCTTTTTTTTTTTACACCAAGATTTGTGATCTTTTTAACTTGAAAGAGATAGGGTTTAAAAATGCAAATGTGATTTGTGGCCCTCCAGGGACCCCAAGCTGAGCAAGTGATAGACTACTAATCACATAAAATTTGAAGATGGAGAACCAGAAAGAGTAACAAGCTTGAAGCACACCTACCCTAAGAACGAGTCTGTTGACCATGGTGAATTCAACTTTCACTTTATCCATTCACGCGCCAAGGGATTTGATATTAATTAATTTTACACACATCTCATGTATCTATGTAATTTGTTTAGAAATATTTAAAAAGTAATAATCAATCTATATATATAATGATTTGAATTAGTGGTCTATTATAGTTCCGGATAAGGATTTGTCTTAACAATATTGTTGTCACTTGTTTCAATTAAATCAGCTTTAGGACAGAGTTTTAATATCCGATTTCAGCATGACCACAGATATTCATGAAAATTCCTAGCCTATTGATCCTGGAATTGAGTTCTTTCTTTACACCCAACCCAAGTCAGGCGTAGTTATTATCCAAAGTAGAGGCCACGGGAATGCGAATGTTAGGAAAAGAACATTCTATAGTGTTCCTACTCTTAGATGGGGTACTATGGATAGGCTTATCAGGGGAAGTTATCTAAAGTTTTTTTGAAGATCTAAAGGGTATATTTTGTATTCCAACAAAATTTTGTTTTAAAGTTTTTATTAACCAAAAAACAAAGATAAAAAGCTTTAACAAAAAATCCTTTAAATGCCGGCAATGTGGAAAAATTAGAAATAAAAAACTTGAAAACATTGCATAATTTACACCGAGTAGAGTAGAACCGGAAATAAGGATTTGACCACAGTGTTACGGTATAAGAATCATTGGAAGAAGCTTCGGCAAGCGTTGAACACTAGATGTACCGTTAGAGAAAATAAATTGAAAGGGTGGTGTCTACTTTGGAATTGGAGTAAAAATTTGACACCAAATTATTAAGCTAACGTGTTCTGTTTACCCACAAAAGTGTTGTTCTTATCCTTTTTTTTATTATTAAAATTTATTAATTAATAATTTAGTTAGAAATATAATTTATTTAGGATAATTTAAGGAGTGATAATGAAAATTTTAAAAAGCAACAACAATATTGTAAGACAAATTTTGCATATAGATAAAAGTTATTAATTAATAATTTAATATAAATAAAAATTTTGTTTAGAATAATTTAAGAAAAGTTTTAAAGAAGCATACTAAAAATTTCTTTTGTAAGTATTATTTTTATTTTTATTTTTTTAAAGTTTTACGTTAAAATTAGATTTAATTTGAGATTTAATTTATTATATAATAATAAGCATTAATTTATTTTTATTTTAATAAAATATTTTATTTATACATACTTTTATAATTTTTATTTTTTATTTATTAAATACTAATTTTATAAGGGTCCGATTTTTGTGACAATAGGAAAAAAAAGAGATGCAAGGCAGGGATACGTACCAAAATCCAAGGCTGGTGATGGAGAAAGGAATATCATTTTCAAATATAGTGCGGATATAAGGAAAAAGCGTTCAGCTAACCTGTACTGCTATACCCGCTAAATTTTCCGATAGTTATACTGCTACTTAAAATAGATAATTTTAATAATAAAATAGGTCATACGGAAACTGACTTTTCATTCACAGTGTGTTAACGATAACAAAAAATACAATTATAAAACCCATTGTTTAGTTAGTGAACTCCAGTACTCGGTCGTTCCAATTCCTTCTCACCATTTCTCCTTTCCCAGTTGAGAAAGAAAGAGATAGGAGTAGTAAATTAATGGAGCAGAGCAATGGGTCCTCTTTCTCAAGCGTTAGGTCCTACCTTGGAGCTCTGGCCCAGACTCCCGTTCGTCTGGCCAGGCGGGCCACTTCCATATCCACTTCTTATGAAGAAATGAGCCAAGTGCGGTCCCGTTCCGGCTCTAACATGCGCAAGACTCTCCGATGGTACGACCTCGTCGGTTTTGGCATCGGCGGCATGGTTGGCGCAGGCGTATTCGTCACCACCGGTCGTGCCAGCCGAATCTACGCCGGGCCCGCTGTCGTACTCTCCTACGCCATTGCTGGCCTCTGCGCCCTCCTCTCTGCTTTCTGTTACACTGAGTTCGCCGTTGATATGCCCGTTGCTGGTGGCGCTTTTAGCTACCTCAGAGTCACCTTTGGTCAGTTTTATATTTATTTTAATGATATAAAAAACCTACCCATTCAACACCACCAACACAAAACGGATTTGTTATTTTCCTAAAACAGGAGAGTTTGCTGCTTTTATAACCGGAGCCAATCTCATAATGGAGTACGTAACGTCTAACGCAGCCGTTGCGAGAGGTTTCACTGCGTATTTTGGTACAGCAATCGGCGTCTCCACTTCAAAATGGAGAGTCCACGTTGATGGGCTGCCCAAAGGGTTCAGTCAAATTGATCCGGTTGCTGTTCTCGTTGTGTTGCTCATTACACTCATCATTTGTTACAGGTAAGTGCCTTGCTTTGCCTCCCATCTGAGTATGATGTCATATTCCTATCTAACAACTCTTTCATGTTGCTTTAAAGTATGCGGGAGAGCTCGTTGTTGAACATGACATTAACAGCTCTGCACATTCTATTCATTGGGTTTATGATAGCCATGGGGTTCTTGAAAGGAGATTGGAAGAACTTCACACAACCGGCAAACCCAGAAAGTCCATCTGGGTTTTTTCCTTACGGAGTTCCAGGAGTGATCAATGGAGCAGCTATGGTTTATTTGAGTTACATAGGTTATGACGCGGTGTCCACCATGGCTGAAGAGGTTCGGGACCCAGTCAAAGATATTCCCATCGGAGTTTCAGGATCAGTTGTTATTGTAACGGTTCTTTATTGCCTCATGGCTGCTTCAATGTCCATGCTTCTTCCTTATGACAGGGTAAGAAACTAAAAGCATAGTTTATTTTTATTCAACAATAATAATAATAATAATGAAAAAAAGTGTTTGGATTTGTCGCTATTAATGATAATAAATAATCGGGAGAGCGGGTGATGAGCCTGTAGATTGATACGGAAGCGCCGTTCTCTGCAGCGTTCAGTGGGGAATCGGTGGTGGGGTGGAAGTGGGTGTCAAACGTGATAGGGGCTGGGGCCAGTTTTGGAATTCTGACGTCACTTTTGGTTTCGATGTTGGGCCAAGCGCGTTACATGTGCGTGATCGGACGATCAAGAGTGGTCCCCATGTGGTTCGCTAGGGTCCACCCCAAGACATCCACTCCTGTCAACGCCTCCGTGTTTCTGGGTACGTGTGTCAATATTAAGGATTAGTTCTTGATTAGTTCACATTAAGATGTTCGTTTTTTGTTGTTGAGTTGTGTGGTACTCACTAGGCTTTGTAATACATTGAATTATGCAAGTGAGGAACTCGTGTGCAATTTTTTATGTTTCGAGTTTGTTCATGAAGATAGGCAGTTGGATGATGGGTCCACTTCAACCGTTTCGGTTTTCGTAATTTAATGCTGTTGTTATGGTGCATTGTCTATGTTTACTAGTTTTTCTATTTTTTTTTTCTGAGCAAATTATGCCTACTTAATTCGTCAACGACACTAATTAGGCTTAAGTCCTAATATGGTTATGGAGGAGGTTTAAGCTTAAATTAAATTGTGATCAAGAAAGAAAAAGATAGGAACTTGATTGTCTTTTTTTTTTTTTTAATTTTTGGTACAGAACGGTACCATTATCTCTAGAACAATAATTTGTCACGATTAAGGTGTTCTATGTAGAAGCAGTGGGTGGATTGGTTACATAAGGCTGGCTTGGTAAAATTGTGTGGAGGATTCGAAATATTGGTAGAAATTGGTGAGGATAGTTTGACAGAGATCAATTAAGCATAACAGATAGCAATTTCTAATCTCATATTTCTGAAAATTGTATCCGTCTTCTCACGTTCTACTTGTAATTTTCTTTCCAGGAATCTTCACTGCTGCAATTGCCCTTTTCACAGATCTGAACGTCCTACTCAACCTTGTGTCTATTGGCACACTCTTCGTGTTTTACATGGTGGCTAATGCTGTAATTTACAGGCGTTACGTCGCAGTAGGGACAACTAGTTCATTTCCTACAGTATCTTTTCTGTGCACCTTTTCTTTCACCTCAATCTTGTTCACTCTGATTTGGCATTTCATGCCTCTAGGCAAGCCAAAAGCCTTTATTCTCGGTTCATGCATTTTGGTGGCCATTGTAATTCTTCAACTCTTTCACTGCATGGTTCCACAGGCTAGAAAGCCAGAGTTCTGGTGTGTCCCATTAATGCCATGGACACCATGTGTATCAATTTTCTTGAACGTATTCCTCTTGGGATCTCTGGACGGTCCATCATTTCAGCGTTTCGGGTATTTCTCAGCTCTTGCTGTGCTCGTTTATGTCTTCTACAGTGTTCATGCTAGCTTTGATGCTGAAGAACAAGGTTACCTGGGTCAGCAGGACGGTGAAATTATGAGGGAATCAGGGAACACTGAGGACCATGATACTCTTAAAGTGTAAAAAGTTCTCCATGTTTATTTCTGTAATAACTTTGAGTGGTTGATGGATACTTTTAGGGAAACTTGAAAGGAGAAGAAGATAAGGATATTAATATATCGGAATAGACAATGCCTCCCCTCCCTTTTCTATCTAATTGTATAGTTGGTAAATGTGAATTTAGCTTGCATTGTGATCCAATGAATACCATCAATGTCGTGTGGTCCTTCAACTTCTTTACAGAATGGATGAGAACCTCATCTTTCGGTTCCATGTGCATCAAATTTCATTCCATTTTCGTATTTTTGTTTGACTTTGATGATTGGAATAACAACTTCCATTTTCATATCAAAAATATTGTTTTAACAATTGAATCGCATCTTGTTTTCCAGAAAAGATAGCAGATAAGATGTTAACCAATCGGAAGAAAAGGAGAGAATAAATCAAAAGTTTGAAAAGAAATTGATATAAAATGAAAGTGCGATGTCAACTTGCTTTACAGTCTAATGATCAGTCGGTGTGTAAGTGAGTTTTGACTGGAAGACGGTTTCGCACAACAACAGTATTTTTGAGCTTTTGAAGCCAAATCAAATCTGTGGCGACTTTCAACTGACAGGAAAGGGCAACGATAGCACCTAAGCATCAAGCTAAGGTTTCATACTGTTTTCCTTACTAGTTCGGAAATTTCAGTTTAGCAGTAAACGCTAGGAACAGTTTAAGAAGCATGGAACTTTTCGTTCTCCTCTCTTGCCAGAACATTTGATCAGAAACTGAAACAAGATCCTAACTGCTAAACCCAATCTTGTGTTCATTATAGTTCATCTCCGTTAAATGGTTGTACAAAACTTTTGTCATGACAATTAATATACTTATTGTGATGAGCTCGAATTAAATTTGAACCATACTCTAAATCAAAGGAATTGATTGAATAATTAATTTTATGATTAAAGAGACTTACCTTCTCTATTTTAAGAAAAGATAAAAATTTAAACTTAATTAAAATTATAAAATAAGAGAAGTATTAAGTCTCTTATTCTAATAAATTATCCAGGTTTATGATGATTTTGTGTTTTCTAAAGAGTTTAAAAGAAACAATTTCGATTTTAAATTTGGAATCTAACGTCTTATTCAGGTAAAATATATGACTAAATTAAAGATAATTAAGTTTTTGAATTGTATTTCTAAAAAAAAAAAAGCTTTTGACTTGTAGAAGAATTTGCAAATCATTTATACGAAAAGATGAACCTAGATTTTTGAATTGATTAAAAATTTTGAGAATGATTAAATTTGATAATTTGGATATTAAAAAGAAAGGAAATATGCTTTGAATAAATGAGGTGAAAGAAAACTTAATTGAATTATATAATACAATTGATTAAAAGAAACGAATTTAAGATAAAGGATATGAATTTCAAAATGCATTTGGCTAAATGAAATGAGTAAAATAAATGTAAATTCTAAGATGAATGAAAAACCTAGTAAATAATATTACATGTCATTATTCCCTCGTGATGAATCAATTTACTTCTAATAGAAACTTTGTCATTAATAATGTCATTCTTCACATACATTAATTGACCCTTGTAGGGATGCATTTTCTTTATAAGAATACCTTTATAATAATATTGTAAGTCTTTCCCAGATATGGTAAACCGTTATAGCCAGGAAGCTTCATCTGTAAGTCTTTAATAACGTAGCTTCTTCTAGCAATTGAGTCTTCTTCTGCCTTCATAAGTTTTCTCTTCCTCTTCTTTGAAGCTGGTTCTTATTCTCAGTTTTTCCTGAGAAGCTTTTCTTCTGCACCTTCAAATGTAATTTTTAACTTCTTGTCTTCATCCCTCTTTTATGTCCATTGTAGTTCATCCCTTCTTTTGTGCCTATTATCTTTTAGTTCTTGCTTTTAACTATTAGTCATTAACAATTTCTATATTTTCAAAACATTTCCTGCCTCTGACAAACTCTTTCCCTTCTTCCCTCTACCCACCAAACTCTCTCCATGCTCCTCTTACTAATTCTACACTTGCTTCCACCTCAAAACCTCTTGCAGCCTTAGCTTCCATTGTTAAACGCACTTGGGTTCAGGTTACAGGGAATCGCAATCTTAAAGCTAAGTTTTCCTTTTGTCCATTTAGTGCCACTTTAGATCGCCAAGTTGTCTCTCCATCTATGCCCATTCTCCAAGTTGGAGTTTAGAAATTGAAATCCACCATTGTTGGTTTCTTAATCGACAAGTGAGTGCCTGTCTCTGTAATGAAAACTTGGGATAATAATAACTAGAAACACTTTCTCCCTCTTGATATAATTATAAAAAAAGTGTTAAATAAATCACTATTCCGCTAACCTTCAGGTTATGAGTAGAGCTAATAGCTAGTTGAAAATGTGATATAACTGAGTAACCAGATCGACACGCATTACAAATGTGTACCTTTGCGTCAAAAGGCTATAATGATATTTCAACCAAGAAGTTTAATAAAAACATGACTTAGTCGACTAATCGGATCAACATTCATTACCAATGTTTGCCTCTAAGTAAAAAGACTAAGTCTATATTCACTAATTAAAAAAAACTACCAGACTTGTAATAAGCTTGACATTTCATGAAAATATACTTGGGAACAGTTACAGAGTTTGAATGACCAAAGAATTATTAATATATGTGTACAATTGAAAAGGGTAAAATAATTTAGCACTTAGATCTCGATTAATTTGTATATTTAGTTCAAAGCCCCTAGAAATAGATTTTGCATGTTAATGATTATATATAACTTGTATGATTGTGTTTAAGATTCAATTTATTTCATGAAATTGAAGCCATGCCTCATTATTGCATCGTGTGCTGTGTGTTTGTTGTTTTGCTTGCTTGAGGACAAGAAAACGTTTAAGTGTGGGGATGTTGATAGTTGTGATTTGCATTATGTTTTAGGGTTCAATTTGTTAGGTATTTAGTGTTAATTTTAGTGTTTTGTGTGTATTTAGGTTTCAATTGTGTTAGTTTATGTGTTTAATTGTTTTTTACACGTTAGTATGAATGTTTGAGCTTAAATGTTATGTTTTTTGAGGTACCTTGATGTGTTTGTTAGTGTTTCAGGATAAATAACGAAGAATGGAGAAGTTTTGAAGAGTTTTGGGCCAAAAATATAGCCCATGATCGAGGCACAATAGACCACGATCGTGATAGAAAGAGACGAGCTGATAGGACCCAGGCCACGATCGTGACAGAGAGCTCTGAATCAGGCCAAGATCATGCACTTTAGGCCACGATCGTGACAGAGAGGGATAGGCGCTGGCCACGACTGTGGCAGGAAGGGCTAAGATTGTGGTCTGCATCGAGCATTGATCGCAAGGTTACTTATCCTAAATTTTAATATTATTAACCTTCATATTTCTGCAAGTGCATAGGTCGTTCAAGTAGTACCTAAGGTATCGATTCCTCGAGGAGGGTTAATCTAATCCTAAAATCTAAGGCTTGATTAAATTTTGCAATAAATCAAAATAAACAACTAATGCAGAAATTAACCAATAAAACAATCAATATCAAGAATTGAACTTATAAAATATAAACGAAATAGCAATTTTGCACAACCCAATCTAAAATCAACCTAAAAAATATCAATTGAGAGAAAGAGGGTTTTAATCCAAAATTAATGAAAATCTAATCAAATATGCAATTATCGAATTACCGCGTCTAGACAGTCCTAGGGTGGATTACTCTTTCTCGAGTTATAATTTTCAACCCTAATTTATAATCCGTAATTTAAATTATGGAATTGTAATATCTCGATTTCTAATTTACCCAAAACCTAAATTAGTTCTGAATTTGTATAATAACCTACCGGAAACCTATGCTCGATCTCTCGTTACATGATTTTTTCAGTTTGATTCAATTCTTATCTATCAAAATACCTAACTCTCGTTAGCCTAATTTGATGATATTCACCCGGCTTACCCTCTCAGTTTATTGCCAAATTATTAAGCATATAAATTGAATCATAAATAACTCAAATAAAACACAATAAATCAAACTTCATTAATCTCAAGAATCAAAATCCCGAAGGTGAGTTTAGAGAAAAATTGACATTCAATAACAACTATTCTCAATGATTATCCCAATTTTATACATCAATAAAATTGAAATAAAAACATAAAATACTATCGAAATGGACTCGTGGAGGCAATAACTGCTGGAAATCACCTGTTCTGGGAAGTACTTCGCGTCAAGCTTCTTCTCCGTGTCTCTCTTTCTTAGTCTCCTTCCTCAAATCTCTCAATATGCTCTCTAGGGTTTTGGAATCAACTGATGCAAAAAGGCTGCTTCTCTGTTCTTTAATGTTCTATTTATATCTTGGAAGCCCTAGGGTTGATTCAGGGTTGAAACAGATCTAAAATTCCAGCGAAACTTGACATTTTCAGCTGTTTTCGTGTCTGCTCGACGCAGGCCACAATCATAGCCCTACCTAGGGTTGATTCAAGGTCGAAATGGATCGAAAAGTCCCGCAAACTTGACGTTTTCAGCTATTTTTGTGTCTTCCTAAGCGCCTAACCCTCTCTATCATAGCCTTGGCACAAAGTGCACGATCGTGGCCTGGTTCAGAGCTCTCTGTCACAATCGTGACCAAAAGTTCACGATCGTGGACTGGGTCCTATAAGCTTGCCTCTTTTTGTCACGATCATTGCCTGTTGTGCCATGATCATAGGCCATGTTTTTAGCCCGAAACTCTTCGAAACTTTTTTGTTCTTTGCTGTTTACCCAGAAACACGAACATACACGTCAAGGTACCTAAAAAACATAACATTTAAGCTCAAAGATTCATACTAACCCATAAAAAACAATTAAACACATAAACTAACATCATTGAAACCTAAATACACACTAAACACTTAAATTAACACTAAATACCTAACAAATTGAACCCTAAAACATAATGCAAATCACAACTATTAACATCCCTACACTTAAACGTTTGCTTGTCTTCAAACAAACAAAATAACAAAAACACAACACACAATGCAATAATGAGGCAATGACTTTAACTTCATGAAATAAATTTAATCTTGAACACAATTATACAAGTTATATCTAATCAGTAACATGCAAAATCTATGTTTAGGGGCTTTGAACTAAATATACAAATTAATCGAGATCTAAGTGCTAATTTATTTACCCTTTTCAATTGTATACACATACTAATAATTCTTTGGTCATTCAGACTCTGTAACTGTTCCTAATTATATTTTCATGAAAACAAGCTTATTACAAGTACAGTCGGTATTTTTAATTAGTGAACATAGACTTAGTCTTTTTACGTGGAAGCAAACATTGCTAATGAATGTCGATCCGATTATTTGACTAAGTCATGTTTTTATTAAACTGCTTGGTTAAAACGTCATTATAGTCTTTTGACGCGAAGGCACTCTTTTGTGATGTGTGTCGATCTGGTTGCTCAACTATATCATGCTTTCAATTGGCGACTAGCTCTACTCATAACCCGAATGTCAGCAAAATAGTGATTTATTTAACACTTTTTTCTTTTTTTATTACCTACCTTGCTGCTTAAGCTACTCATTTCTATAAAAAAAAATACTACTTAAGCTACTTAAGTTGAAAGACCTCAAATTATGAATGAATGTGACAATCTATAGGGTGTCAAATTTATATTAAATCCTAATTAAGTCGTATATTTATCCAAAGGCCCCTAATTTACTAATTTTGCGAGTTAATGATTATTCACAACTAAATAGACTAAGTTCAAAATTAGATAAATTTCACTAAATCTCAGTCATTGACATATTCAAACAATTCATAAAATGGAACCTAATACTATCATACAATATGCAAAATCACATTCAAAAGAAAAACACATAATCCCTCCCCATAATTGAACAACACATTATCCTCAATATGAGATGTGAACAGACAACAAGTATATAAAAGAAAAGAAAATACAGAAATTAAAATAAAAATAAACATAAAAATTAGAACTGAAGGCTAATTTGGAAAAAAAACTGAATGGAAAAATTGGGTTAGACATAAATCCTATAGAGATGGAGGTGGTGATGGTGTCAGAGGCGGCAATTGAATGCCCTAAGCCTCAGAATATCTGTTGATCTGACGGTTATCCCAACTTTGGCAGTGTTGTGTTCGGGTTATCTCCTTCATCATTTTTGTGTTTTCTACATGTGTCTTGTTAGTTTCAGAGATCGCATCTAGAACTTCGCTCCAGCCTTACTCTTCTTTCTCTTCCTCGGATTCTTCATTGTACTCTTCTACCTGCTGTGGTGGGGCTAAGCTTGAACTCACTTGACTTGCCCTGATTCTGACATGTGTCTTTTGGCTGATATCCCTAAGTTTCATATTATGGGACTTAAGGATTTTAGCCCTCCATAAGTGATGATGGTTTAGGAATCTAGGTAAGTGGACAGTTAACCCACTACAGTCCACAGCAAAATATTCTACAATGGTAGACATTATGTACCCCATTCCAAGATTATTGCTCCTCTTACGCAGAGTTGCAATAATGGCATTTAGTACATGTGTGGATTTGCAAACTAGAATACTGTGGTCCATGCACCATAACATAAAAAGTTCCTTTGTGGAGTACTTGTTGGTTTCAATTTTGTCAAAAACCAACAGACACATGAATTTGTGCAGCAATAAGTGTTCGTGGGACCTTATAATGTTGTTATGAGCATTTTTGGCATGAAATTGCTCAATTCTAGTAAGCTCATTCTAGTATTGAGAGCAACAAAAATCTTCATGATTATCGATGATGGATGATTCGGGGAATCCACACATATCGCACATGATTTCTACATTTAATTCGTAAGCCCTTCCTTTAAACCTAAACCATAATTCCTTGAGATTCTTAGGTTCATAACTCAGTGAAGTGAAAAATTATAGTGCGATCTCTTGATAAACAGGAAATTAGAATCGTATGAATTGGGCCCATTGGATTCTCTCAGCTAGGTTTTCTACCATCTCACACAACTTTAGCCTATCGAGTGTGTCAAAATCAAAGTGTTTTGAAACTAAAATTTGTCTAGCATTAAGGGATCAGAAATGAGTACTTTCCTCCACTATATAGATTGGGAAAGGCGCACCAAAGTCTCCTACTCAGTTTCCTCTCCCACGTCCTGCAACTTACTGTAGTCCATATAGCTCCCATCGAGCTGATTATTTAATGCGTGACATAATTAGGTAGAATTGGAGGTTGAAAAAAGTTTTAGAGAGATGTGAGAGCTTTTTTGACTTTGAAGTCTAGAGAGATAATGTTGAAATGAAAGTGAATGTAAAAGTAAAGTTAGAACTGAATATATAGGTGGTTAAAAGAGTAAAATGGTAAAAAATTTTAAAAAATTCGCACCTCCTCTTTACTGTGCAATTGCAGGCCACGATCGTGGCCTGCAGCTATCCCACACTTTTGTTCCTTCTTTTCAATTTCGCTTCTTGATTCTTTTATAGCCCTCTTCACCTCTCTTTTACTTACCTGCTCAATTCATCCACTTATTCCGAAATCTGATTCCGTCTTGATTTTATTCAAAATAATCCTAACTACAAAATTCAAACGTGCTAACAAAAATAATCATTGAAACTAATTTTTCATGGGTTGCCTCCTATGTAGCGCTTCTTTTAATGTCGGTAGATTGATGTTCTTTTCTTGGAAATTCATCAAAGATCAATTATAAATGGCTTGCTTCCACCTTTTTCGTTCAATATCAATTTTTTAGCTTGTAAGTAAGCTATAAATTGCAAGATAATCAGAAGGACAATGTTGATAACATTATGAAAACCAATTGTTAAGTCAAGAGGACTTTACGACGACTATTTTTTATGACAATCAAATAATAGTAATGTTAGAAACAAAAGAACGTCTTTGACGACAGTGTTAAGTATGCAGACGCAGATATAGATGTAGACGCAAATGTAGACACAGACGTAAAGACTTTACAGACGCAGACACAGACGCAAACGCAAAGGCAAAATAGAAGCAGAGAAGACATAGACGATACCATACAGACACACTAGCATGCTAAACAGATATTTATTTAGAGTTAGTTACAGAACTCAACTAAAGGAGCGGTTATCTAGAAGCAATTATCAATAATTAAGAAGCCGTTATCAAGAACAAAGAAGCAATTAGAGGCTAAGACTATAAATATTAGTCGTAGTCGAAGATGTAAAAAAAAGAAAGAATGATCAGAGACAGAAATACTGAGACAATTAGAAAAGATCGATAATCTGAGAGAAAAGTCTTACTGTGCTTACTTAGAATATAGCTTACATTACTGTAACTAAAGCTCACAAACTTTTTCTAGTGAGAGAAAGTAAAGGCTGATAGTCTGAAGAGGCTAAGATAGTGAAAGAATACTTTGAAAGAGACCTGAAGAAGCTCTGGAAAGAAAAGAATACTTGTAATTGTTTGAAGAATAGTGGAACATTCAGATGAACTCTGAGGACTGGACGTAGTCCACGGTTTGGGGTGAACCAGTATAAAAATCGCATTGTCTACTCTCTACTCTTTACTTTAGTTTACTTTGTTGAAACTTTAAGAGAAGTAATTTGTGATTTGTCTACGTAATAAGTAGTGATATTTTTCTAATAAGAAAGAAAAGTTTTCTTTTTGTAGATTTTATATTAAAAAGGAGGATATACCATTCAACCCCCCTTCTTGTGTATCTAATTTCTTGAACTTAAAGATTTTACTAACGTTTGATTTACTTCAATTGGTATAAGAGCTCGGTTTCCTAGAATCGCCTTCACAAAGTGAGGAAAAAGATCTATGGCAAAATCACACGTGTTCATTGCTGAAGGTGCGTCCGTCACAAGACCTCCTGCGTTCAATGGTGAAGATTATCATTATTAGAAGGACAGGATGTTGCTCTTTATAGAATCCACACATATTGATCTTTGGGATATCATAGAATGGACTATATGAACCAGTTGATGATGAAGGTTACAATTCCTCGCAACAGATGGTTAGTGGATCATAAAGCCAGATTCCAGTTAAACTCAAAGGCCAAGTTCTTTCTAAGTTGTGCGTTGAGCAGAAGTTAATATGATAAAGTTTATAGATGTGAGACTGCGAAGGAGATGTGGGACACTTTATCCATCGCACATGAAGGCACAAACCAGGTGACAGAGTCCAAGATAAGAATTCTTGTACATCAATATGAGCTGTTTAAAATGCAGGAAGATGAGTCTGTTGATAAGATGTTTGGACGATTTCAAACTATCGTTAATGGACTTAAAGCTCTTGGGAGAATCTACGATAATCAAGATCATGTG
>JANZXR010000003.1:15040986-15061936 GCA_027575705.1 Erythroxylum echinodendron
AGGCCAGAAAAGCGTTGCATGGACTTCCTACTGCATCATTGGAACTTCAATCTGTGATTAAAAAAATTGGATGGGTCTGCAATGAAATGGGTCGAAATAGACTTGAGAGGAAAGAGTTGAACAAAGCTCAACATGCATTTGCACATGCCATTTCTGCTTTTCGAGAAGTTTCTGATCATACCAACATTATATTAATTTACTGCAACTTGGGCCATGGAAGACGAGCATTGGCTGAAGAGATGGTATCAAGGATTGAAAACCTGAAACTGCATCCAATATTCCATGATGCTTGCAATCAAGCTGTGGAAAGTGCAAAAATAGAATACGGTGAGGCACTCAAGTATTACCGAGCGGCAAAATCAGAATTAAACAATGTTGTACAAAAGGTTGGTGGGGTACCAAATGGCTTAAGAAACGAGATTTATACTCAACTTGCTCATACATTTTTGAGGCTTGGCATGCTTTTGGCAACAGAAGATTTAACAGCTGACGTGTATGAAAAAGAGGCCATGGGTGATAATTCTCTGGTTGATGTTATTACTACTGATAAAAAGACCAGGAAAGAATTAAGGAAGTATGAAATTTCGGCCAATGATGCCATTAGGGAGGCGTTGTCAGTGTATGAATCGCTAGGTGATTTACGGCAACAAGAAGCTGCATATGCTTATTATCAGCTTGCTTGCCATCAAAGAGATTGCTGTTTGAAATTTCTGGAGTTGGATTGTAAGAAAAGCAGCTTGCCCAAAAGTGAAAGCAGCATTGTTACTCGGGTGAAGCAATATGCTTATTTGGCTGAGAGGAACTGGCAGAAAGCCTTAGAATTTTATGGCCCTGAGACACACCCCAGCATGTACTTGACCATTGTAATGGAAAGATCAGCTCTTCCATTAAGCCTGTCAAATGCCTTGCATGTGAATCCGGTATGTGGTTGAAATTCCTCACCTTAATAACCACTAGATTTATGAATGTAAAAGGTTGTTTGTGCACAGGTTGTATGTAAGGTTCTGACTGTTTCATCCACTCACTTGCTTTTTGTTTATTTTTTTTACTGTTTTCTTTTTTAAGAATGCAACTGTTCAATGTTTATCTGCGATATCATTTCGCAATGAATATCCCTATTAAAAATCGTAAAATATTTTTCTCTCCTTTTTTGTACTATTTAGTAATGTGATATACATTAGTATACCAAAAGTATATCTTAAGAAGAAAATAAATCTTATCTTTCATACGACTGATGCTTTATGATGATCGGTTGGTTTCAGATGTTAGAATCTGCTTTATTTCAGATGCTAGGAGGACGCCATATCCCAGAAACAATTTTGGCTTCCTTTGAAACTGAATATCCTGAGGTATGTGCCAGATTTTGGGGACAGCTGCAAATGCTTCTAAAGAAATTGTTGGCACAGATACTGAATGTAAATACAAACAAGTCTCTAGCCAATTCCCAGCAAACTACAAGATCCAATAAGTGCAGAGATGTTGGAAAACTCAGAGAGCTCTACAAGATGTCTTTAAAGTCCAAAAACTTATGTCAGTTGCACGATATGCACGTCTTGTGGACATCATTTGAAATTGGCCACAGTTTTCCATGACCTCATCGAGGACTTTGGTATCTCTTGTGATTGTAATCTAAGCCTCCAGCCATGTTTTACTGCTTGTTACAGCTAGAACACCGTCAGATTATTTGGGAGCACATCCAATCGAAACAGAGTGAGAATCTTTGCATCTCTTTAGTACGGCTGACGGTACTTGGAGGAATGGGTCCTTAAGTAAGGACTCTTAGGGTTGAACGAAAACTTTTGTTCAAGCAGTTCGCATATACTGACTTGATAGGTGGTTGTATAAGTTTTTGCTTTCCGCATGTGACCCAAGATGAAATCTCTCAAACTGTGGGATAGTCTCAATGATTAATATTTTAAAAATCAAATAGAAAGTTAAAAGAGATATGATAATAATTTTAAATTTTAAAAAGTTTAATTAAATTCTTATTAAATTGTTTAAATATTAAATATAATTAAATATTGTCTTTATTTACTAAAAATATGAAATTAATTAAAAAAGAATATTAAGTATAAATTTATTTATTTATTTATTTTATAAAAATTTATTAAATAAATTGATCAATTTTTAAAAATATGAGTTATTAAAATAAATTGAATCAAAAAAATTAAATAGTTTAAAATTTTTACACTTAAATCGATTAAGTCATTTGAGTCTCTTAATTATTACTAATCATTCACTTATAAAGTGTAGCATTAGAAACGAAATAATTATGAACAAGGGGGTTGTATGTTCTTTAATTTATCTTTACTAAGCCCTCAAGAATTTATTAAATCATCCTGGCTCGAAAACGATATAAATCATTTGGCTAAAACATGCAAATTTTGATTTGTATTATACAAGTTGTCTATGGTTGTATGTTTCTTTACTGCTATTATTATGATAGATTTAACAATAGATTAATATCAAGTAATCATTTTGTTAGATGCACCGTAAATAAGCATTAATTGGGAAATCACGCAAATAGAAGGTTCTCCGCAAAGAAGGATCCAGAGAAAAGAGTTTGTTAGAATTTTTTATTAGTTAATGTCATCTCATTACCATTTTTTCCTTCTTATTTTAATTTTTAGTTTTGGGATCTGTTGAGCTATAAATAGCCTAAAGGGATGCAAGAGAATTAGTAGAGAATATATCTAGAATTTCCTTAATGTCTCATCATTCTGGTTGTTGTAATTCTTGGTTCTCATGAAATCATCAAATACAATCCAATGACTAAACCCCTATTATGAAATTTCTCATAGTTCTACCCAGATTCTCCTTTAAAAATTTTGAATTCATCTGCAATTCCTAAATGTATTTTTGCTACATCATTTATAACAGAGCCTTAATCTTTGAATCTATGGCAAACAAATTTCTCTCTCAGTTCTTTAGAATCAATTTCAGTCATTCGAGAAAATCATCATCTATGGCTAAAAACAGTCGTCATCAAGTTACAATGTGGGAGATAGGGAAGACGATGACTAAGAAGCTCATGGATTCCAATGCCCAGCTATTTGTTAAGTTCAACAACATGATAAAATCGATGACCGTCGATTTGAAGTGTTGGATTATGGAAACCGTGAAGAACTAACAAGGGGAGGATACCAAAAAGTAAGGGAATGAGACTTCTAACTATTGTTTCTAAATAGATTCTACACCATGGTACCTTTAGGAATTGTTCCTCGTATAGATTGAAAGTATTGTGTGTTAAATAAAGCCCTAGTAAATGCCAATTATCAAACCAAAATTTTGTATTCTTTCCATCACTAATGTAGTGTTTGATCTGAGGGTGCATAAAGGACCTTGTATTCAGAATTTATTAAAAATTGTAAGATTGACTGATTTTTCAAGAGATAGGCCAGATGCTTCCTTATTTGATACGAACCATATGGACCAATTGCACCTATTGGATCTATTTGTTCACACAAATTCTCTACAGCCTTTTAGCGATCAACATTTTAGTCATTTTACTAGCTGAATTGATTCCCACTCCACCATATTCCTTAAGTAGACATATTAAACTCCATTTAACTTTGGGAGTTCTCACTTTATTGGAAGTTTGTCCATGCCAGATGAAGTCTCTTAAGCATCTATCAATTTTCTTTAGTATAACTTTATTAATGATAAATGTGAGAGCCAATATATATGCAGATTATTAAGGATAAAAATTACCAATTACAATCTACCTTCATACTACAAGAATTTGTTGCTCCAATAAGAGGATCTCCTATGGATTTTTTCAGCAAGTGATCTACATTATGCTTCCCTGAGTTTCCTTATGAAGATTGGAACTCCTAAATAAGTTAGAGGTAATTGTTGAACAGTAAGTCCTGAGTCCCCGATGAAGAATAGTGAGTCTTCTCTACTTTACCCATAAACGTAAGTAGAACTCTTTTTTAAATTAAATTTTAGCCATGAAATTTCTTGAAATCTCTGCAAGGATCTTAGAAGTACCCCAATTGAAGTAAGTCATTGGCACTTAGTATGAATAAATCATCTGCAAAAGAGAGTTGTTTGATATTAAGCTCAATAAATCAATAATGATATCTAAAACCTAGATTCTCAGCTATTCAAAGTTGAGTCATTCTATACAGGACTTCCATAATGATAGCAAAGAGGTAGGAAGATAGGGGATATACTTACCTTATCTTTTTAGAGGCTTTATAGAGCTTAGTAGGCTCACCATTCATTAAGTATCTAACTATTGTGATAAATGATTGGATCCAATTGAAGAATTTGCTAGGGTAGCCAAATGCAAAGAGTGAGTTGATGATGAAGCTCTATTCTACAGTGTCATATGCTTTAGTAAAGTTAATTTTGAGAGCACAACTCCTAATATGTTTCTTGGTATTGTAGTCCTTAAATAATTCTTGTGCTAACATTATGTTATCTCCAATAGTTCTTCCAAGAACGTAAGCACCTTGACTTGGATTTGATCATTCCAGGTAATGTGATCTTTAAACTATTAGTAAGAATTTTAGAAATGATCTTATACACCACATTGCAACAAGCAATTGGTTTATAATCATTAAAATACAAAGGATTAGAGGATTTAAGAACTAGGGCAAGTTAAGTCTTATTTATCTCAGTGAGTAATCTGCCACTTTTAAAGAACTCTTGAACAACATTTACAAATGATGACTGAAGAATATTCCATTTTTTCTTAAAAACCTAACACTAAATCCATCCAAATCTGGAGACTTATCAGGATAAAAGGAAAATAAGACTAATTTAATCTCCTCACATGTGACTTCTTTGAACAGTTTAGAATGGTGAATCTGATCAATTGAGCCATTCATCCTATTAAGCAGATTTTTAGGGAAGATGGAGGTATATGCTGAGACCCCATTAATTTCCTTAAAGTTTCTCCTAGCTATCTCTTTCAATTCCTCTTGATCATAAACTAGTCCACCGTTGCTATCCTCAAGAGAAGTTATTTTGCTCTTATTCGTTGTATCACACTGAAAAAGTATTTACTATTTTTTTCATTCTCTTGAATCCACTAAATTGTATACTTCTATTTCAACTGGGACTTATAGTCTTTAAGAGCTCGAAGATACTTCATTAACTCAATCTTCTCCTTATCAATCAATGTAAAGTCTGTAGGATTGATTGCTAATTGTTTGCGAGTCATGCATAGATTGTTCATTGCCTACAATTTGCAAAGTTTTTGTGGATACGTATTGTTTTTCAGTAACACTATACAATCTCCTTTCACAGCTCTCAATATCTGGAGAAATTGGAATGCTTTAAATCCCTGGAAATTATTTTCTACAGCAGCTAAAATAATTTAATCAAGTTGAGGATGTTTTAGAAAATAATTGAAAATCTGAAAGGAGATCTTTTTTCAACTGGCTTGCTATTAATATGTGCCTTGACAAGTGTATGATCAAAAAATAAAGGTTCCTCAAAAATAGCATAACTGTTAATTTAGCAAGCTACCTACTATTAACCAAACACCTATCCAATTTTCTTTGTGAGAGTTTGTCACTCTTTTGACGATTACTCTATGTAAATATAGGACCTTAAAATTTAAGATCCATTAGGTCCTGGTAGAGAAGTTAATGCATTCAATTCTTTGGTATTTGCATAGGTTGTATTTCTTCCTTCATAGGATTTAGATTGAGATAGTAAGTAGTTAAAATCACCAACAATCTTCCGTAGAGTTGAAGTGTTCATAATTTCCTACAAGTCCTACAAGTCCTTTCACAAGCTAGTTCTCTAAAATTCCTAATTAGCTATGTAGACCACTGTGATTGCTATTTGAAGATTACAAACTTTAAGAGCTAGTTCATAATGTAGCAATTGATCTCAACAAAACCATTTAGAGAGATATAAATGAGTTGGACCTATAGCAACTATAAATCTACCATTAAGATAATAGAGTGGTTGTTCAAAGTAATCCAATCTACTGGGAAAAATTTCAATCCTTTTTAAATAACTTCTTTTATTTTATTCTTCACCGTACTAAATAAGGATGTCTCGCTCCAAGATAATCTTTAAGAGTTAACCATTATTGGGACAATTGAGTCCACGTACATTCCATATTGTGTAAACCATCAGGAATATCTGGATTTGGTCCTCCTAGATTTTCGATTGCTAGGCCCTGGTTCATGCCATTCCTCAAGTTAATTCTTGGTTGCACTAATCACTTCAATGTTTACATTTATAGTTGCAATCATTTCCTCATTATAACCTGAGTTAATGTTGAAAATGGTGATTTCTTCTCCTACTACATTTTTTCCTTTATTACTCTCATCTGTTAACACCATTAACTGTTAATTACTCTCTGCATTTTCTTCTTCACCTGAATTTTCCTTTTCATCCCATGCATAAGGCACTTCAGTGTTATTCTCTAGTAATTACACGTGCCTGTCATAAGTTCTAGTAGTTGGATTCAGCTTATCAACTTCCTTGTTGTTTCTTGGTTTGGTCGAGGGTTCTTTTTTCCCACTTCCTTCGTCATTAGTACTTCCCTTAGGGATCCACAATTGGGTGGTTTCTTTCATATAAGGTTTCTAAAGATAAGACAAATGGATTCTATCTTCAACCACCTCCACCAGCATTATACTTCATGATTGGAATGCTCTCAGACATAGTTCTTTTATTTTCAACTTCAATACACACTCTAGGATAACGCACCCTTTTAATGTTAGGTATGTTGTCATCCACTGCTAGAAGGGTCCCTATGTAACTAGCCAAGTATTCCTTAGAAAAATTGGCTTACCTTATATATGCCAAGGTCCCTTGTCCATCACCTTGCTTTTCATTTCTTCATATGAAAATTAAAAGATAAAGAGGTCATCCTTACTTGTCAATATGGTTTGAAGTCCTCATTTTTTCCAGTTCATATCAGCCCAATGTTGGACACTCTGATAAGCCATCCTCTTCTCCAAAAAATATCCAACTAAGAACACTTTCTATTTGGTTGCATCACTCTATAAGACTTCAGTAGGTAGGGAAACATGTCCCTCTTTGATGCCTGAAATGAAATGAAGTTTACCAAAGGAGTTAAGGTCTCCCACCACTTCACTCCAATTATATTTTCCTCCCTTCTAGGATAAGGAGTTAAGATGCTGTGAAGGAGAAAGAGGAGGAAATTCCTGATTCTCTAAAGCCTGACCAGGAATAGTGGAGGTTGAGTTGGAAGGTCCGAGAGACATTTTACCAATAATAGTAAACTGTTAGGACCCGGGTATGAGGAAAACTAGACAGGCTTCCAAAAAAGGAAAAAACCTAGCTCAAACCAGGAGATCTAGGGAGTTAGAAGAAAAATAATAAGCTGAGGGAGAGGAAGAACAAAGCAAGAAAGCTGGCTGCAAGAGCAAACAGGAACAAGAGGATATAATCATTAAGAGAAGAAGAAGCTTCCATGGTCAAGTCTAGAAAGAACGAATAGAATCAATGTTTAATGCTTTTTTTTTTTTTTTCCTTCCTTCGTATTCACATTGTGAACTTGATGCATCACTGATTTTTTATCCACCATCTGAAATTACAACCATATACCCATCCTATATTTTTTTCTTTCTAGCATCATCTGACGCATACTTCTTCTCCAAGGTATCCCAAATGACATCGATAGAATTTTGATTCATAAAGGATCAGACAGAGAGTTTGTCATATCGTTCTTCTAACTATGTTTATTGTCTTTTTCAGTAAAGGGAGTAATAGTAGGAGTGGCAGGAGTTTCAGAGGTCACAGCTTCAACAGATGGAAGATTAGTGAATAAAACATGATTCACTTTTAGTCCAGTCGTTCAAAGAAAATAAGTAGTTTTTATGACCCATATTTGTAATTGGTTCCATCCAATGGTTTGAGTTTAGACTTTGTTCAATAGCATAGCTATAGTATATATCTACTATGAAAATTTTCTCTTTCAAGCTGTCAGGAAAATAAAGGTTAGCATAAACATTCCCTAAACTTATGCACTTGAGGCCAAGGACTTGGAACTCACAGAATGAATATAGTTACAAAGAACATAAAAGTAATGGTGAGAGAAAATTTGAGATCGAGAAGAAGAAGTTCCCTGTCTCAAATGAACGGCTAGCAAAACCTACATACAAAACAAAACCAAACATTAGAGAAGGATCCTTTCTGGTTGAGGTTATAGATTTGAGGAAAAATAGACACGTGTCGACGGTAATCAAAGAAAAACTCTCTAGTGGGAAAAAACACAAACTAATTTAACTCAAAAAATGAAATAGCCCAACTTGAATCTGTGGCCCACAACCACACCTTCATCTGCGCCTAACCCAAACCAATAGGTTTTTTATCTTAAAATTTTAATTTATGAAATACTTTGCTTATTAAAATTTTTTATTATGTAACATAAAAAGACCCAATTTATATGATAGTTTACATCATTAAGAATAGTTAACAAGCCTCTCCCCCGCTTTGCGAAAGTTTGAGAAGGGTTTATAATATACGCATTTTTTTTTATACTTTTACAAAAAGACTTTTTATATAATTTGAATATGTGATTTTATGATCACAATAGAACAATTTAATCAGTTACATTATAAAAAATAATATTAAGAATTGAAGGTGGATTATATTCATAACAAACAAACTAAAATTTTTTATATTAAGTTGATTCCAGTTTTGGGATGAAAATACTATTCTCCTATAACGTTTGTATTTCCCGTCAAAACAAAAGTTGGATTCTAGTTTTAGGATAAAAGTAGTATTAATTCTGGTTTTCCGTTTTCTTGAATGCTTAGGCATCTAGGATACGAGGTCAGATTATTGAAAGGATGAGATGGATGGGACACAGAAAGCACAGGAAAAAAAAAGCACAGCGGATCTCAACTCCTTAGATACAACCAACGAATATTTTGACGGGATTTGATTACAGATTGACGCCGACTTTTTATGACCTCCAAGTCTATGACTACCAAAATATCATACGTATATATATATATATATGTATATGGTAAGGCAAGGAAAGGAATCGTCTGCCTCTGCCTAGAGAAATGAGAAAGAAACGAAAACGTTATTATTCCAAACCACTAGTTATTCAGTAACTGGTACATCTTGACGGTAGACTTTACGAGCTTTGTAAGTTTTAATTTGTCAATAGAACTAATTGTATATTTATATTTGAAGGTCTTAACAATTCAACTGCTCTAAAGTCCTGTTTGATGATAGCCTAGCCTCAATTTAGGTATTTTTAATAGATTGGTCATTGACTAATAAGTTTAAACTCAAATTGATTCAAGATTTAAATATGAAGTAAAATAATTTTTTTATTTTAAAAAGTTAAGTTAAGCTCAAATTTAATTAAAAAAATACTATTTTATATTTTTAATTTTAATAAAAATTGACGTGACCCATAAGTGATATCCTACCAAACTCTTCCAATAATAACACGCATAGATCGAGGGCATAAACAAGTAATCCTACACTTTATAAAAGCTTGATCTAACTCTAATTTGAAACGTGCGGGGTAAAAATTGATAAGAAATAAGAATAAGTTTCAGACATATCTCTTAAAAGCAAAGCAATTGTTTTTGAAGGTTTGGTACGAAATTTGAATCTTTTGCTCCTTCAACATATTTTCTTATATACCCTCTTAAGAAAATCAATTAAATACGAACCTGGCCTTGAGAAATGTGAATTAAAATGAAATGAGATGAATCCACTCGATAACTCTCGGCATTTCGGTGGGTGAGAAACCAGATCTTCTGGATAAACAATCAATCCTCCCAAAGCAAAAGCGCTGTGAAAAGCTGGACCATACGAAAAACGAACATGGTTAATTTCCTGACCAAAAGGCGCGTAGGACCCATACTTGACTTTGACCATAGTTACTTGCGACACAATGCTTGAATCTTATAAGCGTATTGAAGGTCACATTTGCTGAACAGCCAGAACGAAGATGTTTTCTCTCCAACAACTGCTAAATGTGTTTTGACCATTTTCGATGTTCATGTCACTTTTAGATGTTCTTCTACATATTAGAAACATAAAACACAAACCATAACTAACGTTTAATATTCTCATTGTGTTCATAACATAAATGTCTAACTAAGCGTGTAAGACCGACGTTCATCTTTGACCAAGACTTCTCCAACCCCACCCTCCTATAAGTACCCGCAAACACCTTCTCAACTCCAAGGGCATCCAGAAATACATTTCGCTTCTTTCTTATTCGATCCATTGTCATCAATAACCATGGTTCTCTCTAAAATTGCATCAGAATCTGATATCTCTGTTCACTCCACCTTTGCCTCTCGATATGTGCGGGAGTCGCTTCCCAGGTAAGAATCCTTCTTCTACATACTGTAACCAGGTTTTGTATTTTTGTAATCTGTTGGTACAATTTACCTAACTATTAGCGGAATGTTCTTTTGGGGATGTTTAAACGATCAGGTACAAGATGCCAGAGAACTCAACTCCAAAGGAGGCAGCTTTTCAGATCATAAACGATGAGTTGATGCTTGATGGCAAGCCAAGGCTGAACTTGGCTTCCTTTGTGACTACTTGGATGGAGCCGGAATGTGACAAGCTTATAATGGACGCCATGAACAAAAACTATGTTGACATGGATGAGTACCCTGTTACTACAGAGCTCCAGGCATGTCTCTTTCTATGTCTATGTCTCTCAAGCGAACAGATGGTTGTTAATTAAGTTGGCTAATTACATCCGATGGTTTGAATTACGAATGTGCAGAATCGTTGTGTGAACATGATTGCTCGGCTGTTCAATGCTCCTCTAGGTGAGTCAGAGGCAGCAGTAGGTGTTGGAACTGTTGGGTCTTCAGAGGCTATAATGCTTGCAGGCCTAGCTTTCAAGAGAAAGTGGCAGAACAAGCGCAGAGCAGAAGGAAAACCATTTGACAAGCCCAACATTGTCACGGGTGCCAATGTTCAGGTATAAATATAATTATGCAAAATAAGTGCATTGTATCATTTATGGGGAAGGCTTAGTCGTTTTAACTTCAATTTTCTTTTGTGCACAGGTTTGCTGGGAAAAATTTGCAAGGTATTTTGAAGTGGAACTAAAAGAAGTGAAACTTAGTGAAGGATACTATGTGATGGACCCTGTGAAAGCTGTGGAAATGGTGGACGAAAACACTATCTGTGTTGCTGCCATCTTGGGTTCTACGTTGAATGGAGAATTTGAAGATGTAAAGCTTCTGAATGATCTGTTGACGGAAAAGAATAAGATCACTGGGTAAATAATAGAATATATATCCAACATTTTTAACGATTTTATCATCTTCAAGAGTTGGGTTCGAATTATTCCATTTTTTCAATAAAAATTTCGCAGGTGGGATACCCCAATTCATGTTGATGCAGCAAGTGGTGGGTTTATTGCACCATTTTTATGGCCAGAGCTTGAATGGGATTTTAGACTTCCATTAGTGAAGAGCATAAATGTCAGTGGTCACAAGTACGGCCTTGTTTACGCCGGAGTTGGGTGGGTCATATGGAGGAGCAAGGAGGACTTGCCTGAAGAACTCATCTTCCACATTAACTACCTTGGAGCTGATCAACCCACATTCACTCTTAACTTCTCTAAAGGTACGCGATTACTCTGCTGCGTTTCACAGAAATCACAGTAACAGGGGCTGAAACTTCACTTTTCATAATTCCAGGTTCAAGCCAGATCATTGCTCAGTATTATCAACTTATCCGCTTAGGCTATGAGGTGACTTGGTCATTGATTATTTATTACAAATAATATCAAACTATTTATGTGATCCCTAAAGACTGTTACTCGCATCACAGGGATACAAAAACGTCATGGAGAATTGCCACCAAAATGCAATAGTGCTCAAAGAAGGGCTGGAAAAAACTGGAAGATTTGAGATAGTCTCTAAGAAAATTGGTGTTCCTCTGGTGGCATTTTCACTCAAGGACAACAGCAGGCATGATGAGTTTGAGATAGCAGAAATGCTGCGTCGTTTTGGATGGATTGTGCCAGCCTACACAATGCCAGCAGATGCTCAACATGTGACCGTACTTCGGGTGGTAATTAGAGAAGATTTCTCTCGCACTCTCGCTGAGCGACTTGTGCTTGACATCACCAAGGTCCTTCATGAGCTTGATACTCTTCCTTCTAGAATCAGTGCCAAAATGTCTGTCACTCAACAGAATGGAAAGACTGTTGTCAAGAAAACAGCTCTCGAGACTCAGAGGGAAATTACCACCTACTGGAAAAACTTTGTATTGGCCAAGAAATCTAACAAGAACACTATCTGTTAAGAGCTAAGAGCCAAGCGACAAGAGCCAAGAGGCCAATCCATAATTACGAGATTTTACCTTTTATTTTTCTCTTTCGGGTCATTTTTTGTTTTGGTTGTATAATGATGTTTTTTAATTATAATCATGCCTTCAAACTTACTTAAATACAATTCTATTGTTCCTTTTCTATTTCTTTTTCTTTTTTCCTTTTTCCTCGTACTACTACATATGTTGTTGAGGGACACTATTAAATTATTTACACTAACATACATGAAGAGAATTGTGAAGAATGTGTATGAAGATATGTATTGCTTTCGTTCCATTTTGTGAAAGGCATGTGAGCCTTTATATCAAGTAAAAACAGAAGCAGAAAGAGATTTATAGAGTATAATATTACAACTAATATTTTGATCTAGTTTGATCGAAGCTTTTCTACAAAGATTGAATAGTAATCTTATCTACAAAGATTGAATTGCTAAGATACATGTAAATCAAATGTTTTGAGCCCCTCTCAAGCTCATGATGGGTAGCAATCATGAGCTTATGACGTAGACGTTGGAATGTTGAAGAGGATAAAGACTTGGTCATAACATCAGCAATTTGAAGAGTAGATGCGATGTGTCTGATGAAGAGTGCTTTGTTAGTGACCAAGTCATGAATAAAATATATATCAATTTTAATAATCTTGGTACAAGCAGGAGTGATTGAATCAGAAGCAAGGAACATAGCACCAAGATTATCACAACAAGGAGTGGGTGTAACATTAGAAAATCCAATTTCCCCCAAAAGAGAAATGATCCAATAAAGTTTTGTTTTGGTTACAGCAATGCTTTGATATTCAACTTCAATAACAGACCTGGTAATAGTAGGTTATTTCTTAGTATTCCAAGAGATACATTGGGCTCTAGATAGATGCAATATCTAGAAGTAGAACGATGATCGTCAAGGCAATCAGCTCAGTCAGCATCACAGTAAGCATGTAATTGAGAGTAAAGAAGATCTAAGAAAGTAAATGTCATGAGATGATGTGGAATGAAGATAATGGATAATCCATTTATCTACAATCTAATGCACATCAGTGGGGCAATGTATAAACTAGAGACCTTATTCACAGCAAATTGAATGCCAAGGCAAGTGAGGCCCATATATTCAAGAGCACCAATAGTGCTTCAATACTCAAAGGGATCAGAAAGTGGTGTGCCATAATTTTAGGATAGAGAGAGAGACAAAGTGATCGGAGTGTGGACAAGTTTAGAATGATCAAGACATGTCCAAAGAAGAAGATCATTGGTGTATTTGATTTGGGTAAGAAGAATATTGGTGGATGTGGAAGTGGCTTCAAGACCAAGAAAATGATACAATAGCCTTAAATCTTTAATGGAGAAAATAATATGAAGATTTTGGATAAGGGTGGAAATGAAGGATGGAGACAAACTGGTAACCAAAATATTATCCACATAAGCTAAGACAAATGTGATTTGAGATAAAGTGGTATTAATGAAGAAATAAACACCAGATTTGGAGAAAGTAAAGTATAGGTCAAAAAGTTTCTGAATCAGACTCTTGAAAACCAAAAGGTTGAGACATAAAGACTTGTTCATAAAGATGACCATGAAGGAAGGCGTTATTAACATAAAGTTAGCAGGCTGACCAATTTTTAGAAAAAGCAATGATAAGGATGAGACGAACGGTAGTGAGTTTAACAATAAGGCTAAAGGTGTCAGTGTAGTCAATACCAAAAACTTGGTGAAAACCTTTGACAACTAGACGAGCTTTATAGCATTGAATAGTGCCATCAGGATTACATTTGATGTGAAACACCTATTAACAAATGTTAGCATTTGGTAGAGAAGGAACAAGAGTCCAATTATCATTACAATACAGAGCAGTGAACTCATCAAGCACAGTCTGACACTAGTAAGGAAATTTATTTGCCTAGGTAAAGGATGTAGGGTTAAGAGAAGATTTGGTAAGCATGAAGTAGATGATGTAGTTAGAAAATGATCAAGGATTATAGGTTTGATCACAAGTCTGTGTGACCATTGGATGGGAAGATTGTGTTTGATAAGGTGGTGGAGGGGGTATAGAAGTTAGTGGTTAAGGAGATGGACGGGGTGGAGTGAAAGGTAAAGGAAGTGAGTGGAGTGTAGTGGGTGAAGATGTAGACGGTGTGGGTGGAGAGTAAGAATAAAGAAAATCATTTTTAAGGGAACGAACATGGTGAGAAATATAAAGTTTAGATGTTTGAGGATCAAAGAAGTGATAGCCTTTATACTAAGAACAGTAGCCAAGGAAGACATATGGAATGGATTTGGGTGTGAGTTTATCAAGGCAAGTGAAACCAAGAAAGGGAAAGCAAGCACATCCAAAAACTTGTAAATTAGAGAGATTTGGTGGGACGGTGAAGAGTAATTCATGAGGGGAGATTTTATTGAGGACAGGAGTGGGTAAGAGGTTGATAAGGTAGACAACAGTGAATAAAGCTTCAAACCAAAAGATTTTAAGAAGAGAGGCATGAAGAAGAAGGGTTAGACCTGTTTACGTGATATGACTAATTTTAGGTTCAACAATACCATTTGTTAAGGAGTGTAAGGATAACAAATGCGGTAAGTGATGTCATTAGTGGTAAGATATTGGGCAAAGGTGCCTTTGATGAGTTCAGGGGCTCCATCGAATTAAAATTGCCTTATATAGGTGGAGAATAATTTTTCAATTATGATTTTGAAAGCTTGAAAATATGCATAGTATGAGAATTGTGAACAAGGATCAAAATCCAGGTATCTACTAAATTTATCGATGAAAAGAATAAAGTAACGATAACCAAAAAATGAATAAGATGAGAAAGGTCCCCAAATATCATAGTGAATAAGTTGTAAAGGGGTGGTAGAAAGGTGAGAAGAATATGAAAAGAGAAGACAAATACTTTTTTCTTGAAAATAAGAAGTACAAGAAGTTATGACATTTGAACTAATACTTAAGAACCTAGATAACTTAAAAAATGTTGAATGACATGGATGCCTACGATGTTAATGCCAAAGATTGTGAGAAGCTGGAGTGACATAGAATGCTAGGGCTAAATGTTTACTTGTGCTAAGTGAAATTAATTATTTTTGTAATAAGTTAGAGCATTCACTTAGGAATTCTTGTCCATTTTATTGTGTATATAGTATATTATTTTTAATACTAATTTCTTGTATGGGATCATTTAATTTTATCCCCATTAATTGATTATTTATATTTTGATAGGGTCTAGTAGATTTTCACTACATAGGTTTAGGTAAAAGTTTTAATACATTTCTGATTAGTATTTATTTTCATTTGGATATGCATAATTAATAAATGAATAGATCTACAAGTAACACAAATAGTCATAATTTAATGAACTTGGTTAAGAAGAAAATGACAATAGGTTTAAAGTCATAGTTTAAACAATCTCTAAGAAAATCTCTAAGAATAATTTTATCTAAGTAAACGAAACTAACATATAAGAATATGAAGATAGGTTGAAGATAATTTATGAGTATTAATGAAAGATAAATAATAATTGATAAAAAGATAAAAACATTAATAATTATACCTTTGTTTTTCGTTTTCTCTTGATCTCTAATACACAGGCTTGAAAGAGATAGAAAGACAAGAATAAATTAAGAGTTTATTTTTTCATGCTCGAAAGCAGAAGGCGTCTTACATTATATAAAACCTAAAATGTTCAAACCAAATAAAAAAGAAAAGTGAAACCTCTAAAGTAGATTCCTTCTTAATAAGGATTCCACTTTTGGTAAAGGAAAGAAAAGGATTGTCGGCCATAAGGTCGACTCAAAACTCGCGTTGAAAGTAGGATGACATCACAACCTTTTATACGTATCCACCACGCTTTCACTTCAAGTCAAATCCCTTTCGGGGATTAGAATTTGGGACGTGGGGCGACTAGGGGATTACCTGATAAGCTCTGATACTACTTTACTACCCAAAACTCGAATTTAAAGTAGGATGACACCACAACTTTTTATACGCATCTTATTTTTTAAAAAAAATTAAAGTTCGATGGACTAAGAAAATAAAAAATTATAAAATTACAATTAATATTATCTTAGATACCTTATCCTACAAGAAATTTCAAAATTTTTAAAACTAAAAGAATTAAATTAACTTAGGTTGACGTAATTTTCCGTACGACCAAAAATACGCTAAAAGAAAAAAGAAAAAAAAAGCGAAATTATGTCCTCGGTAGAATAGTTGTGTCCATGTTGGTGGAAGTTGGCTACCGAAAGGAAAGAATAATTTAGCGTAGACGGCTTTTGCCTATATTCCACATCTTGTAAGCACGTATTCGATACACAGACAAATGGGATTGTTCGTTCATATTTAACAAAGAAAAGGGCTTTGTCAAGTGGAATTACATGACATATTTCGTTATTCTGATGCATTCAGGGTAAAGATAATATATATTTTAATCCAAAACCTTTTCCTAATGGGTATAAATGAATCACATTGTAAATCATGACATAGAATGTGAATTAAAGGTAAATACATATACAAAATTAGCACCCCATTAATTGGTTATTCATGTCTTTCTCGATCATGGAAGTTTGAAGTTTGTGGGAAAAGAGCAGATAGATAACGTTATGTATGGGCGACCCCAGTAACAGTTTTGGCTCATCTGTTTGTTGTAGCAGTTGGCTCCTACATTGCAGTTGGAGGGTGGGCTAAAAGATGCAGTTTCTTTAGAATACGGATTTGAAACTCAAAATTGGTCCAGCCAGAAAACCTTATTTTTTGAAGAATTTAAGTAGGATATTGGGGAAAGTTCTAGGCTGTTTTCTAACTCCGTATTGATTCCAAATGTTTAATCTCAAACTCATTGATTCAGGTGCATATACTGCTCATGGTAGTTGGACATTCAATCGTAAGATAAAATATAACTTGAACTTTTAACATTTTTAATTTTTAATTAATCCTTTAATATTAATTATTTATTTGTTTAATTGCTGATATGGAAAGCAACAACATAACTGTATATCCAACAAAAATAATTATAGTGATTAAATGATGTAACTCTAAATTTCCCATGTAATTTCTTGATCAATTGACCAAACAGATGCTTTAAAGATGATGTGAGTGTATGTTTAGAAAATAAAAACCCCGGGGAAAAAAAAACAAAACAAAACACTGCTTTAATAGATAAGTCTTAATTTTAAGGGAGTTAAATATAGATTTATATAATTTTGTTTAAATTCAAGAATGTGTTAATCTTATAATTACTAAAAATAATTTTACATGCATGGTCATTTTTGTTATTCATTCATTATAACAATTTTAAAACTTTTAATTATAAATTAAATAATTAAAATTTAAGACTTTATTTAAAAATTATATATTTTCTTATGAAAATTTTTAAAGTTCAAATAGTTATTTAAATAATTAAAGATAATTTTTTTTAGTATAACAACCATCAATTAACAACAACCAGAAAATATTAGATAAAATTTTTAATATTATCAAACTGCAATTACTTTTATATTATCTATACACTAAGGAATAATTTAACTAATAACAAGACTTTGTAATTAATTTATCTGTCAAATTAATGAGTTTACTAAACTTGAATAATCACTCAACATATCAGCATAATTCAACCATGTGATGCCTGAATTTCGTTTAGCCTTTAATTATTTTTGTATTAAAGAAATTTAATATAATTTGAGTTTGAAGTTTAAATTTAAAGCACAAGAACTTTGTGTTAGGAATTATGAAATCAAAACTCCTTCTAAAAGATTTCTTTTTTTAAAAAATAATTAATATTAATAAATAACTTAAATAAAGTTCACGATAATTGATGAAAGACTAAAACTTATTAGTAATAATATATGGCCTAAATATTTTGAAGGAGCCTATTTAATTTTATTATTATCAACACCTTAGGCTTAGGCCATAACCAAGAAGGCCTCGTTGTCGTTGTCAACTTCATTGGCCTTTTACTTGTTTTATTCGCACTTGCGGTTGGTTTTACTATTCTCCTCCCTCATCAAGATTAATCATTCAATAATCTTTCTTTTTCTTTTGTAAATTAAAGAGTGTCGGATGAAGTCTTTTCGTTAACTGATATCCCAGTGCGTAGTTTCCAGAGGAGAGGACTTTAGATTGATTTTGCATGGGCACAAAGAATAACCAGAGGAGAGGACTTTATATTGATTTTGCATGGGCACAACGAATAAGGAATAAATCGTTGTAGTCTTTAATTTAAATTTTCACAGCTTTTCTATTGTTTAATTTGTTCGGTAGTAAAGAATTGAACTGTTTCCTTATTCCAAAAAATGTAGAGGGCGATGCTGTACTTTTTGTGCACTTTTTAATTACATCCGTAGCCGACAATTTCAAATAAATTTTAATATTGAGCAAACAAGGATTTGAGGCCTGAACCCTGAATTGAAGTTCTGGCAGTCAGGATTCCTTTAAATGCTTGAGTTGAATCCCTCATACTGAATAATAGTTGGGATTGTCACTTCGGAGGTGCCTCAAGACTTGGTCTATTTACTCAGTATAGCCCTAATCAGAAAAGAAAAAATAAGATCATCTGGATGGGTTCACACCTTCTCCAATGCTTCTTGCTATCAACTATTTAGACCCTCTTCTCTGAAGGTAGACTGGTATGAGCCAATTTGGAGGAATTCTCTCATTCCTAGGCCTCATTTAGTAGCTGGTTGGTAGTTAAGAATAAACTCAGAACAAAGAAATGGTGTTTTGGTAACATAGACCCCTTAAGTTTGCTTTGTAATATCCATATTGAAAGAAGGAGCCACCTATTTTTCTAGTTTAGCTACTACTATTCCATTTTGTCTAGGCTTCTACATTTGCTTCAAGCGTATGTTGCTCCACAGGATTGGAAAGGTTTGATTGAATGGACGAAGAACCAAACGAATTCCCTAAAGCGGACGGATTTCTCCTCAAGACTGCCTTCTCATGTCTTATATATGGAGAGAACACAACCAAACGCTATACAAAGACCCTAACAATTCTGCACAGGGAATGGATAAGAATATGCTGGCTGACCAAATCGTATGTTGGATTAGGAAAATCATTTTGGCCCATGGCATGGAAACCAAATCATCCTTATGGATGAGAAGCAGATGGAGACCATAAACTAATGTCAGCGTCGAGCTCGCATGGGTATACATTAACCCTTGACAGGTGCATTTTCTTCGCATTTTCAAATGCGAAGCTCACTGATTCAGGGACAAATATTAAATTGGTTGTTAACAATCAGAGATAATCATAGTCTATCTTAATAGGGACTGTTGCATGTGTGAGATAATCCAAGATGAATCTTAGAAGATTGGGAAAAAGTATATTTAACTGCTAAGGGTGTTGATACTTGAGTTCCATGTGTTGGAATTTTATAGGCCACGCGTGTAAATATATATGCATAGATTACTATCTTGATTATAGGCCTAATAAAATGTGATCTAACTTTAATAAATTAATTGAGCCTATAGAAATATTAATTAAGTATTAGTATGAGCTTGATGTGTAGAAGCTTATTACGAGTCATTATAGTTAATAGACCCACAATGGCCCGTAAGTCGAAACTGACTATAAAAGGGTTGTGGTCTCTTAAGTTAGATACATTCTTGACATTCATTCTAAACAAAGTTCAGTCAGTTTTCTCTGTTCCATAAGAAAAATCCATTCGATTTTTTAAATCTTAATTTGGAAGAACACAAATCTTTAAAGTTTTGTTATTTACACTTTCGCTGTAAAATGGATCAAGGTCAGTGTTCTTATTTGTACATATACCATTGTTTATTCGATATTAATAAGTGTTTAGAAATCTAAATATAACGATCATAAGTCTAAATCCTATCAAGCGGTATAAGAGTACTTTACGTAGATTGTTTAAACATGATATGCAGCTCCATGTTCACTCCTTTCCACATGTTTATGATAGTAGAAATGATTAAACCATTTGTTTTTTGAATTATTATTTACTGTTTTTCTTGATTGTTCAAGGTTGAGATGAAACTTTTGGGTAGAAATTTTGTTTTGATTATCTTAGTCTGAAATTGATTAGAAAACTGGTAAATAATAATGTTGTCGGTGTCAGAATAATGTTTCATCTAGTCAAGAAACGAAATTTTGATTGTACAAATGGTGAAATCAAACTGATAATCATTAAAAATCTGGTATAAAATTTTTGCAAATCAGTTTTAATAATTCGGGTAATTTTTGTTTATTATTCTGGTCATTAATGAACCCGTCAAAGGTCAGGGACAACTCCTTGACCATTTCTGCAGTTTTGGTTAGGGACAACTCCCTGACCGTTTCTACTTTTTTTGGCATGCGTCTTTCTCTGGGAGAAACAGTCTCCTATTTCTCTCTGGTATTTTGCATGCAGCAGGCACGCCTTATGGTCTCTTATTTAAGTATATAACACTAAGGACGAAAAGGGAAGAACGAACACAAAATTTATCTCATTCGTCTATTTAATCATACGGCTGTTATAACTCATAACTTCCATCAGGCGTCACTCATGTGATATTATTTAAAAGCATGCCTTTTCTAATTCCTTTCAACTTACTGAATATCTGCAAAACTAAACATTTTAGGTTTTATTATTTATTTGTTAATTATGTTATTATTACTTATAAAATATTATTAATTATTAACTATCCATTATTAATTATTTTTATTACTATAAATAAGGAAAGTAAAAGAAAGTTGAAAA
>JANZXR010000003.1:15076237-15126138 GCA_027575705.1 Erythroxylum echinodendron
TTCTTTTCCTTCTCTTTTCGGGCAACAAAGGTTTGAGCAAGATTTTTTTACCTCCATGGAACAATGTGTAAGTATTTGCTCTCTCTTGATGATGCAAATCCTTGTCAAACAACCATGGCCTCCCAAGAAGTAAATGGCAAGCTATCATAGGAATTACATGGCAATAAACTTCATCTTCATATTGCCCAATTACAAGTGGAACAAGGCACTTCTTTGTCACTCTAATTTCATGTTTTGCATATAGCCAAGTCAGCTTGTATGGAGTGTCAAGTGGCTCGGTTTTCAGACCCAATTTGTCAACCATTTCACCAGCTACAACATTCTCACATGCTCTACTATCTATCACAACTTCACATAATTTATTTTTTATCAAACACCTAGGATGAAACAAAGATTTTCTCCTCCAATCCTCCTCACTTTTCTCACAATTTAGAACTCTCAACAATACAAGCATTTCACCATCAAACACATTAGCATCACAAACAAGGTCATCTTCCTCATCACACAAATTAGGCCGTGCATCATCACTAACAAATTCAGCATGGTACAACTCATTCTCAATTTCTTCAATCTCTTGAATGGTCATAATTTTTCTAGTAGGACATTCGGTTTAAAAGTGGCCATAACCTTGACATTTGAAGCATTTGAGGTAGTTTTTGGACAAACTCTTGGTGGTGGGGTAGATTGGACATTTCTTGGTGTGAAGGGTGTGTTTTGCGCATTCGAAGTGGATTTGGATGGTGGAGTGTAAGTTGGCTTAGGTAGGGTAGAAGTGGATGCACTAGCTTGATGGCTTGGTTTGGATGGTGGAGTGAAATTTGATGGGGCTAAAGCATATTTGGGTATGGACTTGTTTTGACAGGTGTGTTTGAGGCTAGTTTCACTTCTCAGGCTAATCTTTTCAATTCAAGAAAGGATTCATAAGTGTAGAAATGTACCATATCTTGAATGTCTTGTTTCAAGCTTTTGAAATATCTTCCCATGATCATCTCTGCGGTTTCCTCTACTTTCATACTTCATCAAAAATTCTTCAAACTCCATGGTGTATTACTCCTCAGTTTTGGTGTCTTGTTAAAGGCTCAACATTTGATCAATGAGTCATTGCCTATAATGTGGAGGCAAAAACATAACATCCATCTCCTCCTTCATTCGGTGCCATTGATTGATTCTAGGCCTTCCTTCTCTAACTCTTTTTTTTTTTTGCAAATTCTCCCACCAAAGGGCAGCATACCCTTTCAATCTCATTGCAACCAATTTCATCTTCTTATCCTCGATCACCTCCCTCAATTCAAAAGCTCTCTCAATGGAATAAACCCATTCAAGGTAAGCATCAACATCAATCTTACCATGGAATTCTGGCAATTCAACTTTGAAACTAAAGAACTTCTCTTGTCTCTCTTGTTGCTGAGGTGGCATTTGTGGGAGGTTCCTCACGGCTGTCCTCTCGATGCCATGGTATTGCCCTCGCCCTCTTCCTCTGGGTAGTTCTCCACAGGCTATAAAAAAGGGTCTTTCGTCTTCTTCCTCTTCAACATGTTCTTGTGGAGTCTCCATATACTTAGAGACTGATGGAGAATTGTGAACAAGGACTTCTAAGGCCTCGTTTTTGGCTTTAAGGGCCTCTATCTCAAGCCTCATCCTATCAAACGCGGCTGCCAAATCTTGATTGTCACCGGCGGACATGGTGTGTTCGTTTTTTTGGTGTTTTTGGATCGTTGGACATAAAAGGGGTGGGGAAAAGGTCCAGGATGTTTACTTCCGTGTCTTTGATACCAAATGATGGCGTTGTGGTTGCTGTGGTGTTTAGGGGTGATGGTTGAAGTTTTGGAAAAGTTGGAATTTTCCCGAGTACAAATAAACAGGCAGATTGTAAGGTGAATTCCAGACAAATGGCTTAGAATTTGAGGTGATTCTTCAAGCAAAATTGTAGAATAGGTTGTGGGCTACAACTTTGGTGAAGGAAGTTTGTTCATCGGATCAACAGGTGCAAAGTTATGAATTTTTAATTTGACTATGTTCTGGAAATCGTAGCTAACAGACTAGATGATTTCAAAGTGCATTTCTGGGCAAACGGCTGAGCATTTTCGGGTGGTTCTTGAGGCTAAATTGAAGTTCAAGAAGTGAACTACAACATTGATGAAGGAATTTTATCTAAATGATGAGCAGAAAAAAAGATATGATTTTTCTTGTTTTGGACGTTCTGGATTAAGAATCTGGGCGGATTTTCAGAAAATGATGCAAAGAAGAATTTGACTGAAATGAAAGATGAGATGAATGAAAGGGAATGATAAGGTGAATAAGGAAAGATAATTGAGTGTTTTTGGACTACACACAAAACCCAATGGATAGTTTTTGGAAACTAACAAAACCCAATGAAAGATGATAACTTGCAAAAGCAAATCTCTCTTACGATTTTTTTAAGTTGATAATCTGACCTCTATAAGAGTTTTTACAATGAAATATAAAAAGAAATAAAAGCAAATGAAGGGTCACGAAGGAGAACCACATGTTGGTTCCTCTTCAGCCATAAAACAACAATTTAATTACTTAATTAAGGATACTAAGTAATTAAAATTGAGCTGAAACTAAGTCTCATAAAGGAAAAATAAAAAAAGATAAATGCATTTATTCACCAAATATCATCAACCGAAATTGAGTCATACTTGAGCTGAGATCTTGGGCTTCAAATATCATCAAAGAGTGCAACATAAGCTGGATTTTTCTACTGAAATAATATCAGGAGAATATGGACTTTAAAAAACATGCATTTGCAAGTCCCAAAGGGCTTGAGCAAAGCCTGTAGCTTTAGGCTCAAATTTGGCTCTTCCTCAAGCTCCTCTTCTCCAACCGAATCACTATTATCACTATTATTTGAATTTATAGAACTAAGACCCATGTTAGAAATTCTTCCAAGGCTGCATGTGATGGACCTCCATCACACTGTTCCTTATTATCCATATACAAAACGTCAGAATTGGGTTTCTAGGCCTCTTAGAAATTTCTCCTTCTGTGTCTTTCGTTTCTATAGCACTAAAAATCAAGTTATTTAGACTCTTAAGTCATGAGATATAGTCCAAATATCACAAGTCGCTCTACAACAGAGACAACATCAAGTCACAATTTTTGATCTCAATTTTCAAAGTCGTAAAGTCAGAGTCCTTTTTATAGATGTTCATCTATATGTCTTAGGTTTTATATTCAACTAAAATGACACAATTTAGAGGTTTTTAGGCTGAGTTATGACTCAAACAACGTGATTTGGATATTTACTACTCATGATAATTAAAGGATATCTGTCACATAATATTATATAAATTTAATAAAAATTATATATATTTAAAAATAATTTAAAAATAATTTATTATTAGTTTTTAATTTTATCGTAGAACTCGTTGTAAATAACCATAAACCGACGAAGTAAGTTATGTCCAAATTGAAAGGATCGAGCGGTGTAAGTCCCAAAGGGGGTTTAGCCCAAACTCTGCAATTTAGCCTTTACTGGCCTAGATTCTTCTCGTGTTGCGAAACCCATCATTCCTCCACTACCTTGGCGTTCTGAAATGATTAGAACAGAACGGGTGTAATGGTAGGAGTAGGTGAAGGACTCAGACTAGTGGGCTAGAAGAACTTAAAAGTAGTAAAAATATGGATCAAAGCCAGAGGTCAATAGCGGCCGCTGCTGCTTCTCGTGGTTACCACTTCCACCCCGCTCGTCCCGCCATTATCGATCTCTTTAACCTCTATTTGGGTGTAATTTACTCCTATTACTAGTTCACTTTTCGTCTCTTTGTCCGCTTTGTGATAGTTGATTCACTTTCTTTCTCTTTTTGTCTAGCAGAGAAGCAACCGCCAGAAACAGGATGATTCTATTCGTGAACAACCGTTAGTCTCTCTCTCTCTCTCTCTCTCTCTCTCTCTTTTAGCGTTTGTGTCTGTTTTCATGTTTTTGCGTGCTATATATATATATATATATATTTTGCTTTTATCATCGTTGCTGGGCTAATTTTGAATTTTCTCTACAGCAACAAGACACAAAAGCGTGTACTTGCACCTAACACAGACCTTCCTCCTCGAAATGACCAATTTCTTTCGGATTTCGAACAACTCCAGTCCCAGTTTCCGGTTGGTTTCTTTGTTTAAAAAACTCCCAGCTCCACTTGTTGTTTTTTCCTCAAAAATTTTATTTTATGCTCAAAAAAGAATTAAAATTTGCTTTCCGTTGAACTCTGGTACTCAGGACCAAGAACAAGTGCGTGCTGTCACAGAATCTGTTCTGATATCTCTGGTGGTGCAGTGTAGTAATCATGGTCCACGAGCGGAATTCCTGCTCTTTGCTTTACGGAGCTTATGTGGTATAGGATACATTAACTGGGATACTTTCTTACCAAGTCTTCTTGCGTCCATATCCTCTGCAGAAATGTCTGTTGGTCAGGCTTCTCAAGCAATGCCTGTTGTTTCATCCACCAGTCTATCGCAAATTCCTTCTTCGAGTGTGATGCCCAATTCATCCCATTTACAGACTTCAAATCCAACTTCTCCATTGCCTTCAGTTCATGGTATTGGTTCTCCTGCTCAATCAGCAATTGAACCATCATCTTCTGCATCTATGTCCCCTGTAAAGTTGTCTGATGTTTCTGGTAATGTTCAACAGTCTGCAACAAGGACCAATTCATTGGCAAGGGATAGTGCCATTAGTAGTCTACGGCAGCTATGCTGCAAGATAATTTTGACTGGCCTTGAATCTAATTTGAAGCCCGTGACACATGCTGATGTTTTCTACCATATGTTGAATTGGTTGGTTAACTGGGATCAAAGACAGCATAATGTTGATGAACCCAATAATGTGAAAGGCTTGAGACCTGACAAGGCTCTAGTTGAATGGCTGCACAGTTGCTTGGATGTAATTCGGCTTTTAGTCAACGAGGAAAAGTGTCGGGTGCCCTTTTATGAGTTATTGCGTAGTGGGCTGCAGTTTATAGAGAACATACCAGATGATGAAGCTTTGTTTATGCTTATTTTGGAGATCCATAGGAGGCGAGATATGATGGCTATGCATATGTTGATGTTAGATCAACACCTACATTGCCCCACTTTTGGTACTCATAGGATTTTGACACAAACAATTCCTAATATTTCGGTTGAAGCAGTTGCAAACCCTCGCTTTTCACCTATTACCTACCCTAGTGTATTAGGTGAACCGTTGCATGGAGAGGTGATGACTTTATTGAGAACTCCTTGTGGAATTTGTGAAAATTGATGCTTCATTCTAATGTACAAATTTGATTCTTTATGGTATTATCATTTGATAAACATCCTTCTGATGGCACTTCATTGATATTTCTTCCCTTTCTTCAAATGGACTTATTTCTAGCCTTTGTTTAGAAAAAATTGTTGATGAAAAATGATAATTAGGAAAAAAATTGGAAACTTGGCCTATGTATGTTTTTGACATGATGGAGTAAATAGCAAACCTACAAGGCTACTTTATCCATGCAATGCTTTGCACCATGGAGCATGATTTGTTTGAAGATTTTTATTTATTTATGTAAATAATGCCTCTTACATTTAATAAGAAGGTTTTATGCTTCACTTGACATGTCATGCATGCATTGTCTAGTGGTGTTCAAGGTATTTCTTTTACTTGGACAGGATCTTGCAAATTCCATCCAAAGGGGAAGTTTGGATTGGGAAAGAGCTTTACGTTGCATAAGGCATGCTCTTCGGTCTACCCCATCTCCCGATTGGTGGAAGCGTGTGCTCCTTGTCGCTCCTTCCTATAGGAATCCTACTCATGGCCCTACTCCTGGTGCTGTTTTCACTTCAAGTATGATTTGTGAGGCAACTATTGATAGAATAGTTGAGCTTTTGAAGTTAACAAATTCAGGTGCATTATTGTTCTCTTCGATTTTGTTCTCACATTTATTATATTTCTTAAGAGCATCAAATTTTTCTAAAAATGTTTCCTTTTGTTTTATCCCCTAATAAATGTTCAAGTTGCTGCATTCAAAAGACTTATTCTCTTGCATGTTACTTTTTCTTAACCTCAAAATCTTAGTATTTGAAGTTATTTACACATAATGCAGATGGTAGTTGTAATTGTGAGCTATTGTAATAAGTGACAAATATTGGAGGGATGCCCTAGTAAATGTTAGTGCAAATGTTTTTGGTCTCCACAATCAAATTGCAGTGTTTTAATTCCCCTTATTATGTTTGCTCCATTGTAGGTTTACACTTGATGTTTACCAAATATCTAACTTTCTTTATATGGTTAAATGATCCTTAACGAAGTACTTTCCTTTCATGGTTGCAGAAGTTAACTGTTGGCAAGAGTGGCTTGTCTTCTCGGACATATTCTTTTTCCTTATGAAAAGTGGGTGCATCGATTTTGTTGATTTTGTGGACAAGCTAGTTTTACGGCTCACAGAGTGTGATCAGCACGTCCTTCGGACTAATCATGTGACTTGGTTACTTGCACAAATTATTCGAGTTGAGCTTGTTATGACTGCCTTGAATACAGATTCAAGAAAGGTCATATTTTGTGATTATGTTACATCCTATAGTTTTATCATTTAGGGTCTTGTTTCCAATGCTATTTGTTCTTTGTTTTAATCTATGCTTCACTCTCATTTTGCTTGTTGTTAATTGACATCTGCCTTGGACATCAGCTATTAGTTAGTTCCCTTTAGTAGTTGTTTATTGATACTTGATTAATTCTTTTAACTTATCTTTGTCAAACTTGTCAATCACAAATCCACTTGCAGGTAGAGACTACAAGAAAGATCTTATCATTCCATAGAGAAGATCGAAGCTCTGATCCTAACAATCCTCAAAGCATCCTTCTTGATTTCATAAGCAGTTGTCAAAATTTACGTATTTGGTCATTGAACACATCAACAAGAGAATACTTGAATAATGAGCAGCTTCAGAAAGGAAAGCAAATAGATGAGTGGTGGAGGCAAGTAAGCAAAGGTAAATTATTTGCAATGCCATTGGACATTTAGCAAAGCTTTATAAATATTCTTTTATTAAGTACTGTTGAAAGATGCTCTTGAAGTTCTATTAGATTTGTTGATTTTCCGATGTTTCTACTTCAAATTGTTTGCATAGTGATAATTAGTTGCACACGTACGTTCCACAAGATGTTCGCATCATGACTCTACTATCACAAGCTAGATAAAATACTTTTCTATAATTTTTCTTTTTGTCTGTGGCGGATCTATTCTGGCTGTTGACTAGCTATAGAAGACAATCACAATCTTTTCCATGTAGATGCTATTTAAGTTATAGGAAGAACATATTGGAAACTGCCTTTCCTTTCAACCTTGTCTAGAGCCTCCCACTTTCAACAAGAATAATAGGGCTCACACTACAATTCATTCAATAATGATATCAGAATTGGCTTCACTTCCTCTTTTTACTCATTTCTTGTTAACCTTGTGGAGTAGGAATAATATAGTTTTCTGTGAGGATATGATTGCTATAGCCTAGTTAATAATCCTGTTTCTAAAACATCCGTGTATTTAAGAAATTTGTAGATGAGTTATAAATTTTTTTTTCCTAGTTATGATTCACGGAGAAGTGTTATGTTTCAAGTGTTACTCAAGTCTTTGTTTAGGTACCATTAATTTATTGATAGAAACTTATCTTAGTGAGTGAGAGGAAAGAGAGTAGAATGTGAGATCATGTGTTTGAAAAAAATTATAGTATGTATCCAACTTTTGTTTTCACTCTTCATAATGGCACACACCGAAGAGAAAGTAAGGAATAGGAAAGGCCTTTCTTTTCTTTGTTGCTCTTGATTGCCATTTTAGTTACTCAATCTCCACTTGCAGCTTTCTTAAAGAATACAAGCTCAAAATGTCATGAAATATACTGTTAAAAACTATAAAATATAAACTACTTCTTGTATTGTTTAACCAAAGAAGGAAAAATTTGGATTTAGCATAATTTATCAGTGACATTTTCCTACCATATGCACAAAAGATAGATTGTCCGATAAACTCTTTTTGTTGTTTTGTTGGCGCATTGTCCAACTCTAACTTCATCCTTCAAATGTTATATCTAGGCATACCAAGGCAATCTTCATAATCCTTTACGTGGGTTGACCTCTTGCAATGGTTATCATTGTTTACTTTTGGTTCAGGGGATCGTATGATTGATTACATGAATATGGACGATAGATCAGTTGGAATGTTTTGGGTTGTTTCATACACCATGGCACAACCAGCTTGTGAAACAGTGATGAACTGGTTATCTTCTGCTGGAGTTTCTGAACTATTGCCAGGAACGAATATTCAGTCGAATGAGAGGTTAATGGTGATGCGGGAAGTAAGCCCGCTACCAATGTCACTATTATCAGGCCTTTCTATGAATTTGTGTTTGAAATTGGTCTTCCAAATGGAAGATTCTTTATTTGCAGGGCAGGTATTGTCTTTACTGATATTTATATAATGAAGTCAATGCATTTTCCTTAGTATTTTCACTTTAAAGTTGATATGCATTCGTAGACTTCGCAAAGCAATTGATTGTATCTAACTCCTGACTTTCTTGTTTCTCATTGTCAAACATGAAATTCAATTATGTTCTGCACAACAAGATATAACTTCTAGTGAATATATAGTTGTTGATAAAAGTGGAATGTTTTTGAACAAAAAATGCCAAATAGCACAAGGCTTTGCCCATTAGACTCATTGTGTAAGATGATTGATGCGACAAAATGGGGAACAATGTGATGCTTTCATTCTATAATTTAATTTGGAAGACGCATTGCTAGGGAAGATGGGTATATATGATGTTAAGTGTTGATGTGGTTGTAATTTTGGTGCAGGTTGTCCCTAGTATTGCAATGGTTGAGACATATTGTCGGTTATTGCTAATTGCACCTCACTCATTGTTTCGTTCGCACTTCAATGTAAGTCTCTTTACTTTCTATATTGATGCTTCTTGAAGCATCCTGTTTTTAGGCATTAAATGTATGCTTGTAACAAAAACATTAAATGTTTCACGTGCTGATAGGTAAAACTTAAAGTAAGTGCAGAACAATGTACACAACAATTTATGGGCCTCTTTTGATGTACAAGAGGAAGATGTTAAACTAATAGTCCACTCCATATACAATACGTGATGGGTTTATGGGACTATGAGACCACTTACTTTTCTTTTACATGTTGCACGTTGATATATAGTGGAGTACTAATCATGTTTTTACAAAATACCATTACTTTGGGAGCACTTGTGTTAATTAGCCTTTGAAATAATTTAAATTTACATATACTTCCAGGTGAGTGTTTTAAATTCAACACTTGCTCTTTGAACTTGCTTTTTGCAGTCCAACCAGGTTTTGCTAACTCTGCTACTAACCATGGTGAAATGTACACTACACTTATAACTGTGCTAATATGTTTTTGGCTGTCTTGGTTGGTGAACATATGCTTTCATGAAGATTCTAAAAACATGCCTTAAAATCTTCCCTTGCAGCACCTAGCACAGAGATATCCATCCTTATTGGGCAAGCCTGGGGTAACTCTTTTGGTGCTTGAAATTGTGAATTATCGGTTACTTCCTCTCTACAGGTGTTCTTCAATTTATGCAATCACTAAAATCAGTGATATCTAAATTGTTTTGTTGAAATTTGAAGAGGCTTAAGACTTCTTACTTTATGCATTGAAGTTATCACTTTAAGACGTTACTAGGTTGCATAAAGCTTGTAGCACAACAGAATTTTACTTTTTCCTTGCTTTTGGATGTGGTGCCACATCTTTGAAATTGGAATTTCTCGCTATCTATAGTGAAAGTTCCAAAATTTGTTTTCGTAGAATACGAGTTCTAGAAGTTTGTAATCATTTCTTTATTTCCATCCCAAGGAAATTTTATATTTTGGGACTTGGCCTTTTGTTTGTTTTCTAGGTATGAAGGGAAGAGCAAAACATTGATGTATGATGTAACTAAAATAGTGTCTACATTGAAGGGAAAACGTGGAGACCACCGTGTATTTCGATTAGCTGAAAACTTATGCATGAACTTAATTTTGTCACAAAGGGACTTCTTCCCCGTGAAAAGAGAAGCAAAGGTAATTTAAAAGAACCTCATTTCAGCTAAACTGAATTATTAACTTAGTCAAACTAAGATTTTATGATTGTTTAGTTAGGTCTAAGTAAATTCACTGAAACATTGAATCGTGTAACTATAATCACTTTTTCCATCATTGTCAAAACACTTGTCGATTAAGATTCTGTGATTGCTTTGTAGGGTCCAAGTGAATTCACTGAAACACTGAATCGTGTAACTATAATCACTTTTGCGATTATTGTCAAAACACGTGGAATTGCTGATGCTGATCACTTGCTTTATGTACAAAGTATGTTAGAACAAATAATGGCAACAAGCCAACATACATGGTCCAAGAAAACTTTATCGTACTTCCCTCCTCTTCTTCGTGATTCCCTCAGCGAGAGAATGGACAAAAGAGGCTTGGCCATTCAAGCATGGCAACAGGTTTGTTGTTATGAATATCTTCCATGTTTCACCATTGCCATTTTCTTCACTGCGTTCTATGTTGGTTAGATTTCCTTGGTTCAAATACTGATATGTGGCTAGTTCGTATTTTTCATTGTGGTAAAATTTACAAAAATATGACACTGAATTTAGAAGGTGTTAGGGAACTATGGACAAAATTATACTTAATGACAGAAGGGTTAGGTTAGCTAGTTTAAACACTTTAGGGTTAGAAATAAAGTGATTGTGCTTAAACAATAAAAAGAGAATTAAGGTTTAAAATGGCTTTGAAATAAAATTCTACAGTAACATGAAATTTGTTATTTGCTATAGAATGACTTATTTATAGTAGTCATAGGAAAAACTAGTACTACTAGAAAAATTTATTTATAAGGAAACCTAACCTATATAGGAAATATTGTCCATTAAGAAAATAAATTCCAATTAGAATAAACTAAGTTTAGTTCTTTGACTTTGGTCGGATGTTCCTATATCGTTCTCTTTTGGTCTGAGAAGAAACTTTAATGAGTGAACACCGACATGCTCCTTAGAGATGTTAGGACCAAGTACTTCTAGTTTTTGGTTTACGAACTCAGATCACCAAGAAATCTTCCATATGAGTTGTAACATTCTGTTTGAATTTACTCGACATTTAACACATGTTCAATAGTTTTAAGCCTTAGCAATTGGAAGCTATAAAACTTGAGTCTATGGTATCACAACAAAATTCATCAAATGGATAAAAGTGTCAAAAATTATTGGTTAGGTTGATTTATAAGTCAGGTAGTAGCTAAATTAGGTATGTATTTGAGCTGATTTTTTAAAAATCTTATAAAGTTCAAACTTTCTTTGCACTTATGATTAATATGCTATAACTATATTATATGTAGCAGAAGTGTCCCTATTAGAAAGTTTTGGAGGAAACCTTTTCCTGTTGTAGATCTTGATATGCTCATTAATTACATCTAATACTTCTTCCTGGTGATTTCCTTTAATTACATCAAAGTCTTTACACGAAAAACCTCTTTGTTGGTGGAAATTTGGAAATTAGGTAATTGTCGATGTTCAAGATATTGTATGATCAATCCTACACTTTCTAAAGGAATTGGTTACATGTAGGTAAAAGATATTGTATGATCAATCCTACACTTTCTAAAGGAATTGGTTACATGTAGGTAAAGTTTTATTGGTTGATGTCTATTAGAGATTATGATTTGATTAAGAGGATTTTTGAAGATTATGATTGTGATTTGATTGACATGATTTTTAGGGATTATAATTGTAACTTACGTGATATAAACAAGATAATCTAGTAGATAAAGAGAGTGGGAGTTGCTGATTTCTACAAGCTCTCACAATCCCTCTGCTCAATTTCTTATTCATACCATGATATCAGAGTAGGTTCTCTAATCTTGCCTCTAATTTTTTCCTTTGTTCTCCTACAACCAGTAACCCCCACCCAAACCTTTTCTTTTTTTTAAAAAAGGACCAAACTTAACAATCTAACCCTAGAAACACCTCAAGCAACCACCGGAAACAACGTCAGAGGAATAAGTGATGTCGGCTAACACGTGCCGTTGGCAACCGCTAGTCAACTAGCATGTGTAGTGCACACGCCACCTTCTGGTGATGTTTTGTTGACCCTGTTGCTATGGACTGAGTTGCACCAACTCTAGGAGCTTGTTGGTGGTGTGTTTTTTTGCCTTTAATTGTTAGAAACCGAGTTTGTGTTTTTAGCCATAGTTGGTGATGTGTTTTTTTTTGGCCTTCAATTGGTGGAAACTAGGTTTGTGTGTTTGACCATAGTCGGTAGTTCCGTCGTAGTCGTATCTTATGATGGTTTGAATTTGTCTTAGTCCCTCTTTCGTTGTTGCACAGTTGTTGATATTTGAAGTTTGGTTTTTTGCACTATTGTTTTTCCCCTGATTCTCGTTATCATCTTTCTTATTGTATTGATTGCATTATGAGCAACTTCAAAACTGACATTGTTGAAGGATAGCCACCCGTTATGGTTCAAGAAATCACAAATAAAAAATTGAATGGAACAAATTATGTTGCTTGGGAGAAGGGGTTCATTTTATATCTCAAGGATCTAGGCAAGTATGAGCATCTCACAGATCCAACTCCTAATATTAAGTCACTTGGGTATAAGAAGTGAGATCAACATGACAACCAAATAATGACAAGCCTCAGGAATGCCATGGAGCCAAATATTGCTGACATGTGTCAATATGTAAATTCCACAAAGGAGCTATAGGAGTATGTGGGACTTTTATTTTCCAATAACATTACTCGTATATATGATTTATCTATGACGTTGTTTAAGTGTTAGCAGGGAGAGAACCATACATAATACTTTTTAGAAATTAAGAATCTATTTGTAGACATTTAGTAGCCCAACCGATAACAATAAAGGTCAACTTTTGAAGGAAAGAGAACAGCTAGTTGTGATGAGATACTTGGCTAGCTTAAGACTAGAATATGAACCAATTTGGGCCCAAATACTTGATGACACTGAACTCTCATCGCTCAGTGAGATATATTCCTGAGTATCTTGATCCTTGAAGGGACCAATACAAGAAAGCGGTGACAATTCTGCTCTAGTTGTTCACAATTGTGGAAGAGGTAATGAAGGCCGAAGTAATCATGGTGGTCTTGGTGGTTGTGGAGGAAGGGGCAAAGGAGGCCCAAGGAAATATGACCATTGTGGCAAGGATGGGCATGTTTAGGACTATTATTGGGACTTACACTCAAGAGTTGCGCCCGAAGCCCTCTCAATCTGCTAATATTGTGGAGGCTTCTGGTGATTTTGCCTCATCAAGTGGAAAAAAGATGGTTTTTGAAGAAGAATGTATAGCTTTACTCTAATATCAAGCAGCCAAGCAAGCAACCACACCAATTGTGTCGTTTGCTTACCTAGGTAATTACACAAGTTGTATATGATACTCTGTTAAACCTTGAGTTATAGGTTTAGGAGCCACCGACCATATTGTACGTAACCTAAAATTTTTTGATCAAATTACTATTGTACCAGACTTTGATTCCATTACTAGTATAAGTGAAGTTGGCATTGCGTTTCTTTCTCCTTCAATGACATTACTAGCAACATTATATATTCCAAAATTTTCGTTCAAGTTAATATCTGTTAGTAAACTAACCAAATCATTGAATTGTTCTGTCTTCTTTTTTGATGATTTTGTTATTATCCATGATTTGAAGACAAAGAAGATGATTGGAAGGGGGCATGAATATGGAGGTCTCTACTATTACGATAGTTGTTTAACTGCTTGCTTAGTTGTTGCTTACCCCTCCAAATCCATAGTTGCCTTGGTCATCCTTCCATCCAAAAATTAAAAAAGCTAATTTCTAATTTGAACTTAAATCTTCATCTGGATTGTGAGTTTTTGTCTGCTTAGAAACATCACCGTGTTGCTTTTCCATCTAGAGTTGATAATAGAGCCGAAATCTCTTTTGTGTTAGTTCTCTATGATGTTTGGTGTCATTCTCGTGTTACCTCAAAACTTGGTTTTTGTTATTTATTGTTTTTTTTGATGAGTGGTTTAGAATGACTTGACTATATCTAATGAAATAACGTTCCAAATTATTTTCGATTTTACAATCCTTTTACTCTAAAATCAAGACTCAATTTGGTTGTCCTATTCATATCCTCAAAAGTAATAATGCTAGAGAATTTTTTTTTTAATCCTTTAAGTCTTGTATAAAAATTTGTGGTATGATTCACCAATCTTCTTGCTCTCACACAACAAAATGGTGGTGTTGAAAGAAAAATCAGGCATGTCATAGAAGTTGCTCGAACCTTACTAATTGAAATGAAGGTTCTCAAGGAATTTTGGAGTGGTGCTATCCTCACTTCTTGCTATCTTATTAACAAAATGCCATCCACCACTCTTAATGGTCAGATTCCTCACATCCTTATGTTTCCTAGTACTCCTTTGTTTCCTCTTCTGCCTTATATCTTTGTATGTATGTTTTGTCCAGCAACTCCAGCCAAGAGTTGACAAATTATCTCCACGAGCCATCAAGTGTATCTTCCTTGGTTAGTCGAGGTTACAAAAAGACTATCGTTGTTACAACCCTACTTAAAAGATTCTTTGAGTGCATAGATGTGAAATTCTTTGAAAACATAGCATACTTTTTGAGAGTCAAGATGCCAAAAGCTTCCATCATTGTTTACTCTCACTTTTTGACAACTCCTCAAATAATTCGCCTAAAAGTTAAGGCAATTCACCTGTAGATTCCGATCCTTCATATCTTCATCAATTGTCTCGATCAGATTTGCAGGTTTATTCTCAAGGACCTCGTCGAATGATAGATGGCCAAATTAATGAGCTCTCTCCTCCAACGTCTAATTTGTCTTCAGATCTGGAAAATAGTGAGCTAGATTGACCTATTGCCTTAAGGAAAGGTAAACAATCTTGTACCAATAATCTGATTTCTAATTTTGTTTCTTATAACCATGTGTCCCCCTTCTTCTGTCCTTTTTTATCAAAGCTAGATTTTGTTTCTATTCCTAAGAGTATAACAGAGGCTATACAGAACCTTGGGTGGAAGCAAGCTATGCAAGAGGAAATAGATGCTTTATGGTCAAATGACACTTGGAAGTTTGTTTGGCCTCCTCCTGATGCCTCAATTGTTACTTGTTGATGAGTATATACCATTAAGACTCTTGCTATTTGTTTCAAACTAGAAGAAAACGGCAAATACTTGTGGGGTTGGGTGTTTGCAAAGAAACAATTAGGCAATAACAAGCAAAAAACCTTAATTCATTAGAAAAAAAGAATTGTGCAGCAGAACAAGAAACCCAAGAACCCAATTCCTAGAATTTTCAAAAATCATAAATAGCACAAAAAGCAATTGAACCGGCATTATTGTTATCCCATAACCAAGTAAACTGTTAGTAATAGAGAAAAAGATAAAGTACTTGGTTAATAGAATTTTCAAAAATCATAAATAACACAAAAAACAACTGAACCTACATTATTGTCATCCCATAACCAAGTAAAGTGTTAGTAATAGAGAAAAAGATAAGGAAAAGTATATGAAGAAATGGAGAAAACCACCACAAGCTGTTGGAACGAAATAAAGAAAAAAAATCATTAATGGAAGAGGGGAGAATAGTAGGAGAGAAGCAAAGGAAAAAAAATTAAGGTGAAACATGTTTTGGTTTTTAAAACAAGTTGTCAAAATACACAAAAACATAGAATTTGTGTTTACTTAAACTTTTTTTTTGGGGTAAATCTATGAATTTATAAATAAATAAAGGTATATACAATTAAGAGATTGGCGAAGATGCTAATCTCTTATCTATAACAAAAGAAACCTAACATGTGAGCATGGGGAACCCTATAATTGTTACCCATGACTACACAACCATAACAGCAACATAAAACATAGGAACCCACAAGATGACCATAACAAGGATCACCTTGCCAAAATTACAATAATTCCTTGCAGCAAGTTTTGTACCCTAAACTAATCAAGACTACCTTCTAAACCATAATCAGAGAGATACACAACAAGTTAGAATTCATCGCATTTCTAGATCACATTGTTATCTTGTTTGTAAAGAATTATCGAAGTGTTGAGGAAGGAGAGATAGATCAATTCTCATCCAACTTCCTTTGTATATCCGATCTAGTCCTCCAGCTTTTAAGACACCAATTAGGGGTTAGGGCTCTCCTACTGTTGAGTTGACCAAGGAAGTGAATCGTTGAAGCTTGTGACACCATGCATTCTTCAAGACTTTTAGAGATTGAGGCATTCCTGCATAATCCTCTCTTGCCTGATGCTTGCATTCAGTGTATCCTCCTACCAAGCTTACACGACTTTACCACTTTTGTTCTTGTCTTTTTGATAAACAACTTATCTCTTAGCAAGTAACTGAGCTCGCCATTGAATTTGATTGCCAACAAGGGAGTGAACCCGATGCAACCAGCAACCTGCAAAACAAAAACAAACCAGAACCACAATTTACCTACTCTCAGTGTTTGAGCAAAGTTGTTTTATTACTTGGAAGATCACTTTAGTGTTGATGCTCCCCACTTCCATAGCTATGTCTTTGAAGGTTCTGAGGTTTCTCTCGGACCATATGTTATACACAACAACAGATAGAAGGATGATAAATGTGTTGAGGTCAATGTTTTTGTAGCTTTGGAGTTGGTTGAACCAATATAGAATGGATTGAAGATATAATAGGTTTGGAATGATTATCTGAAAGTGGTTGAGGCAGTGTAACCACACTAATTTTGAAACGGAACATTCAAAGAAAAGGTGGCTAGTAGATTCATTGTCCGAGGAACAGAGTGAGCAATGGTTAGGAACATAAGTATAAAGTAGCTAATCCCTTGTTTGTAGCTTATTAAGGAAAGCTAACCACAAGATAAAGGCATACCTTGGGTTTGTACCTTTATGCCACACCAATTTATACCAAGGTACCCTCAGAGAAAGAGGTCTCATCAAAGTGTATGCTGAAACATTTGTGTAAGTTTTTGTGGGGCTGGCAATCCATTCTAGCCTATCAGGTTGAGACTCATCAGGTTGATACATTAATGACTCTAGCATACAAATGGCCTCAATTGTGGCACCTTGCCAATTCCATACATTGTCTTTGATAACTTCAGCTACTTTTGCATTCATTGGAAATTCTGAACCATTGATAATTCTTGGAGTTGAGAGATCCTTTAGGATTCCTCTATAATGCCACGGGTCCTGCCATAAGAAAGTTGAAACACCATTTCCTATCCTAAATTTGAATTGGTTCCCAATAGTATTCTTGACCTGAATAAGTTTCCTCCAACTCCAAGAGCTATTGTTTGTTGGTTGGGCACTCTAGAAGTTATTTCTTCTATGAATAATGGTGTGAACCTACTTAACCCACAAAGCTTCCCTCTCGTTAAAGAGAACCCAGATCCTTTTACCTAACAAGACATTATTCCAAGTAGATAAATGTTTAATCCCCAAACCACCCTCCTTTTTAGGTCTACATAGATCAGACCACTTGACCTTTGCATGAGTTTTAGACACAACCTTCCCAGACCACAAGAAGTTCCTAAGTTTAGACTATTTCTTTAATGATAGAGGTTGGAAGAATGGCTAGCCCAATAGACCTGAAAAGTAGATAGAACATAAATTACCAACTCAAGCCTACCAACATAAGACAAGGCCTTATGAGTCCATTTGTTAACTCTGGAATCTATTTTATCCAACAACGGGATACGGTCTCTCCTAGTCAATCTTCTTGTTAAAAGAGGTACAGCTAGATATTTCATAAGGAGTTGACCTCTTTTAAGACCCGTAAGAGTTTCCAACTAAATGGCCAAATGATCCATATCAGGAGATAAGAAGAACTGACTCCTGTTAATATTCATTTCCAAACCAAAGAATTTAAAGAAAGTGCTCAAGTAATTAAGCAAGGTATTCACTGAGGTCAAATCAACATGACAAAACATTAACAGATCATTAGCAAACAAAAGATGGGAAAGTTTGAGAGCTATGCATCTCCAGTGGAATTTAAAAGTGGGATTTTCTGCTATCAAACCATTCAGACTTCTAGAAAGGGCCTCCATACAGATAATAAACAGATACGGAGAGAGAGAATCTCCTTGTCTTAACCCTGATTTCCCACAAAAAAATTTTGTAAGAGACCCATTAATGAGGATAGAGTACGAAGGAGAGGTTACACACTCTTCAATCCACTTAATAAACATAGGAGGGAGTCCTACAGCTAGGAGCATCTTGAGGAGAAAATCCCACTGAATAGAATCATAAGCTTTTTCCAAGTCTATTTTAAAAGCACATCTCTTATGGTTATTTGAAAGGTGATAGTTCTTGAAAATTTCTTGAGCTAAGAGAATGTTGTCCCCTATACGACGGTTTTTAATTAAAGCACTTTGGTTTGGGAATGATGAGGGGCAAAATCTAAGTCTATTAGACATGATTTTTGTGATCACGTTACAAGTCATGTTACAACAAGAGATAGGTTTATAATCCAACACAATGGAAGGCTGGTTCTTCTCAGGAACAAGAGAAATAAAGGTTGAATTAAGCTCTTTGAGAAGCCTCCCATGTTGGAAAAAGTCTTGGATTGCCCTAGTTATCTCATTTCCAATAATATGCCAAGTTTGTTTAAAGAAAAACCTATTGAACCCATCCGGACCAAGGGCCTTACTCGGATTGAAAGAAAAGAAAACTTCCCTAATCTCCTGAGATGTAACTTCAGCTACAAGATTGTTTCTAAGGTTCTCAAGAATTGGATGGGGAAAAAGAGATGCCACATACTACTTTGATGATGCTAGGTCTTTCTTTTTGCCAAGAGAGTTTTGAAAGAAATTTAGAAAGGAATTTTGGATTTCTTCTAAGTCTGTAATCCTTTGGCCATTTTTTACCAGTAAGGAGTGGATAGTGTTTCTGTTCCTATTTGACAGGATGGAATTATGGAAGAACTTGGTGTTCCTATCCCCCTCATTAAGCCATTTAATGCGGGAAGATTGTTTGTAAAAGGATTCTTGATCATTTAAAGCATTAAACAGATTGGTTATAGCCTCATGCTCTTCGGCAGCTAGTTGAGTCCTATTGGGCAAAATCCTCATTTGATCTTGGATGTTATTCAGGAAAGCTTTAAGGATCTCTCTAAAGGATCTAGGAAATTGATAACTCCACTTCGAGTTGATAAGAGCTCTATCTAGTTTTCTAGCTATGTGGAGTTCACCAGGTTGCTTATTAGGCCAAGTAAAATTTGGACCACTAGAGTTCAGATCATGCACACCACATTCCTCTACACACTTCCTAAAGTCTCTCATTCCACCAATAGCCGAGGACTTAAGGGGTTCAACTTTGTGAGAAAACAGAATAGCATTAAAATCCCCAACTATAATCCATGGTTGGTTCCCAACAATGAGTTAGATGTTTGAAAGGGTAGACCAAAGATTTTTCCTATGATTGAAGTTATTTGAGCCATAAATACAAGTAACAAAGAAACCAAAATCACAATTCAAAGGGGACACCTCCAAAAGAATTAGTTGGTCAGTAGTAATAATAGGAGAGCACAAGTAACGATCTGGATTCCAAACTACCACTAAGCTGGCACAGGAAGCTTGATCTATATTACTACAGAAATGCCATCTAGGAAACATAGCAGAGCAAATATTATTCAAAAGGAAAGGAGACTTGATCCTAGATTCTATCAAACACACAAAAGAAATCGAAAACATCTTAAGGAAAGACTTCACAGCTAACTGTTTTTTATGGTTATTAAGACATCTAACATTCCAAAAACCTAGATCCATAATTGAAAACACTAAGACAAAATCTACTGCTCTTGTTTTCTTCTAGATTTCTTACCTTTCCTAATGGTAAAATCCCCCTTTGCCCCTTCCAACAAACCCGAGCTCTGAGCATCATTAGAATTTTTAGGAACCACATCAGATTTAAGAGAGGCAATAGCATTGCCTGATTCGCTCACACCAGGACATTCAGCATCTTCAAGGTTTATATTAGGATCATCCTGCTTCTGTTGCACTTCTTTGCCTTTACTTTGCTCAATTGGGGTTTCAGCTATTCTGCTCTCCTTAGGACTAACTTGTACCTTTTCAGGACTTTGCTCCTGGCCACACTCCATCTGTTAGTTTCCACTTTTAGGTTTAGAATTATTTTCCTTTTCCAACTCTTCTCGAGTCCCAATTTCAAATATACGACCTGTTGGTTGCCATTCCTTTTTTTGTGTTACCTTCTCAGGCTTCCATTCATTTTCTATTGCAATCTCCTTAAATGTCACTTGTCCCTCATCATTATATTTCGCCAACTAAAATGACAAAGGCCAGCTCTTTTCCAGATCTAATTCTACACACATTCTAGCATATAGGATTCTGGACATTTTTGCTGTGTGGGAATCCATAAGCAAAGGATGTCCCACTGCACTAGCAATCCTACCCAACCCCTCATTGTTCCAATACTCATAGGGGATATTGTGGAATCTTATCCAGACAGGGGCAAACCTAACATCCTCCTGCTCCCCTGCATTCAAACTCCATTTTTGTAAGAACAAGGACTTCCCTTGGATATGCCAAGGTCCCTTCTCTAGCACCTCATTCAACCCACATTTAGAATCAAACTTGAATAGAAATTTGTTTGAGCTACTCACTAAAGTTTCTGTTAAGCCGCAAGCTAACCAAGCTTTGGACAGGGCTCTCTGAACCATTGGGAAGGCAGAGCGCTTACCAATGAAGAAGCCCATTAGAGCATGATGGAACTTCCTTGCTCCTTTTTGTGCTAACTCTGGCAGCGGGATAACGAAGATTTGTTCAACAACAACGGATTTCCAAGATTTTGGAAGAGATTGTGGCGAATATTTTCGGTCTTGAGTGTTTAAGGGAATTGCTGGAATAGTTAGCGCATCAGACGATTTGCAAAGGTTTTGCAATCCTACGGGTATCTTAACAGAGGAAATGTTGGGGCAGTTTGGGTCTATGTTTTCAGAATTAGGGATTGGGGAATGGGTCGAAAGGGGAATTTTAGGAGATGGTTCAAGGGTTCGGGCTAGGGGAGGAGAAGGGGGAGAAGAAGCAGAAGAAGCCATGGAAGAAGGGGTCACAAACTCACCGGTGATCTGCGAAGTAATGGATGCTCTGCTGATTTCTCTCTCGCACATCGCTCTCTACGTAAACTTTTTGATGTTTTTTATTTTTAAAAACAAAAAACTACAATAAAATCAAATAAATTTTTTTATTAAAATGTTTCTGTTTTAGAAAAACACAATCATGAAAAATAAATAAAAATGAACAGGGCCTACTTTTCAAAAAATTACGGTTAGAATAGGGTGATTATGATGGAAATTATAAAAAGATAAAAGGGTTTAAATAAACCTTTTGAATAATATTCAAATAACATGATATGTTGTAGTATACTGTAGAATCCATTTTTCGTAGTACTCCTAGTATAATTTGTATTTGTAATAAAAAGCATATAATAATAAGAAATTATACATGTGTTGAAAAGGAAACCTGACATAAATAGAGAAAACATTCTAATGAGTGAATAAATTATAAAATTGAATACTAATTAGGAATAAACTAAGTTCTCGGACTAGGTATTCCTTCGTCAATCAAGACTTGTGAATAGCGAGAATCAGGTCAATAATTACACTGATTCTCATTTCCATGCCATCTTGTTTGTTTTTATATGTGTAATCCTTATCTTTTCTATTTAGCTTGATGACTTCAACTTGTAATGTCCTACATTTGCCATTGTAAGAATTGCAAACAAAATTGCAATCCAAGCTCTATCATACAGATAAAACGGCATTTAGAAAATAACAATTTTAAAGACATGCAGCAATAGTTCTTAATATTAAGCTCCATAAATGGTTATTTTACAATTGACATCGTCCACTATTTTTCCACCGTATCTATTTCACTTACCAGATATCCAAAAAAAAATTACCCATTTTGTAAAATAATTTCTTAAATAAAATATCTAGTGCTAATCTAAGAAAATTTTCTTTGCAAGCAAAATAACATGGATTGACCTTTCTCCTTTTTAAGGCCACATTCATTTCATAGTTTAACAATTTCATTGTGGATTTCTTTTTCTTTCGACATTATTTACTGACATTGAAATCCTCTCTCAATATTTATTCTCTGTATTATTTGTGATTTTTTGGACTGTAACTATACTGTCCATCTGTTTGCAGTTTTTATAAGTTACTTCATTAGCTGGATGTGTCCTCTTCCAAAACTGCTGGTGCAAACAAAGAGATTTTTGTGGGAAATTTTAGATTATTAAAATTTGACGTTATTTCCCAGCTTTGTTTAGGTGATGATTAAATTTGTATTACTTTTATACAGGCGGAAACAACTGTGATTAACCAATGTAATCAGCTTCTATCACCATCTGCTGATCCTCATTATGTTACTACGTACATCAATCATAGTTTTCCTCAACATCGCCAATATTTGTGTGCTGGAGCATGGATACTTATGCAGGGGCACCCTGAAAACATTAATAGTGGAAATCTGGTATGGCTTTACGATCTTGTGATTACCTTGTCTCGAATGTATTGTAGTACATGCTGTTATTCCCATGATAACATAATTTGTTTATGGACTTGTCCTTGTTAGTTTTTTGCTTACTGCAATTTTTAATGCTTTTCTATTTGATGGAATTCAGGCACGTGTTCTTAGGGAATTTTCTCCGGAGGAAGTTACAGCAAATATATACACTATGGTGGATGTCCTTCTCCATAACATTCATATGGAACTTCAACATGGTCATTTACTACAGGTTGATAACCTTTGCTAAGCAATTTTTAATAATTTTTTCTTACTAACTTGTACATAGAAACTTAACCTCTGCTTCGTTGGGCTTTTAGGATCTTCTGTTAAAAGCTTGCTCAAACCTTGCTTTTTTCCTTTGGACTCACGAGTTACTACCTTTGGACATTTTGCTCCTAGCACTTAATGACCGAGATGATGATCCCCATGCGTTACGTATTGTGGTATGTTGTTCTATATCTATTCTTTCATAAAAGATATCTCTATTTTTCATCCCTTTCCCCCAGCTTCCCCCACACATAGATTCAAAAAAAGAGAAATGAAAGAAAATGATACTTACAGGTTTCGATAACTCATTTTAATTCAATGTAATTTAACCAATCAAAAGATTGCACATTTTTCATGTATGACTTTGTTTAAGATTTTAAGGTAGATCTGCCAATATTTTAAAATTTTGTTGATGGTGCTCTAGTTTTGAAACTTTTATTCAGTTTGCATACAAATTACAACGTCATATTCCATGTTGCAGATCAGTTTACTTGATAGACAGGAGCTTCAACAGAGGGTGAAATTTTTTTGTTTGAATCGTGGGCCTCCAGAGCATTGGCTTTATTCCGGAATGTTTAAACGGCTTGAATTGCAAAAGGCACTTGGAAATCATCTATCATGGAAAGATAGGTAAAGCTCTCATGGTTATATATTGCCGCACTAGATTTCTATAAACTAATTTTGCGAGCCAGGCGAATTTTATGGTTGATGCCCACCTAGTCCGGAACCCTGATTCACTAGGGTTTATCGTTTCAGATATTATGTTTCAAGGCTTTTTGTTTTGCATCATTCCTCCTTAAAAGCCTTCATTTTTTTCTTTGTCCAGCTTTGTACTTATCTATTTTTCTTGTCTTCAGGGAGTGTTGTCCAAGTGTTCCCACTGTCACTTTCATTGTTACATGTCAGATACTATTATGTGCCGTCTTGACATATCATTAGGGTTCCTTGACATGCTTAGAGAGACTTTTTTTGTTATTTGTTGTTTTGTTGGCAATGTAATTTAACTTTTTTTGTCTTGCAATGAAAAGAAATAAAGCTTCAGTCTTGTTTAAATTTCGTTATTTGAGATAGACCAGTGATTGAATTGTATTATCTTTTAAATTTTGAAAGGAATCATAACCATAACTACATAGAATAACTGTCCTTGACATGATTTTGGCTACAAAATTAACTTTCATTTCGTGGTTTACTCTTTCAAATTATCATCTTCATATATTTTAATTAATTATTTGGTCTTGTTCGACCATGTTAAGAATTACATCTTTTGAACCTTGAAACTCTCCATATTCTGGTTTGATTTCAGGTCTGGTTTTCTAAGTGCATTGTGCTAGTATCAAATTATAAGACTAGTGTTAACCTTATGTTGCTTTGAAACTGTTTTGGTAATCCTTACTGAGGAGGAAAGGTTGGTTACAAATGATTAAACTTCAGTATTCTTCAAGGACTCACAGAGGCATTGTCAAATGTTATGACATTCATTTAGTTATTAATTTTTATTGAAAAGAAAGTACTTTTGTCTAGGAGTTGAAGGTTTGTTGATTATGTTGACTATAAGCTCTGCAGGTACCCCACATTCTTTGATGAAATTGCAGCTCGATTGCTTCCAGTCATCCCCTTAATAGTTTATAGACTTATTGAGAATGATGCCATAGATCTAGCTGACAGAGTTTTGGCAATGTATTCACATTTTCTGACTTACCATCCCTTAAGATTCACATTCGTCCGTGATATTCTTGCCTATTTTTATGGTCATCTTCCTGCAAAGCTCATTATGCGCATACTCAATGTACTTGACCTCAAGAAGGTACTTATGCATCCTCTTCCCTTGGCTTTTTTATGTCTTTTTCCTTAAAGGTTGACTTTGTTTGATATTTACTTTGTGTTCTACATATTGATTTTAGAATTTGATACAGATACCATTTTCTGAGTCATTCCCACAGCACCTAAGTTCGTCAAACCCTGCTATGTGCCCCCCTCCTGAGTATTTTGCAACTCTTCTATTGGGACTTGTGAACAATGTTATACCTCCATTAAATACCAACCCAAAGTATGGATCTATTGGAGATCATGGAAGTAATTCAATGCGCACAACAAACATTAAACCTCCAGCAACACTACAATCTGGGCCAGCCAATGCTTCTGAAAGCCAAAAGGCTTTTTATCAAATTCAAGATCCTGGAACACATACTCAACTGGTTCTTGAGACTGCAGTTATAGAGCTTCTTTCTCTTCCAGTGTCTGCATCGCAGATAGTATCCTCTTTGGTTCAAATTGTTATAAATATTCAACAAACTCTAATCCAATCAGGTAATGGTCTTCATGGAGCTGCAAATGGTGTTGCACAAGGATCAATCCTACCAACTTCGCCCTCTGGAGGAAGTACAGACTCTTTAGGTGCAAGTAGATCAACTACTTCGGTTTCTGGAATTAATACATCTAACTTTGTCTCGCGGAGTGGTTATACATGCCAGCAGTTATCTTGCTTATTGATCCAAGCTTGCGGTCTCCTATTGGCTCAACTACCTAATGACTTTCACCTTCAACTTTATATGGAGGCATCGCGTTTTGTTAAAGAGTGTTGGTGGCTAACCGATGGAAAACGATCATTAGGAGAACTTGACTCTGCTGTTGGATATGCTTTGTTGGATCCAACATGGGCTGCTCAAGATAATACCTCAACAGCCATTGGTATGTTCTACATTAAGCTATATTATCTGCTACATTTGGGTTATTATTATTTTTAATGTTGTTGCCTAAGTGATAGGGGAGAATGTAGACATTGTATTATTTACGTATAAAATAGGTTTACAGCAGTAGAACCACTCTTGGGAACAGTTCTCAGGCCAATACAATTCAGTATATTTTTAGTAATGATTCTCTCTTTCTCTCTTATAGTCATCTATATGTTGTCCTCACAATCTCTCTCCATAACTAACTGCTAACAACCTACCTAAGTGGCAATTGTACCCTTCCCCATCTTACCCCTATGCACATATGTTTGAAGAGGCTTAGGCTGCTTCACTATGGGTTGAACACTATCAATGCTAACAATTCCCTCCTCAATTGGCACCTTGTCCTCAAGGTGAAGAGAAGGAAACTGCCCTCTAATAAAATCTGCATCCTCCCAAGTTGCCTCTTCAGCTGGTTTGTTTTTCCAACGAACAAGCCACTGTAGAATGTTGCTGCCCTTAGATTTAGACATGCGGGAGGCGAGAACTGCTTCTGGTGTAGACAAATCTGTAGGATCCATCTCTAATCCATGAGGGAGGTCATGCTCAATAGGATGATCACCCACGGCTTTCTTCAGTTGTGAAATATGTAAACCGGATGTACTTTAGACGTGGGTGAGAGTTGTAGTTTATAGGCCACTTGACCAACCCTTCCAATGACCTTAAAGGGGCCATAATATCTTGCTTAAAGTTTGGGACAGATTCTCCTTGCGACAGTAAGTTGTCTATGTGGTCTGAGCTTAACAAAAACCAAATCTCCTTCCTGAAAGGTAACCTCTCTTCTATGAATATCAGCAGCCTTCATCATAGGTTGTGCTCTCAATAGATTATGCTTGAGTTGGTGTAAAGCCTTATCCCTATCAACCAAAGCCAATGCCACTGATTCTACCTGTGTTTCCCCTTGAGAAAACTGCAGCAAAGTAGGTGGAAGGTGGCCATAAACAACTTCAAAAGGGATTTTCCCAGTTGAAATATGGTAATTGGTGTTATACCAATATTTAGCCCAAGGTATCCAATAAGACCAAGTTTTAGGTTGTTCGGAAGTGAAGCAACGAAGGTAGGTTTCTAGGCACCTATTGATTACCTCTATTTGTCCATCCGTTTGCGGATGATAGGAAGAACTCATCCGCAATACAGTCCCTTATAGTTTGAATATTTCCTTCCAAAAATTACTAGTGAAGAGGGGGTCCCTATCGCTTAATATGGAGGTAGGAATGCCATGCAACTTTACTACCTCTCGGATGAATGTTTCAGCCACGGTTTTTGCAGTAAAAGGATGTTTGAGGAGTAGGAAATGGGCATACTTGGATAGGCGATCTACTACTACCAAGATGACTTCATAGCCATGAGATTTAGGGAGCCCTGTAATAAAGTCCATTGAGATTTCATCCCAAATCAGCTGAAGAATGGGCAGTGGTTGTAAAAGTCCAGCTGGAGATATTGCCATGTACTTGCTTTTCTGACATTTTACACATTCCAGCACAAATTTCTGTATTGATTTCCTCATTCCTAGCCAAAACAATCCACCAGCTAACCTCTTGTAAGTCTTAAGGAAACTAGAATGTCCACCTGAAGGTGAAGCATGATACTCATGCAAAAATTGAGATATCAATACTGAAGTGGCTTAAAGGACTAGTCTATTTTTGTAGAACAATAGACCGTCTCTTAGATGGTAATCAGGCTTAGGAGTAGGGTTTTGTTGAAGAGCTGTCATGATTTATTGAAGCTTAGTATCCTCCTTGACCTTGTACGGAACTACATCCAATTCAAGCCAAAAGGGAGCTGAAATAGCTGAAAATATTAATTTATCATCTTCTACCCTTGATAAGGCATATGCGGCTCCATTTAACTTTCCAGGTTTATAGATCACTTTAAAATCCAAACCCAACAATTTGTCCTGCCAACACTGTTGATCTATGGAGGGAATCCTCTGGTCTAATAAGTGCTTCAAGCTCTTATGGTCGGTATAAACTTTGAAATGTCTCCCCATTAGGAAGTGCCTCCAATGCTAATTGGCCATCACCACTGCTATAACTTCCTTCTCATAAACTGACTTAGAGTAAGTTGATTCAGCTAAAGCTTACTGAAATAAGCTAAAGAGCGACCCTCCTGAAGTAAGACAGCTCCTAGGCGCCTTCCTGAAGCATCACACTCAAGAGAAAACTCTTTGGAAAAATCGGGTAGGGCTAGAACAGGTGATGTAGTCATCCTCTTCTTCAATTCTTCAAATGCTTCTTGGCTTCCCTCCCCTAGCTGAAACCATCTTTCTTTGTAAGCTCGGTAAGGGGTTTGGCAAGTTTACCATAATCTTTGACGAATTTTCGGTAGTACTCGGTGAGTCCTAGGAATCCTCACTCCTTAGGAATAGGCCACTCCACAATACTCTTGATCTTGGATGAGTTCATGGCTACCCCTTCACTAGACATAACATGGCCTAAGTATTCTACAGAATTCTGGCCGAAAATGCACTTCTTCCTATTTGCAAACAACTGGTTGTCTAGTAACAACTGTAATACACAAGCCAAATGCTCCAAATGCTGTCCCCAATCTGGACTATAAATCAGTATGTCATTGAAGAAAACCGAAACAAACTTTTATAAGAGGGGTTTAAAATTGGAGTTCATAGTAGACTGAAATGTTGCGGGTGCGTTCATGCATCACAAGGTATTCATAATGCCCTTCATGAGTATGGAACCCCGTCTTATAGACATCCCCTTCCCTTACTCTGATTTGATGGAAACCTGACTGTAAGTCTACCTTAGAAAAATACTTAGCCCTATGTGGCTCTTCCATCAGCTCATCTACTACTCGAATAGGAAATTTGTCGGGCACTGTGAGCTTATTTAAGACTCGGTAGTCGACACACATTCGCCAAGAATCATCCTTCTTCTTGACAAGGATGACTGGACTTGAATAGGGACTAATACTAGGCTTAATGACCCCAGTATCCAGCAATTCTCTAATCTGTCTCTCAGTCTCATCCTTGTGGTGATGAGCATGTCTATAGGGTCAGATATTCACAAGTGTTGCCCCCTCCTTCAAGTTGATTGCATGGTCATGATCCCTTCTGGGTGGCAGTCCTTGAGAGACTTGAAAAACTGAATCAAATATGAAAAGAACAACTCTTAACTCCTTAAGTTCAACTGCATCCAAGGTCCCCAACTCATCAGAATAAGACCCACTGAAACCCATAGACCACAACAGCCCCTCGACTTCCACATCCGGATTCTTTAAAATCTGTTAACAGCCTCTCGACTTCCACATCCCGATTCTTTAAAATCTGTTGTAATGCATGAGGAGAAGAAGCTTGCATGTTAATTCCTTGCAAAGTAATTTTTGCACCCCTCCAAGTGAATGTCATGCACATCTTCTTCCAATCAACCCTTACCTCCCCTAATGTTTCTAGCCAAGCCACCCCTAAGATTAAGTCGGGTCCCCCAGTGTCAAAAACATAAGCATTAACACCAAACCTTTCTCCATTCAACTCCAACTTAATCTCCTTGCAAATTCCCTGTGAGAAGCATCGATGTCCATCACCCAACCTTACTCCAAACGTCTTAAGTGGGAGTAATGGAAATATTCATAGTGTGAACCAACCTGTTGGACACAAAGTTATGGCTAGCTCCACTATCAACCAAAATAACAATAGGCATGTCATTAAGCTAACCTATCAAGACCATGGACTTCGTGGGTGAGGTTGGGTCCTTCCCTATTTCCTTGAACTCCACTGAGTTACACACAAGCTCCTAACCTTCCTGCTGACCTTCAGCCTCTGTTGGTTTCGGATTACTCATTCTCATATTTGTTTCATCTCCTTCCCAAACAATCAATCTGTACTCCTTATCCAGGCACCGATGCAGGGGACCGTAAGTCTACCCACATTTAAAGCATAAACCCTTCGCCTTTCTCTCCATAAGCTGATCATAAGACAAATTCTTTTGCCCCTCCATTTTGGACCCCCTGGCCGATTACCATCTGTCGTGGAACTTCGAATTTTATTAGGTAGCTCCCTCACCTCACCCTTGGTGCTGCCTGCAATGGGGACTAACTGAGGATGCTGCATGGTTGAGGTTCCCAACCTGGACCCGAAGCTCGTAGGAAAATTCCCAGGCTTGTGTTTCCACTCTCTTGGTCTTAGTACCCCCTCTCCTACCAACTCCCTCTCAACTTTCAGCGCAATAGAAACAAGTCGAGCACGAGTCGGGGGATCATAGGTTCTAACCCTGTTCCTTATTTCCTCACGTAGACCACCCAAAAAACAACTCATATATCATTCTTCCAGAAAATGTCCTATCGGCGATGCCACCATCTCAAACTCATCAATGTACGTGTCCACTGATCCCCTCTAATTTACTGACTTCAGCTGTTCTATCAGATTTCCCTCGTCCTTCCCACCATAACGGTCAAACAATGAACGCTTAAACCTCTCCCAGGTCATGCAAGGATCAAACTCACGTAGAGTCATGAACTACTATAGCGTCATCCCTTCCATGCAAATTTGAACTATCGGCAATCGAAGTTCAGATGGAATCTCGTGAATCATAAAGTATGATTCAGCTCGCATGACCCATGCGAATGGGTCTTCACCGTGGATTGCCGAGAGATCAACTCGACGAGCTGCATTCCTATACTCCTCCCATGCACATTCGGTAGCAGCTGAAGACACGTGATCTTCTTGACGTCGAAATCCCGCACCCTGCAAGACACTTGTCGGTCTATCTCCACCAGCAGAAGTTGACGCGTGGTGCGTCGGTCTCTCCGCACCCTGCAAGACACTTGTCGGTCTATCTCCACCAGCAGAAGTTGACGCGTGGTGCGTCGGTCTCTCCTCCCCCCCCCACCTAGCAGAGCATGACGCCTGCTGAGTAAACGGGTCCATCACCGTCACTACCCACGTTCTGTTTCTGCTAATTTTTCGCCAACAGGGTATGAAATCCATTCCTTGCATCCGATTGTAACGAATTCTGGGTTTTGGTCAAAGTTTCGACGCTAGCCATCAAGGGGCTACGCTGCACGCGCAGGTCCTTCAAGGTAGTATTATGCGACTTAATCATCCCCTCTTGGGCAGAGAGGGATCATTCCTGTCTCCTAAGAGATGCCTCCACTGCAGAAACTCTAGCCTCCATTCTAATTTGCATACAATCTCTACCCAACTTGTTCTCTCAATGAAAGCACCAATTGATAGGGGAGAATGTAGAGATTGTATTATTTACATATAAAATAGGTTTACAGCAGTAGAACCACTCCTGGGAAGAGTTCCCAGGCCAATACAATTCAGTATATTTTCAGAATTGATTCTCTCTCTCTCCTATAATCATCTATATGTTGTCCTCACAATCTCTCTCTATAACTAACTACTAACATCTGCCTAAGTGGCAATTGTACCCTTCCCATCTTACCCCTACGAACATATGTTTGAAGAGGCTTAGGTTGCTTCACTATGGGTTGAACACTGTCAATGCTAACACTAAGTTTCTAGGATGATCTTATTTCTGTTGATTTCTAGAAAGTTGGCAATTAACGAATGCATGCAGTAAGATTGGTGATGCATTGTTGAAGCTCTAGGGTTAAATACAGTTGCAAGGATAATGATGTAAAACAAAACGTGTAATAGTTTGTACATTGTTCAAGTGACAATAAGTGTAAATTCATCCTATTTACTTTATCCTAAGTTTTTCTTGCTTATTTTGGAATAAAACTTATTTAAGAATAAAGGATCCATACTAGAGTGGAATTTAGTTTTATTAGTAAATTTTAGTTGGGAACTCCTTTTATTTTTAGGATTATGGTTTCGAGAATTTTTCTATATATATCTATTTAGCCTTAAAATGAAAGACTGATTTTATTTGCAGAGTTTTGAGTTATCAACTAGAAGGTATGATGCTTTCTTTTAATAGTGATTCTTACACCTTCTTAGTATTTCCTGATTTCATAAAAGTGCTTCCTGCCTTCCTAATCATAGGACTATCCTTTGTTTTGTTCTTTACTTAAATTCTAGCAATCTCAATCTAGATCTCTAGGAACCCAAATATGAATTTCAACAGCTTTCCAAAATTTGAGCATAGTGAAATAATTTCTCAAGTTCATTAATTAGTTGACATATTTTATTTGTCTATCAATGTGATATCATCTCGGGCCGACCTAAAGCTTGAAAATTATAAGAAAACAACATCGTTTTGATTAAACAATGTTGTTTTTGATTTTTAATTAAAAATAAAAAATTGGGCCTGGCTAGGCTTCGAACTGGTGTCTCGATTGATTGGGCTTTGGGCCAAGCTTGGGCCTGCATAGAATTTTTCATTGCCACGCCTAGATGTTAGAACTTTGATTCAATAATGATAACACATAATAGAAAGGCATATAAACAAGTATTCAACAACCAAGAGCGAGATGAGTTGATATATGAAAATTTTGAAAAAATTGGATATTGATGATTGCTTATATTTGATTAAGTTTTCTATTATAATAAAATATCCTATAAACCATGGGATTAGATAATATCCCATAAATTATGGGATTAGATATTGTATTAGAATTATTAGTTTCCATTTATAGGTACTAGAATTTTGTGTATAAATTACACCTGCTGCGAACATTAGAGAGATGCAAAAAGAAAATATAGTTCATATTCAAATTTTGACTTGGTATCAAAGCCAGGTTAGGCTTCAGCCTTCATTGTTGCACCCTATTTCCTTCCTTCCATTTTAGGCTTCATTGCTGTCTCCTCTCTATTTTATCTCTTTCATCTTAGCCTTCGTTGCTGATTATTGTGCTCTAAAACAGAGCATTTCTTCCAACCTTTATTATTGGAAGTGTCTAAGGATTAGCTTCCTCGTAAAGAGAGGAAAATGTCAAAAGTTGAAGATGCAAGCAATATCACTACTACACAGTTAGAAGAAACTGCTTGATTCCAATAGCTAGCGGAATTTGCATCACAAAAGCAAAGTAGTCTTAACCAAGAAGAGATTGAGAGAGTGACATCTCTTATAAACGGCCATGAAAAGCCTTTAGGTACTTGTTATTTGGCGTATTGAGGTAAATTTCCATTTTCCTTTGGATTAAATGTCTTAGATACAAACTTTACCAACTCTTGGTTCATGGATTTAGGAGAACATATGACCCATTTATCCAAATGTTTCTCAACGTACACTCCATATCCAAGAATTAGAAAAATGGCAACAGCCGATGGATCTTTAACAACTGTAGCAGGTGTAGGGAATGTCAAAATAAGTCCATCAGTAACTCTAAGAAATGTTCATGTCCCTAGACTATCAACCAACCTTGTTTCTACAAAAACTCACCCAAGATTTATGTTGAAATGTGATTTTTTACAGTAGTCATTATGTATTTTGAGACAAGTATTCGGAGAGGATGATTGGACTTACTAGAGAACAGGATGGCCTCTACTATCTTGAAGCGCCAAGTCAGTTGAACATAACTAAGTGTTGGGAAATATCCGGGTGGATATTTCTTAGGTATTAATGAGTCCTAAAGGTTAGCTAAATTAGATCAATTAGAATATTATGTACAGCTGTTAGTTTCCTAAAATAGCTTCTTGTATTCCTATATATACTTGTACCTATGTATTGACTGTCAAAGGGAATAATAATATACATCTGTTCAGCTTATATTTCTGCACTAAGGTCAGATTATCCAATTCTTTCATATCAGATTTTGTTGTGTCCAATAAAGAAAAAAAATTTCACCACCATTATCAGTTAGGACATCCATCATTTCAAATTATTAACATGTCAGAGATTCTCATTTTATTTTGATATAGGTAGGTAAAATTTCATGTATGCCCCATCAGAACTAAAATTTGTCTCTTAGGGTTTCTGGGAACTTGAATCCATGACAGATATCTGTAAATGAACGATTTAAAAAGAAACATGAACTGTGTTCTCTTTGTTTCTGTTCTTTCTTCTCTTTTGTGGTGATATCCTATTTCCTGTTTTGATGAAAGCACATAGTGAATGAGAACTCCTGTTTACTATTAGTGTAACTCGAGTCTTCTGTTATCTTTAGAAAATTTTTTTGTTACTTTGTTGTTGTTAGCATTCAATTTATACAATAAAATAAAAATATCTCAATCATGGTGATGTGTTATGTAAGTATGTTTGAGGCAGTGAATGAAATGGGATTTTTATTAGCAGAAGCATGTTTATACTGTTGTATGGTGTTTCATTTCTGCTGGGTTTATGCCATTGACATGCTGTTATTTAACAATAGTTTGTGTAGGTCATTCTCACTTCACTTACTTATCACATTGTGCATAAATTTTACTTCCAGGAAATATGGTTGCCCTACTTCATGCTTTCTTCAGTAACCTCCCACAGGAGTGGTTGGAAGGGACACATGTGATCTTTAAACATCTTAGGCCAATTACATCAGTAGCACTGTTGAGGATAACATTTCGCATAATGGGTCCACTGCTTCCTAGACTTGCCAATGCTCACACGCTTTTTAATAAGGTAAGAAAGATGCCATTGATTCTAACTTTTGTAATCATTGATTCACAATTTTAAACTGATTGTTGATTTTAGAATTTTGACCTTTTCGTTTCATAATGTACAATCGATGTGTAATGCTCCGTCTTCATCCATTATTCTGCACAAAATAGCTTCTTGAGCTTTTAAAAGCTTTCAGTTGAAGTGGAAAACAAGAAAAATAGAAATTATTGGCATTAAGAAGCATCAAAAGTTTCTGTAATTCATCTCTCCCTTCCCTGTGTGCTTTTCAGCAGTACAGCTTTGTTATTTATGTATTCTACATCTTATAAGACTATGTTGTACTTGTTTCAGAACTTATGAGATATGCTGTTGATCCTAAAAGTGGAAAACATTTTATTGCATCTTGGAATGGGAATCTGAAACTACTTTGATGGTTCTGCTCGTATAACCATGACATGGGAGTTGTTCCACTCTTAGGCATGCATGTCTTGTATACATTATAATGTTGGCATCCTTATGATCATCAGTCTGCGACGTATCTTCTATTTTTTTCCAGACATTGGTATTGCTTTTGAATGCAACGGTTGATGTTTTCGGGAGAAGTACAAACCCACCAAGTCCTATCGAAGCTTCAGAAATAGGAGATATCATTGATTTCCTGTGAGTACTAGCTTCATCTCTTTATCTAATTCTTTTGTAACTTTATTTTATGATATTTATGTTGACACGCTTAAACTTGTGGCCAAAGCCATCATGTTGTCCACTATGAAGGTCAGGCAGGGCCAGTCCAGGCTACCAGCAAGCCCAGACCAGAGATTCTTGCTCTCTTTGGAAGAGCGGCGGAAAGTCTACGCCCCGACATACAACATCTTCTTTCCCACTTGAAGCCTGACATCAATTCTTCTGTATATGCTGCTACCCATCCAAAGCTGGTTCAGACGTCCTCGTGACAATTGGGTGCCATTAGAACCCTTTTGTTATGCTGATCAATGCGATGACAACCTCCTTAAAAGTGTCCAAAATGTACTTTGGTTTGTATTGTGTCAGTGTTTGCTTCACTATAGACGTTCTAAAATCAGATCCCATTGAGAAGCAACTTACATGATTGAATGTTAAAACTGATGCCTGCCATATTCATGATGAAAATAGCCATTTTGTGCTTAAACCTTGCTCCATCTTTTCTTCTCCTTCAGGCCTGGAAATCTGAGAACTTCTTGAGACTTTGGCTTCCCCTGCATTGTTGCAACCATTAACTTTGCCTAGTCAGATTTGACAGAGAACAATACAAACATCAATGAGGGGTTACCGACGTCTAAGAGGGTACTAGTTATGAGAGTGAGAGATTGGTTGAGCAAATATGCTCAATGACCCGTTCTCATCCTTATTTTGCAGCTAGTTATCAACCTTATTCTGCAGCTAATTTGACTAGGTTGCTTTTGGACGAGGTTTATAAACTACAAGGAATGCCTCAAACTATTTTCAGTGATAAGGATGCTATAAAGATTACATTTTGGCGAGACTTCTTCAGGGGGTAACTTATGCATCCCAAAGTGCTTACCATCCTAATGGTCAAATAGAACATGGCAAGTGACTGCCCACAAATTGATGCAATGGATTTCTTTGATGTAATGGTAGTAAAATATAAGCTTCTGCTTAGAAACTCAAAGTTCACCTTTTGAGCCACTGTATGGCTATCCTTCACCATTGCACGTCCCTTTTTAATCCAGTAAACTGTTGTCAGTGGATTAAGCATTGTAAGACAATGAAAGAGAATTGCAACTCGTTCAATTTCATGAGTCAAGCTTAGAATAGAAAATGGCTTACAAGAGGAGGATAGATGGAGAGATTGATATTGTTGAATGTATTTGAAACTCCTACCCTACAGGCATATAGAGTTCGTAGGGGGCTAGTACATAAGCTATCTCTCTTGTTCTTTAGTATTTCTAAAATAAAAGACTGAATTGGTAAGGTAGCTTACACATTGGGGTTGTCGGCCTCATTTCGTATTTACCCCACATTCCATGTTTTAAGCTGGTATTATGTTTTCTGATGTATCAGATTTAAATTCCAAGGTTCCACTGGCTACAGCAGAGAGGCGAATGGTGAAAAGAAAGTAGGGTAGTTGGACAGATGTTGATACAATAGTATATTGGATGGAAGCTTCTTGGAAATATTGCTATGATCTTCAACAATGATATCTAAAAAGATCAGGCATGGCAAATAAGTCCAAAGTTTAGTCAAGGCTTTTTTTTATTTTTTGAAAAATTTCAGGCTTAAGGCCGGATTGTACAGCTCGGTCTGAAAATTCTAGAAAAAATATTTATTTAATATTTTTGAAAAATAATTGGGCCAGAATGGACTTAAGTCGATTAAGTTTAGAGTCGACCATTAGCCTTAGGGGTGGAATGATAACATTGATTGTATGTTTTGATAATCGGAGGAGTCTGTATGGGTGAGGTGCGAAAGTATACTGTTAAGAGGCAATAACTGGTCTGGGGGCAAAGCAACGTTTAGTTTCGTAAGGGAGTAGTTACTTATCACTCGCGTGAGGATACTTAAGTTTGTCATATTTTAATTTCTTCCCATAAATTTTAAATTAAAAATTTCCATATTCAATTGTATTTGATTTAACTTTAATTTGCGAACGCATTTTTTATTATACTCAAATTGATTGTATATTTATTTCCAATCTTCTTTTGAAAAAATAAATTAGTTTTTAACTTTTGAGCCCATTTCCCTTTTTTTTCCCCTTCATTTCCCAAGTCTTTTGTAAGTATCCATACAATTTTTTAAGGTTTAATTCATCAAATATTTTCTAAAATTATTCTCATGTTTTACCATTTCCTTAAGAATTTTGTTTTATTTCTATTATTGTGTTTTCATAAAAATCAAATTTTATCATTTGAAAAATCATAGGTTAAGTTTATTTACATTAGAAGTCCTATGATATAAGCCTTGGACCAAACTACAAATTCAGGCATACAATTACATCCTTCGTTTTCTTTTTTATAATTATTATCTCTTTGGTCCTTTAGCTTTAAGATTTTTCCTATTTAAGTACTTTAATATAAAAGGTTGCTATTCTAGTTTTTCGTATTAATATTTTGACTTCCATCATTCAATTTCATGTCGTCAACATGGCAGTGGCTGGCTCTCCTAAAATAAAAATATTAAAATATGGCTAATTTCTACTAATTAGGGATTTTTATTTTTATTTTTCTCTTCATTTGTCAATGGCGAAGTATTCACCTTTAACATCAAACGCATAATCTTCAACGAGACTTCAAACTCCTACCATCAACCCTACTTGTGACCTTCTTCTAACCATTATCTCCACCACATTGTCGCACCCCATCTTAAGCCCTTCTTCTTCGTCTAATCCCACCCTTTTTATCCACCTTGAAAACTAGTTTATAATCAAACAATTGCTTTCCTCATACCCCAACTTCCAAGACTTTATCCATCTATTCAATTTGACATATTTAACGTCAACGCCATCACTACTAAAGCTGAATGTGAGGAAGTGAAAGAGAGGGCCCATGTCGAAAGTGAAGGAAGTAAGGAATAAGGGTGGATTAGGGTTTAAGGTAGTGAGGAAATGTTAGATTGGGTGGGGTTAGCGAGGGTGTCGGATCTATGCTGTGTTTTAGCGAAGGATGGCGGGAATGAGCAACGAGGAAAAGTTAAGAGGCTTTAAGATAGCTGGAATGGAAATGGTGCAATAGGAGGAAAAGGAAGATTGTGAACGTCACTGAGGAACTCAGTAGCTTGTCCATTTATTTTATTTTGGGTGTGCCACGTTGACTTTCCATTAACATAGATTGACGAAAATGCTTGTTTGAGTCAAAAGATTGAGATGAAGAACTAAAATAGGAACACTTGATGTTGGAGGACATAAATAAGAAAAAATATTAAAGTTAAAGGAGGAAAAAAATGGTTATCCCCTTCTTTTTTTCAATTTGTTTTTATGTGTTTACTTATGTGGGTAAAGAGTGCTTAACGCTTTTCCTATTTCATAAGTATGCTTCAAACTCAATTTTATTGTTAGGGCTTTTTTAGTGTTATTTTATTATACTTTTTTCTTTCTTTAATGAGGTAGAGAAAAGACCCCATTAAATTTTTTTACATTCAATTCTTTTTAGTTTGTATGTATTGTGAGTAATGACTGTCAATTGATAATAGATTTACATTTTCAAACCCTAACATTTGAATAATTACTTATTTAGTCTTTCTATCTCTTTTTCTTTAAACTCTCTTTTACTTCTTTTTGTATGAACTTTAACTTCATAAGCATGTTAAGTTTTATAAAGTAATAAATAATAAATGTAAATAACTCCTTTTGATGAATGAGACTCACGTGAATAAATTATTTGAAGGGGAAATAATTTATAAAAAACTTTTAGTGAGATACACTTAGATGTCATTATTCATAATCACTATCCTCACCAAAGCACAACATAATGAATATTGTAAGTTAAATGTTCCTTTTTTATAAGGGAGCTATTTTGGATTTAATCATTAGAACTTTTCACTTATGGGTATAACATACATCCTTATTTCTTTTAGCATTTATTTTCATGTAAAATGCTCCACCAGGTCGATTCAAATGTTTTACATTATATTATATATGCTTGGTCACTTTTGTTGGTCATGATTATGTTTTATTATTGTCCATATTTTAGGATCTCTCTCTCTCTCTCTCTCTCTCTCCCCCTATCTATCAATATATATAATTTTTGCCCCTTAGTTAAGGCATTTTTAGTTTAAAATTAGTAATGTGAACATTAGAGTTGCTTGTTCATTTATATTTAACTATTCTATATACCTTCTCATCTTTTTTTTTAATAATTATGTGTCTTGTGTTTACATTTAGCTATTTATGATTATAATTGTTTATTCTTCTTTTTCCCCTTGATTTTGCTTATGAGTTTAATTTATGTCATATTGCTTCTTATCAACCATTGTTTCTTAATCCTATGTTAATCTTACTTATGATTTGGAGTCTTGTTAGGTGATTTTTCTTTGTTAGACTATGATATAATCATCTTACTCGTCCTTATGGCGGTGGTATATGTTAGTATATGGATCATAATTTATCCAAGACCATATTGCATGCTTACATTCACTTTATTTTTTAGTAGTCATATCTGATTGAATACATATTTAGTATGATCTCATTCTTTTAAATATGAACTAGAAGAAGTAGAAGTTAAATACTTTTATATTAGGATCATTTTACAGTTTGATTGATCTTGGTTAGGGTGATGTTAAAGTTTCATGATCGGTCAGTGTCTCAAATTTCCACCTTCTTTGCTAATTAACTTCCTTTAGATAGTCTAAAATTTAGAATTGACCTTTAATTTATTTTAGTTTAATTCTATCCACATGACAAACTAAACATTTATTAATTTTTGATTGAAGGATGAATGTTCAATGCTGATTCATGATTGGCAATCACTTTTTAAAGTCATTTTATTTTCTTGATCTTGTGTAAATAGAGCCTTTGTTTTTTCTTTTGTGACTGTTGCTTTTTTGGTCTATAATTTGATTGTTTTGGGCTTACTTGTGTGATGTGGGAATTTTTGGGACTTAGTTATATTGGATAAAGTATCATGTATAATTCTTCATAATCGTAAGGTCTAAAGGCCATTAATATGCATTAATAGGTTTCCATAGGTTCGAATTCCATTGAAATGCTTTGATAAGGCTTAACCTTGAGTTTTGAATAACTTAAAATATTATTCCAATTTGAATTGTTCATTGAATAACTTAAAATATTATTGCAATTTGAATTGTTTATTAAGCATGATTTCTACTAACCTTTCATTTTTAGGGGTTAGCAGGACAACATAAAGCAAAGATATAAGATTTTTGTAAGAAAACCACAAGCCTAATAGACTTTATTAGTCTCCAGTAGAAGAAATCATATAAAATATCACTTAAATACATCTAAAGAGAAAGAAGGTTATATTAGGCTTATAAATCATTTTGTTTCTTTAATTTGTTTTGTGATCGTAAACATAACTTGTATTATTTTTTTGATTTTAATTAATAAATCTCCAATCATCTTATAATGCATGCATAGTGATAAGTAGTGATTTAATCATATTTTAGTCCCATATATAATGCATTTATTTTTTATTTGAGTATTTTATTGATTTTGGTACTTAAGTTGTTCATATTTTATTTTTGGGTTTAATTCACTTAAAGCAAAAAGGAATGAATTCGAACAAATTTGGACTTGTTTTGATTGAGTTATAGAGTCCAAGACAATATATATAGCTTTGTAAAAGAGTTTGGAGGTGTGTTGACAATTTATTGCAGGACATGTCTATGTGGGTTGGCAACATGCCCGTATTGAATTGTGAGAAGGTCATATTGATGTAACACACCCATATCTATGTACCTATTAGGTCTAAATAAATTAGTTAGGTTATTGGACCATTAGGCTTCCTGGGATTATTTTCTTTTCTTTTAGTTTAAGTTTGGGCTCGTGGGCTTATTAAGTTAATTTTAATTTTCACCTAACCTTCTAGATTTAGTTAATAAATAAAATTTTGAACCCATTTCCCTTTTTGTAAAATAATTTAAAATTCAAAAAGCTTTTGGCCTATTAAGACTAAATATAATAACTAGATTAAATCTGATGAGATTTTCAAATTGTCAATAGTAATAACATTTATCACCTTTGACAATCTAAAAAGCCAAGACCTATGTAAATATCGAAACTAAATCCAAGTTAGGTTATACCTTTTGCAGCGGATATATGTAGAAAAATTGGTAGTGTCAGGAAGAGCACATCAAGTGTCGTGCCTCTACTAGTATCCACACTCTCGCGAGACTGAACAGCCCCTTCTGATATGCTAGCACCACTTTCTAAGACCTATCTCTCTATATTTCTAGCAAAGGACGTATCCTTTAGAGTTTTTGAGTAGATGAGAGCATATGAGATTCTTTAGTCTTCAAGTCATACTATATATCTATATATATAATAAAAACCTAAAGCCTAAAGCCCAAATCTGATTGAGGCCCAATGAATGTTCAGTCTGCTTAGTGTGTGACCCTATAGGCTTATTTAATATTAGCAGGAGGTTTAAACTTCTTTTAGGCCCACAAGTTATAACTGTAACACCCCATACCCGATAATGGAATCGGCATACCGAGTGTTATCATATTCTTAAATACCTAATACTTCAAACTGCAACATTTTCTATTTAAAACCTCAATTTTCTACCAATTACTATTCACTTTATAAAAATTTAGATAGAGTTTTCTCTATATTTACTTAAAATCTCCTATAAAAAACTTCAATACACTTCTCATGCATGTTACTCAACTATCCATCTCCATGTCAAACTCGGTGACAAAATAATTTACCCATCCTCCAATACATTTCACCACATCTAAACCAGATTTCATACATAAATTTCATTTATTCATATATAATTCATAATAAAATCCTGTAAGATCCTTCACTTCTTTATGTGTACATGTCATAACTAAAAACAAAATAAAAATTTGAAGTACATCCACCTCCAAAATTTTCAAGATCCTTTATGTGACTATTGTCTTATAGTAGATTCACTACAACTTTCTTCTAATTCTATTCAAAACCTATGCGTGGAAAGAAAATCCACATGTTAAGCTATAGGCTTAGTGATGTTCAAGCAATTACATTTCTCAAATTCAATTCATTCAACTATAACATGCATAATATATAATATTTTTCACATATAAATATCTTCATTTATTTCTAAGCATAAATGGGCATTTAAAATCAAGTTATGAAATACAAACATGTATTTATAGTACACAATGATGAATAAATTGTACAATTTAATTTACAATCAATTCCTACTTTCTTTTGAATTTCTTTAATGATTAAACATGCATTTATCTACTTTCTGTAAATGCCCCAAAGTAAAATCCATTAGAATTGTATCACTGAGTTAGATAAGTGGGATTTTAAAAATACAAGATTGGATTCTTGGAACCATACGATCTATTATTTTTATATACATTCATATTGGACCTGAGCTCTCGGAGCCATGTAGTTCATAACCTAAATCAAATATCTTACACTGGAATCAAGCTCTCGAAGCTATATAGTCCGGTAACATATATCATGACGTAGTACTACTAACTTCCTGTTTGGCATGCCAACCTTATCACTTTCCTCTAATTCCTATCTATTTTACTAAGGGTAAATCTAATGAAATTCCATTGAAATTTCATAATAAAAGCTCATAATAACTAATTCAAGCTATTCCATATTTAACTAAAGTAAATGTTATTCTTTAATGTCGTTTTTTTCTTCCATTATTGGTTTTAATTTAATTCATACAATATTCAAGACATTCATCTCACCAATTAGTCAAAAATAACATGTATATCAAGTTTCTCAATTCAAATATAATGTACGTTAATGAGGGAAAATACAAGTTATAAGTCCAAAATCTTAATTAATCATATATACTACTTTATTTAACGTCCAATTAAATATTTTTAAAATTTTGTGCCACTAAATTTTTAGGAAAAAGTAAAATTACAAGAACACATACCAAATTGATGTTCAAAGCTTCAAATTAAGCTTCTTTAAACTTCAATTTTATCATCAATTCCTTATTCTTTCTCTTTCTCTTTCTCTTTCTCTCTCTCCTTCAATTCTTCTTCTTTATCTTCATAATATTGCATAACAAATCTAATTTCATGCATTTTATTCATCAATGCATACAACTACACCAAAATCATGTACTAAAAACAACAAAAACATCATTAACTTACCTTAAAAATTTTCGGATACTATTCATCAAGAACACCTATATATAGGTTCTTCATTTTTTTGCCAAACTTTTTGTTGATATGGGGAGTTTAGGGACCCTATGTTGATGATTTGGTGTTTAATAGGTGATTTGAGGGTTAAAATTAAAGAAAATTGGCTTTAAAATGAAAGAAATGAAAGACAAATGGAGAAGAAAGGAGGGAGGTGATTCTCGGCAATGTTTTGGAGAAGAAGATAATCGGTAGTTGACAAAAATGTCATGTGGTCCCTTATCAAAAGTTTTCCAATTTTTTTTTAGATCCCAAATTAACTTTATCTTTTAATCCATTCTTTTCTTCTTCTTAATAAAAATACCCGTAAGAAAAATATCCACCTCACATAAAAGACCTTAGCTAATATCATTTATTTTCATTAATATTTTTGGGTTTGACTTCACCCTTTTTTGGGTCCAACTTTCACCATTGGTCAGCTCTTGGTCAAACTTGATCCTCAGGATATCCTTGAATAATAATATCCGATGCCAAATAAAATAAAATGCAGTTTGGGTCCTGGGTGTCACTATTCACCTTGGGATACACTATTCACGACTTAAAAAATAATATTCATGAAATCGAGATTTTGGGGCATTACAATAAGCAGCCTCTAGTAAGACATAATAACTACCTAATATTAAATAAAGTTAGAATACAACACTACCTAAATTAAAACTGATCAATTAGAGTATATTCTATAATTGGTTCACGAGGCATACACTATCAATTTCCCACTTGCACAAGAACCAATTATCCTCAAGTAATCCCTTTGTCTCATTATATCTTGATTGAACACAAGGAAGGAAATAGTGTCATCCTCATTAGGCTTAATCATGTTTCTCAATTTCTGAGTTAGGCTGTGAAAAAAATGACTGACATTCACCTCGTTTGTGCACGACCATGCAACTTTTCAGTCTCAACTCATCGAGGGGCTCAAAGATATCTTTCTCCCATTATATAGAAGAGACAAATTTCATCTTATTCATCCACATTCTTCCATATGACTCATAGCATGCTTGAGCATTGTTTTTATAATCACCTTTTACAACTAACGTTTGACAATGTCAAAGCAAACTAATTCACATATAAGAAACTATGAAAAACTCAAGTCAAAGGACTATATTCAGCAACTATGATGAGAACCAATTATGACACTTATATAATAATCCTTGAAGTGTTTTTATAGCTGGTCGGTCTAGTTGCATGTTCTCCAACATATATCCATGTGATTAACATAATATCTCTATATTAATGAATTGTGAAACATGTTTATCTATCAATCAACACGTTAGTCTCAACAGTCATTATTATCCCTTACATTAATGACATTAACTAAGGACCTTTTAGAATAAATGTATCCATATTACAATAGGGTCTCACGATTAAGTCACGCACTTGCCATTAGTGAAATACACATTATTCATGGGATCATAATTCAAATTTATTTACAACTCCATTAAAAAATGAACACAGAAAACAATAATTGGGCATTACTAATGGATTATCCAAAAACATGTCACAAAATTACAATCTTATATAATCACACATCCAAATGTCTAATACCTAGTGCTCTAGTATGATGATCATGCTTAGCCTGCGGGAGAGGCTTAGTCAACAGATCAGCTATACTAAGATTTATTGACACTTTGCACACCTTCACATCACCTCTTTCAACAATATGTCAAATAAGGTGAAAATGCCTGAGTATATGTTTGGCCTTCTAATGAGGTTTTGGTTCCTTATTTTAGGTAATGACTCCATTATTATCATAATAAAGATCTACTGGATTCACAATGCTAGGAACCACACCAGGTTCAATGATGAACTTTCTAACCTACATAGCCTCCTTTTCTACTTTTCGATCAACAATGTACTCATCTTCTGTTATTGAATCAACAACTATGTCCTACTTAGAACTCTTCCAACACACTACTCCGCCATTCAGGCATAATACAAATCTTGACTATGATAGGAAGTCATCTTTATCTAATTGGAAGCTAGAATCAATGTATCAATTTACAATGAGCTCTTCCTCACCTCCAGATCAAGAACATATCCTTAGTTCTTCTTAAGTACTTAAGAATGTTCTTAACAACTATCTAGTGGCTTTCACCTGAATCTGACTGATATCTACTCGTCATGATCAAAGCATATGTAACATCCAGATGAGTACACAATATGGCATACATGATGGATCCTACAACAAATGCGTATGAGATCCTACTCATGCGATTTCGCTCATCTGGTGTCGAAGGGCATTGAACCTTATTCAAAATTATGCCATATGACATGTGTAAAAAGCCTTTCTTAGATTCTTTCATATTAAATCTATGCAAAAACTTATAGATATAAGTGTTTTGACTTAGTCCAATAAGCCTTCTCGATCTATCCCTATAGATCCTAATACCCAAGATGTATGCTGCCTTGTCCAAGTCTTTAATTAAAAAACAACTTCTTAATCAAGCTTTCACATATTGAAGTAGAGAAATGTCATTTCCAATGAGTAGTATGTCATCTACATTTAAGATCAAGAAAACAATTGTGTTCCCACTAGTCTCTTGTAAACACAAGATTCTTCTTCATTTCTAAGGAAACCAAACTCTTTGACTACCTCATTAAAATGAAGATTCTAACTCTGAAAAGCCTACTTCAATCCATAAATGCATCGCTGAAGCTTGCATACTTTCCCAGCATTTATAGGATATGTGAAACCTTCAGGTTGTGTCATATACACATCCTCTTCCATATTCCTGTTAAGGAAAGTTGTTTTCACATCTATTTTCCAAATCTCATAATCATATAATGTAGCAATTGCTAGGAGGATGAGAATGGATTTAAGCATTGCAACTGGGGAATAGGTCTCATCATAGTCAATACCATGAATTTGCTTGAAACCCTTAGCCACCAATCGTGCTTTGTACACATTTACATTACCGTCCATGTCAACTTTCTTATTAAAAACCCACTTACACTCAATGGTTTTTACACCATTGGATGGATCAACTAAAACTCATACTTTGTTTTAGTACATGGATTCCATTTCACATTCTATGGTCTAAAGCCATTTATCGGAGTTAAGGCCCATTATTACTTCCTTGTCGGATGTAGGTTGATCATTCTCTATCAGTAATAGATGGTGATGTTCAGTAACCATGAAACCATATCTTGTAGGTTCGTGACGGAACCTTTAAGACCTATGTGGGGCTAGTGTCACAGGTGTAGTTTCTATAATATTTTGTAGATCAAAATGAGGCACCTCTTGTGTTGAAGCATTCTCCTATGACTCTTGAATTTCTTCAAGATGTACTTTATTCCCACTAGTTCCTTCAGAAAGAAATTCTCTATCTAAAATGACACCATTTCAAGCAACAAGCACTTTGTTCTTGGTGGGATTGTAAAATTAGTATCCTTTAGTTTCCTTAGGATACCCCATGAAGAAGCATTTATCGAATTTAGGTCTAAGTTTTTCAAATGTTGACCTTTTAATATAAGCTTCACATCCCCAAATCTTTAAAAAAGACAAACTAGGAACCTTTCCTATCTATGTCTTGTATGATGTCCTTTCTACTGCCTTCGATGGACTTCTATTTAGTGTAAACATAGCTGTTTTAAGAGCATATCCCCAAAAGGACGATGAAAGATTTGCATGACTCATCATATATTGAACCATATTCAATAATGTTTGATTCCTCCTTTCAAACGCACTATTCCATTGTGGTGTTGTAGGTGGAGTGAGTTGTGAAACTATTCCACACTCTTTGAGATGGTTATCAAACTATAGGCTCAAATATTTACCACCTCGATCTGATTGAAGGGCTTTTATTGTCTTGCCAATTTGGTTTTGTACATTTTGAAATTCCTTGAACTTTTCAAAGGATTCGGATTTATTTTTCATCAAATAAACATAACCATATCTACCAAGGCGATCAGTAAATGTAATGAAGTAATGAAAACCTCCTCTAACAATAGAATTTAATGGTCCACATATATCAGTATGTATGAATGCTAATAAATCACTATCCCTTTGAATGTGCTAAGTACAAGATGCTTTAGTCATTTTCCCTAATAAATAAGATTCGCATGTCTCAAAAGATTTTAAAAGTCCATCATTATGAAGCTTAAGTATGTGCTTCTTATTTATATGTCCCAAATGACAATGCCAAAGGTAGGTGGGATTTGAATAATTGGATTTGAACCTCTTAATATTTATGTTATAAATAAGCGTTTCTAAATTTTGAACATAAAGCCCATTTTCTAATTGGGTGTTACCGTAAAACATGTCATTATGAGAAAATGAAAAACAATTGTTCTTAATCGTAAAATAAAAACCTTCCATGTCCAAAAATGAAACAAAGATAATATTCCTACTTATAGCAGGTACATGGTAGCAATTGAGTTCTAAAACCATGCCTGAAGGTAAAGATAAATGAAATATCCCTACAACTAAAGCAGCAACTCTTGCTCCATTTCCTACATGTAAGTCCACGTCACCCTTTGCCAAAGTTCTACTATTTTGCAGCTCCTGCACATTTACACAAATGTGAGAGCCACAACTGGTATCCAATACCCAAGCTGTAGAACTAAAAGTAGCAACATTTATTTCTATAACATGAATACTTGGAGTAGAAGTGTCATTGCCCTTCTTCTTCTTTAGATCTTCCAAATATTTCTTGTAGTTTCTCTTTCAGTGACCCAACTCATTATAATAATAGCAAAGATTGTCATTAGAAGGACTAGGCTTAAACTTTGGGTTAGGATTAGGATTGGGCTTGTTTCGATTCTTAATCGGACTTTGCCCTTGCCTTTTTCCTTCCCTTTACTATTTCCTTGTTTCTTAAAACCTTTCCCCTTTTAGACCATGAGGGCCTTAGGGTTAGGGTCATTCTTAATGTTCCGCTTAGAAGTCTTAAGCGTCCCATGCAATTTAGTCAAAGATTGATATAGATTATGCATAATATAGTTCATAAAAAAAGTATCATAATCATCTGGTAGAGACTGAAGGATGATGTCCATAACTAGCTCTTAGCTTATAAGAAATCCCAATCTTTCCAAGTTCTCAACAAGGCCTATCATCTTAATGACATATGGGCTAACTGGGCTCCTTTTTGTCAGCTTGCACTCCAAGAGAGACTTCACAGTTTGATATCTCTCATTTCGTGCTTGTTCCTGAAACAAATTTTTTAGGCTTGTAATCATCCCATAGGCTTCCACATTCTCATAATTCTTTTGCAAGTTTGGGTTCATAGTTGCCAACATAAGATAGCTATCATCGAGAGCATCATCCTCATGCTTCTTATAAGCATTCCTTTCTGCAAGGGGAGCAGTGGAAAGAGGTACCCTTTTGTGGACTAGCTTTTTAAGGACATAGTCATTCTTTTCTAGCTTGAGAACAATTCTCAAGTTTCTATACTAGTACAGAAAGTTTGAACCATTCAAATTGTCCTTCTCAAGGACAGATCGTAGTGAAAAACTTGATAAAGAGTTGGAGGTCATGATTATCTACAATAAAATGTGCAAAGTTTTAATGACATGCTCATTGGTAAAACCTAATTCTTAACAATTAAGTATCTCCCACTATACTCATATAGTAAATGTCCCTCACAATGAGTATAGTGGTCCAAGATCCATATTTTACCAAGACCCAAGTCAGCTTTGGCTCATCGCTTAAATCTTAGTTATTTAGGTAAGCAACTTTTTCTAATTATATCACATATAACTCTTAGTTATTGGGTGACATCTTATTTCCCTGCTCCCAACTTTATGCCTCAAGGTTCAAAACCATTTTGGTAACCCCATTAAGTAAACCAATTATCACTTATAGTTAATCGTTACCTATCCTATTAGACTTTAATAATCAAGAGAGCCTTGCTTTGACAAGCCCACTACTCAACGATTCAAGTCCTTGCAAGTGTAGAATTGGAAAAGCATGACAAGCCCACTACTCAACGATTCAAGTCCTTGCAGGTGTAGAATTGGAAAAGCATGAATTATTACTTAATATTGTTGAGGGACTAAGTTGATTATGAATTTGCTATATACATGCATAAAAGAAATTATAAGTAAAAGTATGAATAAAGCAAAATTAATATGATTTAGTATAGCCCCTAAACTATGAAGATCTAATCTCCATTATGTCTTGTAGCAAATGGATCGCCATCCTTGTGCCTCTACCCCAGTTAATTTGATTCTTTAATTAACTTGAAAGGTACAATATTACAATCGAAACTAGTAATAATCTAATTATTACATAAACACATGACAAAACGCAGGTCGTATCCAAAATTACATAAATACATAATGACACGCAGGTCATATCTCAAAATGTAAAACAACTATGGGCTATACTATTCATCATTCATCATCAAGGCAAGATATCAAATATCAAAGCATATAAAACACCAATCATAAGAAAACATGTGATCAACACAAAATGTGAAATTTGGCGAGGTCAAAGGGCCACGCCCCCTGAGGGGTCGAGGGACAGTGCCCCCCGCGAGGTCCAAGGGGCAGCGCCCTTCTCGGCGGACAGCGCCCCATTATAAAATTTTGAATTCAATTTTTGTTTATGAATTAATCTTATTAATCTGAAACCCTTAATTCAATCACATTGAACAATCAACAGAAATCCTAGTTCAATCATATTGAACAATCTACATAACCCCTTATTTAATCATATTGAACAATCAAAAAATCGAACAATCGACAGAACCCCTCATTCAATCACATTGAACAATTGAAAAATCGAATTCAATTTCAACAAACACAAGTGTGGCTCTGATATCACTGATGAGATTTTCGAATTGTCAACAGTAACAACATTTATCACCTTTGACAATCTGAAACATCAAGACCCATATGAATATTGAAACTAAATCCAAATTAGGTTATACCTTTTGTAGTAAAAATATGCAGAGAAACTGGTAGTGTCAAGAAGAGCACGTCAATTATCGTGCCTCTACAGGTCTCCACACTCTCATGAGATTGAACAACCCCCACCACTTTCTAAGACCTCTCTCTCTCTCTCTCTCTCTCTCTCTCTCTCTCTCTCTCTCTCTCTCTCTATTTCTAGCAAAGGACAT
>JANZXR010000003.1:15126622-15138308 GCA_027575705.1 Erythroxylum echinodendron
TTGAGATGCCAGTTAGAAGCGCTTCCACGTAAAGCTTTGCTCCGTGATCTATATGTTCTGCACGTCGAGCTATGCTCTGTGAATTTGTTTCGATTGAGCCCTATGGGCCAAAACTTTATATATATTTGTGAAAGGCACTTAGTCACAACAATAAGAACGAATATGAATCTCATGCATGTCCCATGCAAATATATGCGCAATGTTTGAACGATATGCAAGTTGAAATGAATGATCTTCTGTTATACTAATTTCTAAATAAACGCTTATCTGTTTGAATGAATATCTATGAAATATGTGTTGTATTTGTATAATCTGGTGAATTCATCAATGATGGTTCACTCATTGAATTCGCACAACTCATCAAAAATTGCACTGTGTCTTTTCAGGTACGAGACAGGAGACTTAAGTTTTAGTCAGGACATAAAGTTTCTGCGGATAGAGAAATGGATCAGAAGTCTGTCAGCTGACTCGCATAGGAATATAGTTGTTGCTATTTTGTAGTTTTGTTAGAACCTGTATAGGGTTTTGTAAATATTTGTTGATAAGAACAGTGTAAGTTTATAAATGAATAAAGCGAATGTTTTAAGAGAAAATTATAACGATTTTCGAGTATATTAGATGATGCCATGTGTGAGTTAGAATTGTTATTGCTCCAACATATCATTATCGTAGGTTATGTTCCTAAAAACTTAGGTATATACGCTATAGTAGTGAGATGTTGCACTCTTCCTTCGTATCCTTCCTCAATCTCTCGATTTCTCTCTAAGTTTTCTCTTGAAATTAGCTGATGTGATGGCTCTCTTGTACAACTCTCTAGGCTGCTGTATCTGTTTCATAATGTTGTATTTATACTTTATGCGCTCTAGGTCAAAGTCAGGGTCCAAACGGTTCGAAAAATCTTGCGAACTTTGAGTGAAGCAGGGCACCTAAACCTTTCTGTCACGATCACAGCCTGCTGTGCACGATTGTGGCCTGAATGGAAACTCTCTGTCATGACCGTGCCCCCATGTGCACGATCATTGCCTGGCCGCTCTGGCTCGTCCTTGTCTATCGCGATCGTGGCCTGCTGTGCCACATTTGTGGGCTATGTCTTTGGCCCGAAACTTTTCTAATCTTCTCTATTCTTCACCGTTTACCTTGCAACACTAACAAACCCATCAAGGTACCTCAAAAATATAACAATTAAGCTCAAAGACTCATATTAACCAACACTCAAAACATAACAATTAAACCCTAAAACACAATGCAAATGACAACTATCAACATCCCCACACTTAAATGTTTACTTGTCCTCAAGCAAACAAAAATAACAAACATAACAAAACACAAAGCACACAATGTAAAAATGAGACAATGGCTTCGACTTCATGGAATAAATTTAATCTTGAACATAATCTGATAAGTTATATCTAATCATTAACCTACAAAATCTATGTCTAAGGGCTTTGAACCAAATATACAAGTTAATCAGGATCTAAGTGTTAATTCAATTACTCTTTTCAATTGTACACACACACTAATAATTCTTTGGCCCTTCAGACTCTGTAATTGTTCCTAAGTACATTTTCATGAAAATTCAAGCTTATTACAAGTCCGGTAGGTTTTTATTAAGAACACTTTTTTTAATTTAATAAAAACACAGACTTAGTCTTTTACTCGGAGGCAAACATTGGTAATGAATGTCGATCCGGTTACTTAACTAAATCATCTATTAACAGCTTGGTTGAAACGTCATTATAGCCTTTTGACGCAAAGACACACATTTGTGATGCTTGTCGATCCGATTACTTAGCTATTATCACATTTTCAACTGACTAGTAGCTCTACTCATAACTCGAATGTCAGCAAAATAGTAATTTATTAACGAACAATTTTTAACTACTTGTTGTTTTTAGTTATTCGTTTTCATGAAAAAATACTAGTTAACCTACTTAAGTTAAGGGGTCTCCGATTATGAATGAATGTGACAACCTATGGGGTGCTAAATTTACACTAAGTCCTAATTAAGCTGTATATTTATCCAAAGAACCCTAATTCACTAATTTTGCTAGCTAATGATCATTTATAACTTACTAGAATATGTTCATAATTAAACAAATTTCACTCATCTAAGCCATTGACACATTCAAACAATTCTCACAATTCAACTTAATAACTGTCATATGGTATGCAAAACCACATTTAAAAGCAAAAACACATAATCCCTCCCCACACTTGAACAACACATTGTCTTCAATGTGAGAAGGAGACACATCACATAAGATAAGTAAAGATAAAACAGAAATTAAAGTGATAGTAAACAAATAAAAAATAAAAATAAACATAAAAACAAAATAGAATTGAAGGCTAATTTGGAAAATAAAGATTGGGTTAAGTATAAATCCTATGGAGATGAAGGTGGTGATGGTGTCGAAGGTAATAATTGAACGCCTTGAGACTCGAAATCTTGATGAATTTGTCAGATATCCTGGCTCTAGTGTTATTGTGTGTACGCACCATCTTCGCAATTGTCTTGTTAGTCTCTGTGATTGCATCTAAAACCTTTTTCCAACCTTGGTCTTCTTCCTCTTCTTTCTCGGATTCTTCACTGGTGGATTCCTCTTGTGCCTGCCAAGGTGGTGCTGAGCTTGAATTTGCCTGACCTACCCTGATCCGAAAATCACTTGGATGAAGTCCCTTAATGTCATATATGTAGAATGGATGATCTCAGCCCAGAATAAGTGATGGTGATTAAGGAATTCAGGAAGGTGAACTGTTAACCCTCTCCGTTCCACACCAAAATGTTCTGCAATAGTAGACATTATGTATTCCATTCCGAGATGGTTGCTCCGCTTGCGCAGAGTAGCAATATTGCATTCAGCACATACGTAGATGTGCAGATTGGAATACTATGGTCCATGCACCACAACATAAAGAATTTCTTGGTAGAACACTTGCTGGTTTCAGTCTTGTCAAAGACCAGTTGACACATAAATTTGTGCAGCAACAAGTGTTCATGGGGCCATACGATGTTGTTGTGAGCATTTTTTGCATAAAATCGCTCAATTCCAGTAAGTTCATATCAGTATTGAGAAGGAAGGAAGTCTTCATGTTGATAGATGATGGTGGATTCGGGGAATCCACACATCTCACACATGATTTCAACATTCAATTCATATGCTCGTCCTTCTAATCTAAACCACAATTCTTTTATATTCTTGGGAAAAAGTCAAGTAAAAAATTCAAGCATAAGTTATTCATAAACAAGGAATTGGAATCCAATGAATTGAGCCCATTAGATCCTCTCTGCTAGGTTTTCTATCCACTCACGCAATTCTAGTCTATCTAGTGTGTCAAAATCAAAATAATTGGGAACTATAATTTGTTGAGAACGAAGGGAAAGAAAGCGAGTGCCTTCCTTCTTACTGTAAATTAGGAAGGGTGCTCCAAAATATGTTGCTCAGTTTCTTCATTCTCATCTCACAACTTCTTGTCGTCCATATGGTTCCCGACGGGCTGATTATTTAATGTGTGGCATGATTAGGTAGAAATTGGGAAGAATTTAGAGGTTGAAAAATTATAGAGAGATGTAAGAGTGTTTGAATGCCTGAATTCTAGAGAGATAAAATAAAAATAAAAGTCAAAGTCAAATTCAAAGTGGAAGTAAAGTTAAAACCGAGTATATAGGTGGTAAAAAGGGTAAAATGATAAGCTGTTTTAAAATTTTTTGTATCCTTCCTTTTTCTACATAGTCGCAGGCCACGATCGTGGCATGCGGCTTACCACCTAGTGCATGCTCAATCGTAAGCTACAATTGTAGACTACTAGGCCACAATCGTGGCCAGCGATGTACCAACACTTCTAAGTTGTTCCTTTTTGTTCTTTCTCCAATCTTCTCACTTTCACTACTTGATTCTTTTGTGGCCTTTTTTCATCTCTCCTTTCGCGCTTGCACGATCATCCACATAGTTCCAAATTCTTACTCCTTTTTTTATTTTATTCAAAAACAAAACTAATCCTAACTACAGAATTTCAAAATTTCCAACAAAGTAATTAAATAACTACTTTTCCATGGGTTGCCTCCCATGCAGCGCTTCTTTTAACATCAGTAGCTCGACGCTTCTTTAAGCTCACAGTGGTTGGAATAAATGGTTCGATGATAGCGTCTTCCTTAATCTCAAAGTCTGCACTTTAGCTACCATATTGCAGTTACCACTGTCTGTACAGTTTTCCTTTCCTCGCCTTCTCCTTCACGAGCGCTTCTTTCTGAAAGCATTCCCAGGACTTTCTATATCCTCCTATTCACCCCAAGGTTCAGGTTATTTGAGATCCATTGAAGGTGAAGGAGATCCATACTCTCTTGCAATTACATTGAATGCCAATTTCTCCTTCCCTATTCGCAAAGTTAATTCGCCCCCATCAACATCATTAATTGAGCGTGCAGTGGCTAAGAATAGGCGTCCAAGAATTATCGGGGTGCCCTCATCTTCGCTGATATCTAAAATATAGAAGTCCTTGGGAAAGATAAATTTACCCACCTTTACTGGCACATCTTAAATAATTATCATCAGTCTATGTGATGTTCAATCAGTCGTCCTAACCAAAAACTTGGTGGGCACGAACTCTCTTAAACCTAATTTTAGACTGAAGATGTAAGGCAACATATTTATACTCGCCCCTAAATCTGCGAATGCCCTGTCTATAATAATCCTGTTGATACTACAGGGGATGAAAAAATCCTCTGGATCCTCTTTCTTCTTAGCTATATTGGGGTCATCTTTCAGTGGTTGCTCCTTAACCTTCTTTTTGACGGACTCTTATAAATTGATCTTTTTCTGTACTAGTCTAGTTACTTCCTCAACCTTATTTTGCTCAATCTCTTGTGATTTTTTCACTTTCCTATTTGCATATAACTCCCGCTGCTGTGTAATAGAGAATGGAAATAAACGTCAAGTTGCGTTGAGAGATTCGATTAAGTGCTCGGTCGAAAGGTCTTCTTTAACCATTTGACCCTCTTCTTTATCTTCTATCTTTCCTAGTTCCTCATCCTGGGTCTGAATTATAGCCATGATACGTTCCTTCAGATTTGACTCGGTGTTACTTGGAAGAGTTCCAGCATTCTGAGTAGCCATGGCCTCCGTTAACTGGCCCACTTGGACTTTTAAATTGTGTATAAAGGAAGCATGAATCTTTGTTACTTGCTCGAATTTGCCCTCAAGTCTCCTATGTGCTTCCTTCATGCCTCCAGTCTTATCCAAAATTCTATCCTAACTTTGACTCCATCAAGCTTGCTTTATCTTGTTGAAAGCCTGATTGCCCCTAAGGCCTAAACTGTCCTCCATTGTTGTTGTTTGACCAGGAAAAGTTAAGGTGATTCTTCCACTCAGGGTTGTAATTATTGGAGTAGGGATTATTTTCCCCTTTTCATCCAAACTATGCCCCCATATGGTTTACTTGCTCCTGGTTATCATCTCTCATTAAGTTTCAATCCACAGTATCATGGTCTGTCTAACAACAGAGCTCATACTTTAGTTGTACAGCTTTAGCCTGGGTTGATGAAGATGCCTTCATGTTGCTTAGTTGTCGAGTCAATCTTGGCTTACATCTTTGTCATCTGATTGACCGCGACGATTTTCTTTTGCTCTCAAAAAGTATAAGGCTGCCTACCTCGCTCACTCGTCCATAAGTAGCTATTGCTCGCCATCTCCTCAATTAGCTCCTCTACTTCATCGACAGATTTCTGCATTAAGGAACCTCCTGACGCTGCGTCTATGGTGCCTCTTATCGGTGGGTTCACTCCATTATAAAAAGTCTGCAAAAGGAACTCCTTCGGTAGGTTGTGGTGTGGGCACTTTCTTTGCAGATCCTTGTATCTCTCCCACGCTTTATAAATTGACTCCCCGTCACCTTCTTAGAAATTGGTTATTTCCTTTATTATCTTTGTGATCTTTGTCAGCGGAAAGAACTTGTCTGAAAAGGCATGTACAAGCTACTCCTATGTCTTGATGTTGATGAGGCTCAGTGAATGATACCAAACCTTCGCTTTATCTCTAAGTGTGAAAGGAAAAAACCTAATCCTAACAGTATCCTCCGACATCTGGTGATATCGAAAAGTATCACAGGTCTCGATGAAATTCATGATATGCACATTTGGGTCTCGATCCTACGAGGAGGGCTAAACTAGTCCTAAAAATAAGGTTGTACTAAACTATAATAATTTAAAAGAAATAAACTAATGCAGGAAATAAATCAATCAAACAATCAATTACAAATATTAAAATGCAGAGATATCAACAAAATACCAAAATCACACAACCCAATCTGAAAATCAACCTAGAAACTATCAAGTGAGAGAAAGGGGATTTTAATCCGAGGCTAATGAAAATCTAACCAATTATGCATTTATCGACTTGATGGGTCTAGATGGTTCTAGGGTAGATTGCTCTCTCTCGAGTTGTAATCTTTAACCTTAACTGATGATCCCTAAATTAAATTATGAAATTGTGACCTCTTGACTCACAATTTACCCATAACCTAAAATAGTTCTAAAATTATCTATTAACCTACTGGGAACCTATGCTCAATCTCTCATTACATGATTTTACTGTTTTGATCAAATTCTTATCTATCAATTTACCTAACTCTCGTTAGCCTAAATTGATTATTTTCACTCGGTTCACCCTTTCAGTTTATTGCCAAATTATTATGAATAGAAATTGAATTACAATTAAATCAACAATAACACAATCAATTAAACTTTATTAATCTCAAGAATTAAAAACCCGAAGGTGAGTATAGACAAAACTCAACATTTAACACAACCTATTCTCAAACGAATATTGCAATTTCATACATTAATAAAATTGAATAAACGGAAAATACTGTTGGGAATGGAATTACAGAGGCAGCGATAGTGGGAAATTACCTGTTTTGGGAAGTACGTTGTGTCTAGCTTCGTCTCTCTTCCTTCGTCTCCTTCCTCAATCTCTCGATTTCTCTCTAAGTTTTCTCTCAGAATTGGCTTATGTGATGGCTCTCTTACACGACTCTCTAAGCTGTTGCATCTGTCTCATAATTTTGTATTTATACTTTGAGCACTCTAGGTCAAAATCGAAGTCGAAACGGTCCGAAAAATATTGCAAAATTCGAGTTTTTGTTTCAGCCCGACTCAGGCCACGATTGTGACCCTGCCTGCCATAATCGTGGCCAGTGCCTAAACCTTTCTGTCACAATCGTGGTCTATTATGCATGATCATGGCCTGAATGGAAACTCTTTGTCACAACCGTGCCCCCATGTGTACAATTGTGGCCTGGCTGCTCTGGCTCATCCTTGTCTGTCTGTGATTGTGGGCTATGTCTTTGGCCCAAAACTTCTCAAATCTTCTCCGTTCTTCATCGTTTACCCTGAAACACTAACAAACCTATGAAGGTACCTCAAAATATAACAATTAAGCTCAAAGACTCATACTAACCCATAAAAACACTTAAACACATAAACTAACATAATTAACACATAAACACATGCTCAACACTCAATTTCATACTAAATATATAAAAAATTAAACCTTAAAACCCAATGCAAATGACAACTATCACATGTTATCAACCTTAGCTAAAATGCTTTCGTTCAAAGAAGAAACATAGCAGATAATATACTTATTACTTAGAATCTTTTCATCGATTACCATAAGCAAAGGAGCTAAGGAGTTTCACCATGAAAATAGACTTCAATAAGGATTTTGACTTGATACATTGGAAATTCTTATTGATAACTTTAAAGGCTTTTAGGTACATAAACCAAGTTATTTATTGGTTGGAGCAATGTGTAACTATAGCTTTACATAGTATCTTGATTAATATGAGGCCACACAAAGATTTAAATGGCAAGGGGCTTAAGAAAAAAATATTCGTTATCTCCCTATCTATTCACAATTTTCATTAAAGTTTTGACCTAGGTACTCTCATAAAGAATAAAGCAAGATAACACGTTCATGTTCAACTATCAATGTATGAAGACAAAGAAATTTCGTTTAGCTCTTATTGATGATCTTCTCATTTCTTATGGATTTGATATTCATTTAATCAAGTTGATTATGGACTTATTAAAGCTCCATGAGAGTATCTTTAGGCTATCAATTTTTCCCTCTGAGAGCAGCATTATAGTTTTAACATGATACACATATCTAGCTAAGAAAATCAAGTAAGTAATATGTTCAATACTTCTTTTAAATTTTTTATTTGAAAAGTAATTCATTAATGAAAAGAAATATATATAATCTTTGCTAGGTCCAATAGTACAAAATATATAAGATTATGGGATTCCTAGTTACAGATTGAATTAATGGTCTTGCTCAAGTAAACATCCAAGCTTCATGTTTTTAGAGAGTTTAGATGCTATCCTTTTAGCTAGTAAGTTAAGTCTGCACTAAAGAATAATGGTCTGGTATACCATTTCCTTGCTTTTTTTCCTCCTTCTTGAATAGTCTATTATTCCTCTCTTTCCATATATTATACATAATTGTTGTTAAGTTGATTTCTAATAACTTGTAGTCTACTTTACTTGCCATCCTAGTTAATGATGCACAATTTATCAAATCATTCAATGTATAGGCTGCCTTCCTTATACTGAGGATTTCCTATAGTCTCCTCAAGATACTTTTAGTGTATTTGCAATTGACCATAATGTGGTCCATGGTTTTGAGATGCTTATGGCATAGTTCACAATGTTTATAGGAACTAGTAAACTTTCTATCCTTTGTTGCTAGCCTTCCAGCTATCCCTAGCTATAAGATAAGAGGGGTTGACATCATTATCCCAAACTAGGTTTATCCACTTTACATTATTTCTCCCTACTATAGAAATGCACATGCTTTAGATTTGAATTCCTTCTCTCCATTAACATTCTCATAAATCTGATCCTACTTTGAATCTTAGCAAAAAGGTATGTGGCAAAAGGGTAGGTTGTCCATTATTATTTCCACTACTTTATTGTAGTGATATGGCCATATCCATTGGTTTATTGCTGATGAGCATGCTCACCATTGTACTGGGACTGATGACTAGTTTTAAATGTTGGATTTCCTTAAATATGTACAAAGGACCTCTATTCTGCCAATTGTCAAACCAAAGCAGTGTTGATTTACCATTCGCAGTTTCATGAATGACTAGGTTATGCATCCATTACCTACTTGATCTTCCTTCTTTAATCCTAATTTTGTAAGATGAAGGCCAAATTTTGGTGTCTTTCATGTTCTTAAATAATAGTCTAGGGCCTTAGGGTTGTTTATAGGGTTCCACTTTTAATTTGGTTCCAAAAATAGCCCAAAATGTCAAAAGACCGAAGAAGCTCGCGTGTTGGAAAATCTAAAATTCCTTGGAATTGCTGTCTGGCATATGCACAAACGTGTGTCACCAAAATTGCTAAAAATCGCAAATTTACATGGCCTAAGAGACATGCACTAGATGATGCATGACTACGCATCTCTTCTGTGCTTTGAATCTTTGTTTTGTGCCCCGTTTTCATCCAAATTCTTCTCTTTTTTTCAATTTCCTGCTTCCATACACTCAGAAACACATCAAACACCTCATGAAACATAAAATTAAGATCCAATTCTTGCTCTAAACCATAAAAACACATAGAATATATACAAACACTCACATTAACACAATTCTAAGCCTATACATACAATAATCATCTAATAAACACCTAAAAACACACTAAAACACCTATCAAAACATATTATAAACTACACCTGTCAAGAAATTTATTTTAGTAATCTTAATATTAATTTAATCAAAGCTAGGCATTGCATAAGATCCCAATTTGTTTTTGGATTGTTTGAGAGAAGCTACATATGAGTTGGCTTAGATATTAGGAGTTGAATGGGATTTTAGAGATATGCTTACAGAAATTCTCTAGTGTTGAGATCAAACCTTTCAAAAAATTTCACAAATTCTAATGCATTATTAAAAGTTTTAATTGAATAGAGATGCTACTTAATCATTAATCAACTAGAACATAGGTGGTTGTTAGTTGAAAAAGAGCATTTTCATAAGTTAGGAAATTTATCTAGTTCAGAATATAAAACTTTCTTAATAAATTAGATCATGAATAGAAAAATGATACTAGAAGACTCTAATCTTGATGCTTCTGATAGTTTCTTAGTGTTTAACTCAATGTTTTAAAATTAATTAAAGTCGTTATATTGTAAATATATGGCTCATATAATAGTATAGCAAGGTACCATTCCCTTGAGGATTGGTTAGTCACCTTGTAATTCAAATTGACTTTTATTTTGGTAAACCAAGTAATGAGAGATTGAAATTGCAAAAATTCACAATTTAAAGGCTTGCAAACACACTTCACAATGTCACAAAAATAAGAATACAATTTTGGTTTGGAGAATCAAATTATAAAGGTTAAGGTCATTCTCTCCATACCATATAATCCCGCACTTTGATAATGTAATCATTCTTAGTCCTAGGTATTCTAATGTATTGGTCTTCTCTCTCTTAATAATCTAACCAATTAAGCTCGAAACAACGATTAAAGTTTGGTATGTGATCTCTCAACCTACGCGCTTTACTTAACCGTTAAGTAGATATGAAGTAACATATTGGATAACCATCAATACATCCAAGATCTCTCTCTAAATGTCATGTTAGCTTTATATGTGAAATGTTCTCAAGGCTGCCCACGCTCATGTTATGTCCACACTGATTTCCTAACTCAATTTCTCAATATAAGCAAAGCATATAAAGTCCAAACATCATAAGCATTAAAGCAAACTACACATTAAACCAAAGCGAGTTCTTACATAATTATAGTAAGAACAACCTTAAAATCTACTTAGATGACAAGGTAATTTGAATGGGACATTTTCAGGAGACTTTACCAATAGTTCTGGAAGGATTTAATGAAAATTTATGCCCTAAAATTAATTAGTATCAACTTGTTCGGCTCAAATAATGCTCCCTAACAGTTTCTTGTGTCCTCTAGCTTACAATAAGGAATAAACTTAATGCTTTATATAGGATTAGATGCTCTAATAACCTTAATTCTATATGATACTAAAACTATTATTCATCTCTTTTTCATGTATAACTATAATAAAGTTCTTTAATTAATCAATCAACAAGCTTGCGCTCATTATTATGCAACAAAATAGGAAAGAATAATACAATAAGTTGTTGGATCTCCTATGGCCCGTGTATTCATAATACGCAGCGGAATAGGCCATATTATATAACAAAAGTATAATCGAAAACACATAACAAGTACGGATTTACCTCTTGACACGGATTGGTATTTGTTTTTCAGATTTGTAGACACTGCGATGCGCGAACATCCTCTACTGGTATCCACACGAGGATGAATTATCCGGGCAGCGGCTAATGTGTGCTAGCACGTTCCAAAACAACTTTTTGAACGCCACACAATTTTTCTCTCGGAAAACGAATGGCTAGTGGCTAGGGTTTTTGTCTCCCATCTAATAAGATATAGGTTCTCTATTTATAGAGAAACCCTAATCCTTATTCCTATTAGGAATAAAAATATCATAATCCTAAATCCATTAGGATTATGAAAGCCCAATAAGTTTCGGCCCATATTATATCTTATATACTAAAAGCTGATAACTTAATTCAATCTAGCCCAATAAATATATCCACATATATTTATTCAGTGCCTAATAAATTAGGCCCAAGA
>JANZXR010000003.1:15158145-15171091 GCA_027575705.1 Erythroxylum echinodendron
GTTTAGTTAGTGATTTGTTTATGCTCATGATTATGGAGACTTGTATATATATTTTTGAAAGTTGAAAGTAATTAATTCGTAAACCAGAAATGGGTATATAAAGTAGCCTTTATAACATAGACATGGCCTAGAGCATATTAGGACAATGACTTGTATGCTTATTACAACATATCTAGATGTCCAAATAAAGCCATTATAAAAGCATTGAAAAAAGAGATGGTCAATAGTTTCTTCCTCTAGTATGCATAGAGGGCAAGTGCCCGATATTGTTAAAAATATCCTGATTCTATTAGTAGTATGAAATTTATTTCTAATAACGAGCTATAGAGTAGTATAGGCTCTAGGACTCTGTATTTGCACCAAACTTCTATTTTTAAAGGGACAAAAGGAAGTTGAGATATGAGGATATCCCTGCAAGTTTTGGAAGAGAAAAGGCCTTTTCACCTAATGTAGTACCTACTATTTGGATTTAGAAATATTAGAAAGAACATCAATGATAGTTGATTTAGGTATATGATTAAACACTTCAGTTGTATTGGTAAGCACTTCCTCCACAGTGGCTATTTTAGGTACTGGGTGATGTAGAGAATAGAGTTCCCTAATTTCCATAAAAGGTTTTAAAATTAGTCTAAAATACATACTAGCTCCATCACTAATCCTATGTATGAGTTCTTGTCTAACAAAGCTCCTTAGTTTGATGATTTGCATAAGGGTATAAGAGAAGGAGCTATTATAATATATGGAAAAATGTTATTCCCTTTTAGATATTATTTATACACCCATTTGATCCATAATGATTGCTATCCATTAAGACTCACCATAATCTCTTGATCATATGTTCGCAATTCAATAGGGAATCATTCTAGATCCCATTTTTAGGAGTATTAAGTTCCTTCCATTTGACTTTACCAAAATCATGCTTTTTATGATCTCTAAAATAGAGTAAGCTTCTCATGAGTTTCTTAATGGGTTTAATGATTCCAATAGGTAACGTTAGATGGGAATAACTAAATGTATCAAGTTGCTTAGAAAAAAATTGATGATTTGGATTCTGCCAGCTAATTAAAGAACGTTGTTGCACTAAGTTGATAATCTCTTATGTATTATATTGATCAATAATAGGCAAATCATTATATGTAGATTTGTATGTGGAGTTAGAATCCTAATATAAGTGAAAGGTGGCCTTTTAATATTTAAGCAATGATGAAGGATAACCAAGCTGCAAATTGGGAGGCATTTGAAGAGATGAGTAGGTCAGTTTTTTCTTTGTTAATAAGATACTTGATATTTCCTTAAAAGAGTTTAAGATGATCATTAAAGTATATAAGGATTTATCATCTAATTTGAGAACACGATAAGATCATTAGTTAAAAAAAAATTGTATAGTTTCAATTTCTTGCACTTGGAATAAAACTTGAAATTATTCCCTGAGGAGCCTTATGAGTACGTCCATAATAAAAGTCAAGAGATCATGGTGATAAGGTTTGATTCAACTAGCTCCTTTAATAATATTAGAGGCTTCCCCATTATCAAGAACATTATATGATATAGTTGAGATGCATTGATCTATCCATGCAATAGACAACTTAGGAAAACCGAAATCTTCTAATGTGTTTAAAAGAAATTTACAATCAATAGTTCCAAAGTCTATTGAAAATATTTCTGAAGGACACAATCCTTACTTAAATGCTTCTTATTACAACCCTTAAGGAGATCTTAATCAATTAAAATGTTATCCCCAATTGATCTATCCTTTATGAATTAATGCCTCCCTTAATCATTAACTCATTACATCTTTTAAGAAAGTTTATTCTTTTTTCAACAAGAATTAATGCCTCCCTTAATCATTAACTCAGTACAAAAGAAATTGTATAATAAAAAAATAACACAAACCATAACTTTGTTTTATGTTTCTCAACCAAGTTAAAAATTATGGTTCAATTGCACTAACTTTCTTTTTAAAAGATTTTGCGATTAATTATCACATTTAATACTCATCATTCATTATCATCTCGATTAGCTGAATTTCACTTGGATAGCTAAATTTTCTAAAACTCTATTTTTTAAAAAACTTTAGAGGAATAGCTTACACATTATGTTGCTCAAGATAATGCCTTTTAATCTATCAAAAATTTTAATATATATTTGATTGCTAACTATAATAAGAAGGAGCCTTTAGGAAAGTTATTATTAAAATAAACAAGGTCTTCCAAGTTACTCTCTTAGTTAGGGAACTAAATGATCTTATACAAGATTTATTAGTAAAGAATCTAGTGCTATTCCTCATACATATTATCTTATCTTCTTGTTCTATTCTTGGTTTGTAATTTTATATTGAATTCATTATCACATTAAAACCCTTATACCTATAATGTCATTCACCTTTATTAATGACTTCATCAATTTTAGTATACTAGGGAATACGGAACTTAAGATTGTCCATACCTTACAGTTTATAAAGAGGACCAAGTTTATTCTAATTGTCAAACCAAAATTAGGCTTTCCACTTATTTCTGATCTTAACTTTCATTTCTTGAATCATTATATCCCTTAGTTTAAATATTTAGTTAGGGTCTATAAGTAGCTAAACTTTTCTTTGATAATCTAAAAACTTTGATCCTTTTACTATGTAAGAACACATCCACTTAACCTATATAAATTCATAATCTTCAAACAACTTCTAAATTTTTGATACAAGTCTTTTACTGTAATCCGAAAGATTATTCTAGGGTTGGCTATTTCTAGAAAACGTAAGAAGTAAGAAGATAGAAAACTGGAGCTGAGTAAAATAGAGAAGTACTTAGAGAGAGAAAATTCAGTTATACGTTCGTTACACTCCTCTTCTCCTACAACGACTATATTAACTACTACTACAACCGTTAGAAATCACAAATCTCGTTAAATCTTGACTCTATTTTGCACGACTACGTATTATTACTAATCACTAAACTACGTCGCATTTTCTCACATTACTCAGCTCCTTCACCATCTTGTAACATCTGGTCCAATACTACATCGTTTACATCGTCTTCTTAAACGTCTGTATCAATTCCCTCCCTCTCAAGAACCTTGTCCACAAGGTTAACCGTAGGAAAATGTTGCTGAATGTCATAGAGAAATTTTCAGGAGACATCATGATCTTTCGGCGAAAACCATTCTACCAATATCTGTACCACAGGCTTATTATGACGATTAACCAAATGACGATTGAGAATAACCATTGGAGTGCGGAGCACTGAAGAGAAGGAAGAAGGCAAAATTGGAGATACCGACGTGGCATCTGATACTCGACGCTTCAGTTGCGACATATGAAACGTAGGATGAATCCTACAACCAGCTGGCAAGTCTAGAGTATAAGCTATAGAGCCCACCTTCTTCACCACCTTGAATGGCCCGTAGAACAAAGTAGCTAATTTTTCAGAAACATAATGCTGAACACTATTCTGACGGTATGTATGTAACTTCAAATACATAAAATCACGCACCTCAAAGACACGCTCAGTGCGATGTCGATCAGCTAATTGCTTCATCCGATGTTGAGCACAATATAAATGAAAGTGCAGAATATTAACCATGGTATTCCTCTCTAACAGAACTTGACCAACCGCTAATACCGCATAATCCCCCGCCATATACAAGTTGTACATAAAGAGGGGGATATCCAAATACAACCTGAAAAGGTGTAATCTAAATTGCAAATGAAAGGTAGTATTATACCACCATTCTGTCAACGACAGCCAACTACTCCAATAGGCAGTACAGTCCGACGTCATAAACCTCAGATACGTCTCAAGAGTGTGATTTAGCACCTCAGTCTATCCATCGGACTGAGGATGGTAAGCCGTTGAAAATTGAAGTGTAACACCTTGTAAACGAAACAAGGTCGTCCAAAACTGACTAGTAAAAATAGCATCCCTGTCACTTACAATCGTCTAAGGCATACCATGTGATTTGAAAACATTATCCATAAACGTTATGGCGACTTTTTCAGTAGTATATGAATGACGTAAAGGCATGAAATAAGCATATTTGCTCAGACGATCAACCACTGTGAAAATAATTGAAAATCTGTTCGATGATGGTAGGCCTTCAACAAAATCCATACTGATATCCGTCAATGTCTGATGAGGAATAGGAAGAGGTTGCATTAAACCTGGAGAAGCTACAATTTCATACCTGTTTCTTGCACAAACATCACATTTCCTTACAAACTCGCGAACATCACGTTGTAGCCTTCTCCAAAAGAAAAGCGCAATGATTCTTTTATAAGTACCAAGCCAACCTGAATGACCCCCGTGTGCTGAAGGGTGGGATAATTCAATAATTTTTTGAGCTTTTGGGGTTGGTTCTCCTAAAGTCCTTATCAATTGGTATCAGAGCCGGTCTTGAAGTGGTGGCCCACGAAGTGGTGGCCTAGGAGTGTCAGTCGTGACCAACATGGCCGTGACCAATAAGGATCTCGGAGTTGTGACCTAAAAGTGTCTGCTGTGACCAACATGGTCGTGACTAACTAGGACGTTGATCCTTATGAGAGGATCAATGTTACGGTTTGATCCAATTGCAAGGTATAGGATTTAGATCTCACATTGATTAAATACAAAGTTAGTGTGGGATTTATAAGAACTTTGGCTCTCCACCCTCATAAGCTAACTTTTGGGGTTGGTTCTCCTAAAGTCCTTATCAATTAGTGTAAAGAATGTATAACTGAGTTTTCTCTCTCTAAGTACTTCTCTCTTCTACTTAGCTCCAGTTTTCTTTCTTATTACTTCTTATGTTTTCTAGAAATAGCCAACCCTAGAATAATCTCTCGGATTATAGTAAAAGACTTGTATCAATTGGTATCAGAGCCAACACTACTCTTTCAAGTGCTCGTGCCACGATCACAGGTGGTGACACCGGCATTGCAGTGTTCTCCCGAGGCTAGAAAAGTCTAGCATACAGTCAGCCCGTGGGTATGTGGGTGGTGACACCGGAATAGCAGTGTTCGCCTGGGGCTAGAAAAGGTCTAACGCACAGCCAACTCGCCGGTGCCTGGGTGCGAAGCGTGGTGGAATGTTACGGTCTAATTGTCCCACATCGGTAATAAAAGAGACTAAAATAGAGTTTATAGGCTTATGAGCTCTCCCACCCTTTAAGCTAACTTTTGGGGTTGGTTCTCTTATAAGACCTATAACAATTTTTTCAGCCATAAGCATCTTATTGATCAATTAAACTAATTTAATTCCATTTTAGGAAAGCAAACTTCTTTCCGTTTAACTTTTTTGGTTATCTTTTCAGCCTTGCCTAGCCACAAAAAATTTTAAAACAATCTTTTTACCTCCTTGATCAAATTCATAGGCAAATATAGGTGACAACTCTTAATGAATACCTAAATCCTCTAACATTATTGAGGCAAGTTGAAGTCTCCTAGTATATGAGAGTAATTTATTATTTCGATGGTTTATTTTCTTCATAATTAAATCAAAGAGGCATAGAAACCGTCCCTAACTTGCTTCACGGATACATTAAGATCTTCATAATTAAATCAAAGAGGCATAGAAACCGTCCCTAACTTGCTTCACGGATACATTAAGAAAGTAATGCAATAAACTTAAATATGATACTTCAATTAAGTACATTCATACCTAATTCAGCAAATTCCACAAATTAAGCACATTCATACCCTAATCAACACATCCAATTCAGATAACCTAATCAATTCACCAATTCATATATACCCTAATCAATTCAGGAAATACATATCCTAATCAACACAGTCGACGGAGAGGAGAGACTCCAGCCGGCGACGGACGATGACAGTGATGAGAAGAGAAGTAGACGGCGAGGAGAGGACGGCGCGACAACAAGATTCAGACGGGGACGAGAAAAAGAAGAAACAGAGGAGAAAGGGAGAAGGAGGGCTCAGGGATGCTTTAACCCCCAAAGTGAAACGATGTCATTTTCTATTTTTTAAAACGTTTAATCTAACTTTAATGACAGAAAGTAAAGACCTTCGAAAAATCACCGACGGAACACAAAACTGTCGGTACAAAACCAACGCTGCATAAAATTCACCGACGAACACCAAATCCATCAGTAAAATTCTGATGCTATTTAATTAAGGGAATTGTTCCCGCCTAATTTACTGACGCATACAACAAGTTCGTCGTTAAAATTTGTAGAAAAATTTGCGTCGCAAAATGGAATTTTTCACGACCGGATTACTGACAGATATTGGTTTTCTGTCTGTAATTAGCTACGGTATTATATCCGTCGGTAATTTTTGACCGCTAATGCCTAGTTTTCTTGTAGTGGAAGCAAAGGTAAAGAGAACAGAGTTATTATCTGCTAAGAGCACATTGAGAAGGCCTTTGTTCTTCCACATGGTGAATGCCCATTTTTAGAGGACAAGGAAGGGAGGTCTTTTCTCAAGGAACAAGCCTATTAAAGAAGCTTGCAGGTGAATTCGCACTTCACTCCAGCTTACAAGATGTCCATCTTAGGAGCTACAATGAGTCTACCTCCATCCTCTATAAGGGAGTAGTGAAGCGAGACGTCTTTATCATCACCAACAACTTGCTTTTAGCTTCTTTTTGTTTCCAGGGGAGAAGAAGATGGTTTTCTTACTAGAGAGGATTAAATAATAAGGGGTGGAGATGGCTATAGGTGAAAAATAGGGAGTGGAGATGTTTTGGAGGGCAAGGGAGGGAATTCTTATAAGGTGTTAGGCATAGACCATCTTATTGTTTAGTGGACAAATCCAGCAGAAATTCAAGAGCAAGAAGGAAGGCTTGGGGGAACAAAGGAGAGAAAACTAGCAGGGAAGGGTTCAAGTAGGAACAATGAAAGATTTTGGTAGAAGACTAGCTGGAAACTGAGGATAGAGGGAAGGGAAAGCTTCTTTTCTTGTGTTTATGTAAAGAGCAAAGGATCTTACAAAATCCATCAAATACTCTGTTCTAACCTTATTTTATTAAATCTTATTCATACATTTATGTGAGATCCATGTAAATATGTGAATGAGATTTAATATAACATGATAAAAATACTATAATAAGTATAAGAGATCTAATCCCCTAACAAAGATATGGAACTTGCTTAACTTTTATATGATTTTACCGTCCCATAAAACCATAAGCAAGAGTAATTTGTTGAATAATCCTTTTATTTTTGTTGAAAATGAAATTTAAAAAACTTTTAAAAAGTAAAAATTATAAAAAATTCAAAATTTAAAATTTTTTTACCCCTAAACATATATATTTACACATTTTCTCATATACTTGTCTGTTTAATAACGGGTTAGCTCACTACTATCTTTCTCTCCTCACTGAAACTAAAATTGACCGTCGTTTAACGAATAAAACGTTGGAACCACCTTCCAGCTCCCCCAGCACCATATCCACAACCACAACCACAACCACAACCACAACCACGGCTGGAATATGGCCCCTGCTACTCTTTATCACTGCCGCATTCCATCATTCACCGGAAAATCACCTCGTTTGAGGAGATTAAAAACTTCATGTTTTGCTACCAAATGTTCAACAAGGGTAAATCTTCTTTTTCTCTCTACTATCTCTTAAGAATGGGACGAAACAATTCTGACGAGTTCATATTGAGGAGTGATACAGTGGAGGAGGGACTACACAAGCGTGATGATTGTGCCCACTGGAGTTGGAGCCGCCATTGGTGGATACGCCGGCGATGCTTTGCCCGTCGCTCGCGCTCTATCTTCGGTCGTCGATTGTCTCATTACACACCCTAATGTATGACATGCAAAGTTTCTTTCTTACACACACACATGCAAGCACAAACACACCTTTTTTTTTTCGCACACCTTTTTCTTTGTTAATGCAATTTCTTAATAATTTATATAGGTGCTCAATGCTGCAATGCTATTCTGGCCAATTCCTAATGTGTTATATGTTGAAGGGTATGCTCTTGACCGATTCGCAGAAGATTCATGGGCATTGCAACCTGTTCACCAGAATAAGGTGTTACTTTTTTCGTATGTGGTGATATTGATTTGTTATCTTAGAATAAATCCCTTAAGTTAAAATATACATCTTGGTTTTAAACTGTATTTTCTCTTTCATGATTGCTCATATAATTGAGCTTTGATTAAGATGGAAGTACTGCGGTTCACTCACCATAGTGAAATTGTGTTGTGAAGTAGGTAGGACTGGTCCTGGACTGTGGGATGGAGGAGGAGCTTAGAATTCGGCACTTGCAAGTAGCAGATGCGGCGAGGGCTTCCCTTGGATTGCCTATTGTGGACTATATTTTAACTGATACTCCTCTTGTGGTAGAGCCTTTTTAACATAACAGAAATTCCTTTTGTTTTTATTAGTTTATTTTGAAATGATAATGTCATTTTGGAGTCGAAATTAGGATTTTGTTTCAGTAACTTCTAACTAGCTTTGTCATAACTATTAAATTCCATGATTTTCAAGATTAAAGTTAAAACTGCATTTCATGATTGGTTAGCTGAATTTGTTTTTGTTTTCTGTTTTGATGTAAACGACTGCACCTAACAATGATTGTTTTTATTTTTGAATTCATGCTGTTAATAATTTAGAAGAAAATTTCCTGACCAGCTTGATATCTATGAGAAGGTGGTTATGCTAGGAATCTAAGTCTTTATATTGTCTGAGATGATGTTTGGTGGCATGTGATGTAATTTAATTAAGATTTTGACGTAATAAGCATTATGGTGTATAATACAAATCCGTTGTTGAAAAGCATAATAATACTATTATGTATTTACATGAATAGTTTACAAGAATATATACAAGCGATATCCCTAAAATATATCCTAGAAATTAGGGATATACACAATCATATAACTACTTATATCCATACATAAATATACAGATAACTAATAATCTTATCCCATAAAATCCTCTAACAAATTATTTCCTACGCATAATACGGACAGTTGTACTAGGAATTCTTTAGACAACCAAATAAAGGAGTCAATTGTCAAGGCTAATGAATTGCATAATACCACATACTATCTTTGGGATAATGCATTTTTTGATCTTCTTTTAAATCATGAAGAAAAAGTGATGTAGGACAAATAAAAGTATTAACTAGAAGCTAAAAATCACAAAATTAGGACATATGGCTGATATTAGGCTGCTGGAGTATTAAAGTTCAAGGCTGGATTTTGGCTAGGAATGCTGAAATTTTAGTTTGGTTTAGTTGGGTTTTTTGGGTTTATTGTTGCAAATTTAGACTTAGAATTTCAGGGTTTAATATGGCTAGAATTTAGGTTTAAGATGGTTGGAATTTAGGTTAGGTTTGTTGGAACTTAGTGAGGAACAAAAACAATAAAGAGTAGGAAACTGGGAATCACTCCTAGGGTCTAAGAATCACTCTTAGAAGAAAGCATCACACCTTCCAGTTAAAAGCTCAAGTTTGTAGAATTTCAGATTGCTTGTCATTGAAGGGCTAAACATCCACATATTTATAGAGAAATTTTGAGAACCCTTATTCTTGTAGGAAAAGGTTCCTAAAATTTAAATCTTGTTCTCATAAAAATTTTACAAGTCCTAAATAACTAGGATGACATATGTAACATAAAATGATATATTTAACTTAATACTATTTCTTATTTAATAAGGAATCCTAACGCATTCTAAATTTCAACCCTTATCTTTAATGTCAACTCAATTCCCAATCCTATCTCATCAAATTAAAAATTGTGGTTAACTAATCTTTCCTATTTTATTTCGTTTATAGACTTCTAAGTTCTTTTACATGAAAAGGCAACAAAATATGCAAAATTTTACCCATGCGATAACATTTGTTGGCACTCTCTCTTTAACAGGTGGAAAAGTGGCTTGATCCAAAGAGTGGGAAATCAACTGGAAGGATTAAACATCCTGGTTCACTTCTTAGAGCCGTGGAAAAATTGGTCAACCAATCTCAGGTAAATGCCGTCGCTGTTGTGGGACGATTTCCAGATGATGATGTTGATGATTACCGATTAGGGATGGTAAGACAGTGAGCTGTTACTAATTCTTGATTCTTTGGCAAAATTTTTCCTTTTAAGACCATAGTTTGTTTATGTTTTATAGCTATAGTAAGGAATCTTAGGAGTATATTCTAGTTATTCATGAATTTTATGTTAATCTATTGCTATTTCAATGTCATGGAGAACTTAAGGTACTAGTACTTCTCATGCTTTGCACTTTCTACGACATGGTTATTGTTTTGACATATATGAGCAGGACACTTTGGAACCGAAGTGAGATTAAAGAGTTCCTGATTTAGTGTTTGGTATACTGTAGCACAATTCATATTGGTAAACTTGAGCTATGACATATAGTGCCTCCACTAGGTACACTTTAGTAGGATGCATTTACGGGGCTTTAAGTGATTGCCTGTAATGCAAGTTTGTTTCTTTTATTGTTCTATAACAATGAATTTGTTTCCAAATACTTGTTTTATTTGTCCCATTTCCCCATCATTCTCTCTCTTTTTTTCCCCCCCTTCTCAAGTCACTTTATGGTGTTCATTTGTAGGGAGTAGATGTATTGGCTGGAGTGGAAGCAATTATAAGCCATCTAGTGGTAAAGAAATTCAAGATTCCCTGTGCACATGCTCCTGCAATGACACCCTTGCCCTTAACCCAATCTCTTTGCCCAAAATCATCTGCTGAGGAGGTATGTGAAGTTGAAGAGTGAATGACTAGATGGTGCCTAAATTTGGGAATGAATTTTTGTGTATTATGTAAACATATTCGCTTACACCCAAGGCAATCTAACCACTGAGATGAAAATATTTGGTTGAGATAAGCCTGACAAGAGAGTTTCAAGGTCAATATAGAGTGATCATACTCTTCATTAAATGGCTCTTTCATTAACACGCATATACATTTGTGTGTTTTCATGATAAAGTTGTACAATAACAAAGTTTTTTTTTGCATGATGTTAAACCGTTGTCAAGATGGCTTACAAAAGAAAAGGTAAGAAAGGCTTGAAACTGTCTATGGATAGGCTAAAATCGACTCAAGAGAACTAGGCTTGAATAATTTATCCAAGAGCATTGGGCTAGTTCTCTAGTTGTTCATGTGTTATTCTATTTTTTACATTTCTGTGTGTGGGGTCAATGTGATGTTTCTGTTATTTGTCTTTGTGTGAGTTGGTAGCGTCTAGAAGATTGTGACAAGGGAATTGTGGGGGTGGGAGTTGGTTGTGATAGAATGAGAATAGGAGTTTATAGAGGGAGTGAGACAATATAGAGAGTAAGCTATTCTGGCAAATGCCCATCAATGGGGAAAACTTATGGACCTTCGCACAAATGCTGAAGCTGAGAAACGTGGTGCACCCTTGGATCAAGAACAAGCTTGGAAATGGAGAAGATATATGGGTGTGGTTTGGTAACTGGTCTGAGGATAGCCCTCTCTTCTTAAGGAGTGAAATCTCCCATCTAATTAATAGAATTCCTCTTAATGCTAAAGTATCCTCACTATTGCTTGATGGGCAATGGAGTGGCAACTTTAGAGTATTTAACTCATTGGTGGTATACCTCTCTCGGATCACTCGAGGGTTGATGAAGAACAGTGTAATTTGGAAGCCGGATCCCACTAGAATATTCTTTAACATGTCATGCTATAAGGCGCTATAGGCTAAGGGAGAAATTGTATCCTAATTCAACCTCCTATGGAAGAACTCCTTGATCCTGAAAGCATTAGTATTCCTTGAACCTGAAAGCATTCGTATTCACCTAGCTAGTTGTCAAGAACATGATCAAAACTAAAAATAGATGGTTTGGCTCTTTTGTATATGTATTATGCAAAGAAGCTGAAGAAGACAGAAAACAATTGTTCTTCCAATGCAAGTACTCCGAGGTTGTCTGGAGCAGAATCTTCCAATGCAACCACTCCAAGGTTGTCTGGAGCAGAATCTTACATTTGCTAGCATCTTTTTGTTTTTCTTATGATTGGCTTATAACTCTAAATTGGATTACACATATTGCCAAGCAATAGCTGCATGATGGAGTAAGTTATACAAACTTTTGCAACAATAATTTATGCTCTATGGAAAGAAAAAAATAGGAGGATCAATAGGGGTGAGGAAGTTAGCAAACATTAGCTTGTTGAGGAAATTATCAATTGGATTCGAGCCATAATAGTCGCAATATCTGGTCAATTGACCCTCTCTATTGGAATTAGAAATAGATGGAACTCGTAACTTTAGAATTAGAAATAGCTGCAAAATTTGTGTTTTTTAATTATTTGTTTCTATTGTTTTAGTTCCTTGTACGATTTTTGGTGAACTCATTGTAATGTTGGGATAGCTTGGTCATAGTTAATAGAAACTTTATTTAATTTCCAAAAAAGAAAATTGAAGTGACATCTTTGTTAGGGAGAGAATGTAGCTTCTCTAATTATTGTTGGGTCCTTATTTTGTAATATTTTCTGGATAATATCAATACTACTATCCCCGTCTGACCTTCATTTCTTCACTTCCTATTTCCTTCCTTCTTTATCTTCCCTAACTATTCTATGAGTACAGCTTGGGTGTATCAATTTGGTATTAGAGCACTGATCCTTATTGTTGATGCCCATCACTAGAATGGGGTCCAACTAAAGCAGTTGGAGGTGTTGAAGCAGCTACTCGCACTCAAGAATGAAGTATCAAAACTAACAACCACGATCACGACCTTAGCCCAGAGGATAGATGAAACTTTACGAGTCATCCTTAAAGGCCAAGTTTTGGCTGCAAGTGTCCAAGCAGAAGCATGTTCTTTCCATCGGGTGTCTATGTCAGCATCGAGAAGCACCACAGAGGTGTTGTCATTGGCTGAGAAGATTGTGGAGAAGGACTGCAAGCATAGAAACTAAACCTTCCCGTCTTTGAAAGTGATGATCCAAATATTTGGATTTTTCATGCAAAGAGGGATTTTTCAGTAAACAAGCTGTCAAAATATGAGAAATTGGAAGCGGTAGGGGTGTGGT
>JANZXR010000003.1:15171191-15200688 GCA_027575705.1 Erythroxylum echinodendron
GGGGGGGCGGGGGGCGGCTGCTTAATAGTGGTTGACGTTTGAAGAAAGGGAGAGATCGTTCATGTCTTGGGAGGAGTTGAAATCGTAGGTACTTCAGAGGTTTTTGGACCAGATGAGGGGTCAATTATTTAACTAATTTTCATCATTCGCTAGACTGGGATCGTGGCAGAATACCGATGTAGTGTGAGATGATAGCGACAACAATTGAGAGGATTGAAGGGAGTTACATGACTGCTATATTTGTTAATGGACTTGAAGAGAGATTACTGGCCGAGCTCAATATACTTTTGGAGTTGGAATGGGCTCTTTTCAGACCTTGAAGATTCGAGGAATGTTAGGGCAAACTGAAGTGGTGGTGCTGACAGGCCACGGAGCCACCCATAATTTTATTGCTAGAAATGTAGTGAATCAATTAGAGTTGCCGATTTTAGGTACAATAGATTATGTAATTACAATTGGTTATTGGGAGAAGTTGTAAGGCATTTTTAGAGATGTTGAATAGCGATTACCCGAATTGACCATCGTTGAAGATTTCCTTCCTTTGCCCATGGGGAGTGTCGATGTAATATTGGGGTTGAAGTGGCTGTCTATGATGGGGGAAACTCGAGATGATTGGAAGTATATGACTATGATCATTGAATCTTAGGGGAGGCAAATAGTTCTAAAAGGGGATCCAACTCTGACGAGGGCACCAATATCCTCTAAAGCTATTAGCCTGGCAGTCAAAGGGAAGGGGGAAGGTCTATCGTTGGAATTACACCAGATAACAACAATAGATAAAGACCTAGGTGTGGTCACACTAGAGTTGAGATGCATTTTGAAGGAATTTGAGGAGGTGTTTAGTACCTCTATGAAATTACCACCTGAGCGTGGCTGTGACAATGCTATTGTGCTTAAGGAGGGAATTGACCCCCTTTTCTTACAACCATATCGCTATCCTCATGTCCAGAAAAATCAAATTGAGAAAATGGTGACCAAGATGATGGCTGTAGGGGTGGTTCGACCAAGTAATGGCTCCTTTTTAATGTTGGTACTATTAGTAAAGAAGAAAGATGGGAGTTGGAGGTTCTATTTCGATTTTTGGGCATTGAATAAGGCCAAAGTACGTGATCGTTTTCCCATCCCCAATATAGATGAACTATTGAATGAATTGCATAGAGCTAGAGTCTTCTCGAAGCTTGATTTGAGGTTAGGCTACCATCAAATTTGAGTTCAGCCTCTGAACATACCCAAGATGGCTTTTTGCACTCATGACGAGCGTTACGAGTTTTTAGTAATGTTATTTGGACTCAGAAATGCTCCAGCTATGTTTCAAGCGTTGATATATGTTTTGATGCTTTTTTTGACAATTTCTTCGTCAATAGCTCTTCCATGAATGAACATATAATGCATTTACATGTGGTTTTAACTATCCTTTGTGACTAGAAGCTTTTTGTCAACTACAAAAAGTGTTGTTTTGGGTAGCTACAGTTGGGATACTTGGTTCATATCATTTCTATTGAGGGGGTTAGGGTAGACCTGGAGAAGGTGTGTGCCATGGAGGAGTGACCCATCCCCAAGAATGCAAAGGAGCTTTGGGGCTTCTTAGGACTTACAGGCTACTATTGTTAGTTTGTCAAAGATAATGGAAAGATTGCAACTCCTCTAACCCAACTACTTAAGGAGGGCTTTGCATGGACGAAAGAGGCAACCCAGGCCGTTAAAAAACTCAAACAGGTTAGGAAGGCCATGCTAATCTTGGCACTACCAAACTTTGGTGAGACATTCGTTGTAGAAGCAGATGCGTCCAGGGTGGGTTTAGGAGTTGTCTTATCCCAAAAGGGGCAACCAATTGCCTTTTTCAACCAAGCACTGGATAGAAGAGCTGGACAGAAATTACTCATGGGAGGAAGTTAATGGCCACTGTAATTGCAGTACAGAAGTGAAGACATTACCTTTTGGGAAGGCACTTTGTGATCCACATCGACCAACATAGCCTTAAATATCTACTAAAGCAACGTGAGATCACTCCTGAATATCAAAAATGGCTAGTCAAAATGATGGGCTTTGATTAGGAGATTCAATATCATCTTGGGAGTGATAACCGAGCAGTGCTTGCACTTTCGAGAGTCCTTTTCGTAGAAAAGTTCTAACTCTATCCACTTTAGTGTTATTAGATTGGAAAAAGATTGATGAAGGGGTGAGACAAGACCCTAAGCTGTTTCAAATCCTACAGGCCTTGTAAACTGATTCGTTGTCTAGACCGGGTTGGCTTATTGAATAAGGGCAACTGAGGTACCAAAGGCGACTGGTCATTGCCCGAGACTCTATCTTGTGAGTGAAGATATTAAAAGAATACCATTGCAGTCCCGTGGGTGGGCATAGGGGGCTTCTAAAGACCTACAAGGGGTTGTCCGGCGAGTTGTATTAGGAAAGAATGCATGCAAATATTAAGGATTTTGTTAGCTCTTGTCCTATATGCTAGCAAAATAAATATGATAACGTGTCTCCTTTAGTCTGCTCTGGCCCTTACACTTGTTTGATGCCATTTAAGAGGATATCCATGGACTTCATTGAAGGGTTGTTGAAGTCCCAAGTTTATGACACCATATGATCGTGGCCGTCATTATTGCTTAAACACCCTTTCACCACCAAACAAGTGGCAGAGGCATTTGTGACTAATGTAGTAAGATTGCTTCACTTTCCTCATTCTATCGTCTTGGCTAAAGACAAGATCTTTATGAGTAACTTTTGGAACGAGTTATCCAGGCTACAACAAACTAAATTGAGGCGAAAATCAACTTACCATTGACAAACAGATTGACAAAGGTAGGTGCTGAATTGTTGCAATGAGACTTAATTTGAGATGTTTGGCAAGTCATTGATCCAAAGAGTAGTGGTTCAAGTGGTTGTCATGGGCAGAATGTTGATATAACATCACCTATCACTCCTTTATTAAATGCTCTCCCTTCAAGGAGGTGTATGGCATGGAATCCCCTCCGTTGGGTATTCTCCATAATCCACCACCAATTCTGATTTGGAGGGGTTACTGAAGGAAAGGGATGAGGCCTTGCTGAATCACATGACCATTTATTAGTTGTTTAAAATCAAATGAAAAAAGGGGCAGACTAGCTTAGAAGAGTAGGAGAATTTGTGTATATGAAATTGTGACCTTATCACCAAAAGTCAATGGCCCAACATCCAAATGAAAAGCTGTCACCTAGGCATTTTGACCCCTACAAAATCCTAAAGAAAATAGGACTAGTTGCTTACAAATTGGAGCTACCCCCTAAAGCTAACATCCATTATATTTTTCATGTTTCACGATTGAAATGAGCCATTGGGGATGTTGCCCATATCCAACCCTTGCCTGGGTTTTATCCGAACAATTGAAATTGTATGTCGAACTGATGAAAATTAGAACAGTGATTTAGGAGAAATTATTTTCCTAATCGGAAACAAGAGGATATCATGGATATGTACTTTAGGAAATTGCTGTAAATAGGAAATATTTTAGTTACCTGAATTAAGCTAGGACTTGTGTATATATTCAAAGGCACTTGTTATGCAAAATAATAAAAAAGATTACTTCTTTCTTCATGGTATCAGAGCCCACCCAGGACGCTGTAACTCCTGGTTTCTTTTTTTTTTTTTTTGACACTTACTTGGCCTTCATTGCCAATAGTGCCTTTTGGAAAACAAATAGCTGAAACTATTACCAGCAAAAACCCCAATGTGGAGGCCTCTTCCTCCTCTAAAATCTCCTCTGTTGGTAATCCCAAAATGTACACCCCTATCCATATTGGTGAATTACAAACCTTGTTTCCGTCTTATCAACTCAATGGTAAAAACTATCTCTATTGGTCACAAATGGTTAAGACTTTCCTTAAGGTCAAGGGAAAGCTTTCTCACCTATTAGGACCTGCTCCTACTGTTTGAATCCCAAGTTTGAGGCTTCGGATGTAGAGGATTCCTTAATCATGTCATGGCTTTGGAACTCTATGGAACCAGACATTAGAGACGCTTACATGTTCCTCTCATCTGCTAAGGAGATATGGGATGCTGTTACTCAATCTTATTCTAAAGTAAATGATGCCTCTTTAATTTATGAGATTAAGACCAGAATCTCATCTATCAAGCAAGGTATGCACTCTGTCACTGAATATTACAATCTAATGAAGAGTCTTTGGCTTGAGTTGGGTCATTATCAAAATTTTAAAATGCAGTGCAGTGATGACAGTGTCAAATTACAAAAGTTTGTAGAAAGGGAAAGAATTTTTGAATTCTTAGCAGGCCTTAATGTTGAATTTGACCAACTTCAGGTTCAAATGCTTGGTAAAGACCCTTTACCGTCTTTGAATGAGGCCTTTTCACTCATCCAGGCAGATGAGAGCCTGAGAATTGTGATTTTGGAATCCAAAAACAGCTTAGAATTCATGTCTATGAAAACCAACAAAGAAGCCCTTAACCACCACCACCAGAATCTTCAAAATAAGGAAGCTGTCTAGTGCAGTAAAAAACCTTATCTTCTTTCTTTCAACATGAAGGCATTATCCATTTTTCATTTTGTGTTGAGACACTTCAACAAAATGGGGTAGCTGAGCGTAAAAATAGACATTTACTTGAAGTCACTAGAGCATTATTATATCAAATGAATGTCCCTAAACACTATTGGGGAGAGGTTGTTTTAACTGGAGTTCACTTGATAAACAGATTGCCTTCACGACCTCTAGAGTTCAAAAAACCGGTAGAATGCTCCATAATTTCTTCCCTAGCTTTAATATAAATAGTCTAACTCCAAGGATGTTTGGATGTGTTAGTTTTGTTCATATTCATGCTCACAATAGGGGAAAACTTGACCCATAAGCCCTAAAGTGCATCTTTGTTGGCTGCTCTCTACACAAAAAGGGTATAAATGTTTTCGTCCTCCCTCACATAAATTCTTCATTTCCAAGGATTTGTCATTTGTTAAGAGTCAATCTTTCTTCCCTAATACTTATCTTTAGGGGGAGATGGGGAATTATATGGAAGATAAGTATAGGGAGACTAACTTCTTGATTTATCTTTCCCAAATACACTGACTGAGTCAGCCACTACTGTCCCTACACCACCTAACCAATCTGACCAAAATAAGGGAGAAAGTGCCCAGCTAGATACCTCAAAAAATACTGCACCTAGCCCTGACAAGCCTCTCCTAGTGTACTCACGAAGGGATACTATCCAAACCTTACCAGAGTAGGCTCAAGGATCTAACCTAGAATCAGATATTGAAATTCAAAACCCTGAACTTGATGATTTGTATGTCCCTATAGCTCTTAGGAAGGGCACACGAACATGCACTAAATACCCAATTTCACACTACACTTCACTTGACAAATGTTCTCCAAGCCATAAATGTTTTCTTACAAAAATAAATTCAAGTTCCACACCACAAACACTTAATGAGGCACTTAGGGATAGGAATTGGAAAAATGCCATGGATGATGAGATGAATGCATTAACTAGGAATCAAACATGGGAAATAGAGGATTAGCAAAAGGAAAAAAACCGATAGGATGTAAATGGATATTCACAATTAAATATAAAGTAGACGGTTCATTGGAAAGATATAAAGCAAGGCTGGTAGCTAAGGGGTATACTCAAACTTATGGGGTTGATTATCTTGAAAACTTTTGCCCCAGTAGCAAAAATGAACACTATACATATATTGTTATCCTTGGCAGCTAATTGTGATTGGTCTGTGCAGCAATTTGATATAAAGAATGCTTTTTTACATGGTAATCTAAATGAAGAAGTATACATGTCAACCCCTCCTGGATTTGAAGATAAGTTTGGGAATAGAATATGCAAACTAAAGAAAGCCTTGTATGGCCTTAAACAATCTCCTCGGGCATTGTTTGGGAGATTCACAAAGGCTATACTAGAAATGAAGTACAAGTAAAGTCAAGGAGATCACACTCTATTTATTAAATTTACTGTAGAAAACAAAATGACAGCCCTCATTGTTTATGTGGATGACATCAGTCATAGGCAATGATCTTGAAGAGATGAAACGCCTCAAACTTAAACTTGCCCAAGAGTTTGAAATCAAAGATCTGGGGAAGTTGAAATATTTTTTGGGCATAGAAGTAGCTCATTCGAAAGAGGGAAACTTTCTATCCCAATGCAAGTATATTCTGGATCTTTTAGAAGAAACTGGAATGATGGGGTGCAAATCGGTTGATACATCTATAGAACAAAATCATAGACTAAGCGGGGCCAAAGATGATGAACCTGTTAACAGGGGGAGGTATCAAAGACTAGTGGGAAGACTAATTTATTTGTCATATACCAGGCCTGACATAGCATATGCAGTAAGTGTAATTAGTCAGTTCATGCATGGCCCTAAAAATGTCCATCTTCAAGCAGTGTACAAGGTGTTGAGGTACCTTAAAACTAGATAGAGGGATTATGTTTAAGAAAAATGACAATAAAGCAGTTGAAGCTTATACAGATGCAGATGGGCAGGTTCAAGCATTGATAAAAGGTCAACCACTAGTTACTGCACTATGTTTTTGGGGAATCTTATTTTGGAGAAGTAAGAAGCAATCAGTTATGGCTAGATCAAGTGTTGAGGTAGAGTTTAGAGCTATGGCTCATGGTGTATGTGAGCTCTTATGGATTTGTATCATCCTGAATGATTTGAAAGTTGGGTGGCAAGGACCTATGAAGCTCTACTGTGATAATAACTCAGCTATTAGTATTGCTCACAACCCGGTACAACGTTACAGAACTAAACACATTGAGATTTATAGGAACTTCATTAAAGAAAAAATGGAAAGTGGGCTTATTTGCACCCATATGTTCCCACTGCCAAACAGATGGCAGACGTATTAACTAAGGGGTTGGCAAATGCACAATTTCAAGATGTTATAAGCAAGCTGGCAATGCAAGATATCTATTCACCTACCAGCTTGAGGGGGCGTGATGAAAATTAGAACAGTGATTTAGGAGAAATTATTTCCTAATTAAAATTGGAAACAAGAGGATATCATGGATATTTACTTTACGAAATTGCTGTAAATAGGGGATATTGCTGTAAATAGGAAATATATTAGTTACCTAAATTAAGCTAGGACTTGTGTATATATTCAAAGGCACTTGTTGTGCAAAATAAAAAAAGATTAATTCTTTTTTCACGAACCAAAAGAGATGAAAGACATTAGAGACAAGAAGGATGAACAAGAAATGTTGATCAAGTGGAAGCACTTACTTGAGTTTGAATCTACTTGGGAACCCATGTCCTTAATCTTGGCACAATTACCACAATTCCGCCTTGAGGACAAGGTGAAGCTTAAAGGGGGAGGTTAAACTTGCTGTTATGATGGTTTACAAGAGAAAAGGTGAGAAAGGCTTGAAGCTGCTTGTGGATAGACTGAAATCGACTCAAGAGAACCAAGGTTGAATAATTTACACGAGTATTGGGCTAGTTATCTAGTTGTTCATGTGTTAGTCTATTTTTCTACATTTTTGTGTGTGTGGTCTGTGTGATGATTATATTATTTGTCTTTTGTGTGAGCTGGTAGAATTTAGAAGGTTGTGACAGGGGAATTTTTCTCTGCTTCCTATTTCCTTCCTTTTTTCATCTTCCTTAAGTATTTTGTGAGTACAACGTGGGTGTATCAGATGATTAGTAGAAGGAAAAAGAGAGTAAAAGTTTTAAAAGGTTTACCTTGAGATCATTTCTTTCTTTCTTTGAACTGCAATCATATCATCTTTTTGGTTAACTGTACCATATTCATGCAATAAACGGAGAAATATTCGTGCAAATTTTTGCAAGATAAATCAATATTATAATATGCAATTCACTTTTCAACTGGAGCTAAAGCTGAAAGCTAATGAAATAAAGATTATAACTTGTAGAAGGGGAATGTGGGATGAAAAATGGTGTAACGTTATGTTTATTTTTTTTGTATGTGATATGTAACTTTTTTGCATTTTGAAAGTTCCAATTTCCTAGTAAGATAGAAATGGAATTTCTTTATGTTGCAATAAATTGTTATGATTTTTATCTTCGTCACTTCAAATATGTATGTCGTACTGGAGTTTTACCAGTTAATGCTTTGTTAATGTTGACTAGAGTTATTACCATAGTTATTAGAATTGATTGTGTTTCCTTGTATACATTTAGGAATTGATGGTTGGAGTAATTGAGAGATTTCCATAGTTTCCTAAACAGTCCTAGGCCTTTTGTATATAAACCGTCTCAATTAACCAATAGAAACACTTATAGTTTCTCTCTGATATATTTTCTTCATGGTATCATAGCCCTATCTGATTTGAGGGCCTATTCTTTCCTCTCCAATTTTTTTTTCCTAACTGTTCTTCTCTATTCGGATTAGTACTCTGGTTGAGTTTGTACTTGCCCAAAAATCAAGGTTTCTTAATCTCACTGCCCATTTAGCTTGCTTCAGGACTAACCGGTGACCATCTTTGTGATAGACTCGACATCACTAGCACCACCACCCACCGCCATAACCCGTTAGCCTCCACTGCATGTGAGCCCCATGCACCACCCTCCTACCATTTTTTCGTCTTAGTTTTTGGTCCATCAGTGTTGCCGGTCATTGTACATCTTCCTCGTGGTGTCAGAACTTTGGTAGCCTATCGGGAAGTACTCCTGAAACCTTTGTTTGTCTCTGAATTCTGTCTCTTACCACTGTTGGCAATTTCTTTGTTTGTCTTGAGTGATTCTAAAGAAGATAGATGAAAAAATATAATTCTTTCGAGTTCTGATAGTCCTTCACTCCAACTCAGCCTTGTGAAACTCGATGGAACTAATTATTTTGCTTGGTCAAGATCTGGTTTGTTGTTAATCAAAGCTAGAGGATTACAAGGTTACATTAATGGTGACAATAAGAGACCCGATGTCAATAATTTTGAAGTTAGTGGGAGTCCCAGAATTCTCTCGTGATGTCTTAGCTCATTAATTCAATGAAACCAGAGATTGCTTGGACATATTTGTTACTTGACATAGCAACAAAGATATGGAAAGTTGCTTCTTTGACTTACTCTCAAATAGGTAATAAAGCTCGATTTTTGATCTTTGTAATAAATTGCACAACATGAAGTAGAGAGATATGAATATTTCACATTACCTTGTAGAGCTATGTGGATTGTGGTAGGAATTGGATTATTATCAAGACTTTCAAGCATAATGATCAAAAGATGCTGCTAAATTCCAAAAAATGATAGAGGAGGATCGAGTGTTTGACTTTTTAGTGGGTCTCAACCCAAAAAATGATCATATTCGAGGTAATATACTTGGAAAAGATCCTCTCCCTTCAGTATAGCTTGCACATTCTCTCATTCAACAAGAAGAGAGTAGAAGAAATGTTATGCTACATAAAGCTATTTGTGAGAAATTGGGGTTAGTGGCTAGTTCTATTGTGAAGCCAAAATCTGCAAATAACTTGTCTAATAAGGATCACTTGCATTGTGATTATTGTGGAAAATCAAGGCACACCAAAGAAACCTACCAGAAACTACATGGGAGGCCAAATCAGAGTTGTGGAAAATGAGATGGTTCAGTGGTAAGGGGTCAGGCCCACTTGGTTGAAGGGAATCAAATATCTAAATCATTGCTAGCTGGAGCTTTATCCAATGAGGACTTTCAGAACTTAAGACATCTCTCAAAACAGGACTTTCCTTCCACAGTTGGTACATCAAATATTGCAAAATCAGGTCCTGTGTACTGAAATTCTAAAGATAATCCTTGTATTATAGACTCTGGAGCTAACGGACATATGACAGGCTCTCAAAAGGAATTTTTAACATATACCCATGGGAAAAAAGGGGATAATGTTAGAATATTAGATGGGTCTTTTACCTTCGTATCTGGTACAAGTTCTGTTAACTCCCAATATTGCCAAATCCCCAGTTCTTGACATACCTTGTTTTCCTATTAACCATATCTCTGTTAGTTCTATCATCAAAGATCTTAATTGCAAAGTTGAATTTTTCCTGATTATTGTGTTCTTCAGGATCTCCACATAGGGCAGAGGATTGAAACTAGTAGATTGGAGGATAACTTTTATGTCTTGGAAGAAAATCACATGACAGTTGCATATCAAACTTCTCTTGGGAATGATGTGATTAATAAGGAAATTCTATCGTTGCATAGGCAATTAGGACATCTCTCATCTTTTGTTCTAGAAAAATTATATCCAAGTTTGTTTAAAAGAACTTCTAATTCTTTGTTTTGTTATGCATGTGAACTTTGTAAACACACTAGAAGTTCTTATCATTTATCTAATAATACGATTTTTTTTTCTTTTATGACAGTTCACTCCGACATTTGGGGTCGTACTCAAAATCCCTCTCTTTTTGGCCATAGATCGTTTGTGGCCTTTATTGATTGCTGCACAATATTGACTTGGGTTTATTTGATGAAAGCCAAGTATGAAGTTTTTTTAATGTTTTCAATCTTTTCATAAAATGATTTGTACCCAACATGATGCCAAAGTTAAAATCCTAAGATTTGATAATGGAATGGAGTATATGGATGGAAAATTTTGTGCTTGTCCAGATTCTTATGGAATAATATGTCAAATTAGTTGTGCTAATACTAGTGAATAAAATGAAGTTGCGAAAAGGAAGAATAGACATATTTTGGAGGTAGTTCGATCACTCATGTTCACCATGAACCTTCCAAAGGGATATTAGGGTGATACAGTCCTTTTAGCTTCTTATCTTATCAATAGAATACCACTTCAGATTCTAGATTTTAAAAGCCTTGTAGAAGTATTGCAAGTTGGAGCCTAGAGCTTTGAAGTGTGTCTATTGGATATTTTTCCATATAAAAGGGATATAAGTGTTATAACCCCCCATATAAGAAATACATTTTAAGTATGGACATCACTTTTTTAGAGTGTGAGCCTTATTTCACAACACATCAAACTCCTCTTCAAGGGGAGAATGAGAGGGAAGAGGTGCTGCTTGACTATATATTTATAGATTCAGGGGGAGAAAACAAGTTTGGTTCAGCAGGATCGAAGTAGATGCTTAGATAGATTAGATTTAAATACATACTCAAGAAGAGATAAGACAGAAAAAGCCATCATGCAGTCTATGCCATCTTCTTCCCTCGAAAACAGTGGTTGGTTAGAATATGATTTACCTTATGATTTAGACAAGCCTATTGCCCTTCGGAAAGGTATAAGAACTTGCAACAAGAGGCCAATTTCTAACTTTATTTCCTATGGCTCACTATCTCCCTCCTTTAGAGCCTTTGTCTTGTCTGTCTCCTTTGTGTCTATTCCATAGGGTTGGAGAGAAGCAATGGAAAATGTCCAATAGAAAAAAGCTATGGCTAAGGAAATGAAGGCCCTGGCAAAATATGAGACCTTGGAACTTGTCACTGCTCTAGAAGAAAAAAGTATAGTTGGCTGCAAATGGGTATTTACAGTGAAGTATAAGCCAGATTGATCCATTAACAGACACAAGGCGAGATTGGTGGCTCGAGGCTTTACTCAAACATATAGAGTGGACTACCTAGAAACCTTTGCTCTTGTTGCTAAGATGAATGCAATCGAAATTCTACTCTCTTGTGCAGCTAACTTGGATTGGGACTTACAATAGTTTAATTTTAAAAATGCTTTCCTTCATGGGGGATCTGGAGGAGGAAGTGTATATAGAGATTCCTCTCAGGTTTGAAGATGAGAAGACACAAGGGAAGTTCTGTAGGCTAAAAAAGGCCTTTTTATAGGTTGAAGCAATCACCTAAAGCATGGTTTGAAAAGTTCAATTGGGCCATGATTTCCTTTGGTTATCAATAGAGTAATGTGGATCATCCTTATTTGTCAAGCATGCCTAAGATAAGATCACGTTTCTCATTGTCTATGTTGCTGACATTGTGGTAACTGGAAGTGATACAGGAGAGATGGTTAGGCTAAAGAAACTCATTGTTCAAGAATTTGAAATTAAGGATTTAGGGAAGTTGCAATATTTCTTAAGAGTTGAGGTCGTCAGATTGGGAAGAGGAATCTTTATCTCCTAAAGAAAATATGTCTTAAACTTGTTAGAAGAAATTAGCATGATGGGTTGTAAACTAGTTGAATCTCCTATCAAGAGCAACCATAAACTACATGCAGGAACTGGTACATCAGTAGACATTGGGAGATATCAAAAGGTTAGTTGGGAGAATCATTTATCTCTCTCACACCAAACCAGGCATGGCATATGCAGTTAGTTTGGTGAGTCAATATATGCATGATCTACGAGAACCACACTTATAGGCTATATTCTGCATCCTGCGCTATCTGCAGTCTGCACCAGGAAAAGTCCTTCTGTTCATTAACAATGGTCACCTTAAGATGGGAGCATTTATAGATGCTGATTGGGCTAGATCTCCAAATGATAGGAGGTTAAAAACTGGTTATTGCATGCTCATAAGAGGAAATCTAGTCACTTGGAAAAATAGAATCAGAATGTAGTTGCTAGATCCAGTGTGGAAGCTGAATATTGAGCTATGGCTCAAGGTGTGTGTGAATTCTTGTAAGTAAGAAGGCTAATGAATGAATTACGGAGGAAGTTTATCCGTCTACTGTAATAACAATGCTGCCATTAGCATAGCTCACGATCCAGTTTAGCATGATAGAACAAAACACATAGAAATTGACTGACACTTTGTAAAGGAGAAATTTGTGAATGACTCTTTACACTTCTCCCATGTGGGGTCTAATGAACAACTGATAGAAGTCTTCACCAAAGGACTCTACAACAAACAGTTTCATAACCCTATTTGTAAGTTAAAGCATGTATGATATCTATGCACCAACTTGAGGAGAGTGTTGACTAGAGTTATTACCATAGTTATTAGAATTGATTGTGTTTTATTGTATACATTTAGGAATTGATAGCTATAGTAATTGAGAGATTTCCATAGTTTCCTAAATAGTCCTAGTCGTGTATATCAACCATAGGATTTCTCTATACAAGTCATCTCAATTCACTAATAGAAACACTTTTGGTTTCACTCTGATTTATTTTCTTCAGTTAAAGATGTTCTCTCCCTTTCCTTTTCTCTTGTTTGCCTGCTTTTATTTTCTATGGTGCTTTTTTTTCACTCGGATACATGCATTCATATTTGTTGCTTTTGTGTTATTTTTCTTCCAACAGATAGGTTATACATTCTTGCCCTGTGTTCTTGCTGGGCTAAGTAAATCACCACAGTATATTGTAAAAGGTTCCCAGCCTTTGCAGAAGAATTGGTTATCTGCAAGTGATGTTGATAGCGTTATACTCCCTATAGATGCTTGTGGAGGTGATGGTGCTCTTGCTTTTGCCAGAAGAAAAGGAAACAAGGTAGAAACACACCAGCATTGCACTCATGTCTCCCCTGTTTAAAATTTCCAGTTAGTTCTTTGACATTTTGATGATGGTATTTATCCTAATCCAACAGGTGACTTTGCCAGCTTAATAATTGAATATAAATAGTGTGCATTTAGCTTTTGGTCCTCATAGTGTAAAAGCTAATTTCTTCTTTCAGCCACTTATAATTACTGTTGAGGAGAATGAAACAGTGCTTGATGATAGACCCGATAAATATGGAATCGATGTGGTAAGAACTCAATTACAGCTGTCCTAATTCTCCTTTTTCTTTTATTGATTTTTGCATTCTTGGAGGGAATCAAATCATTGTGATGGCATCCGAAACTTTTTTAAAATGTATCTTCTCCATGGTGGTTTTGGCATGAGTATTGAAGTTGACAACAATCACACCATGTCATTAAGTTTTTCAAACCTTTTTATTTAGAGTCCTTATCATTTTGTCAAGTTTATGAAGATGAGTTAGCAGGGCCACCATTGGCTTCTGTTGGTGTCTGTTTTAGCTTGCACAATTGTTCATAAGCAAGTTCAAAAGGTTTATTAATTCTGTCCACGTACGAACCTTTTTCTCTATTTCTTCTGGTCAACATTTAAAAAGGGTGCTACAGGGCTTATAAAACAAAAGTAAGCTATATTTGTTAAGTACGTTTGTGTAATTGGGCACAACCTTCAATTTCATTGAGAAAATACTCGTGAAATTATTTTGGGTTAGAATTGGTTTGCTGTGATACAGAATCTTGGGACTAAAACTTGCAATATTGGCAGCTAGAAACTGGAAAAGCCAGTGGGTAGACTATCAGATGTAAATGAAGAAGCAGCCAATAAGAAACAACTGTGAATATTGGTCTGGAGATGTCACCTCGAAATGATGAGTCTCAGTGCCTTCTAATAGGCTAACTTCAAATGGAACTTTTTCATGCAGATGTCCGTCTCCAATTACTGGGAAGCTATAGGTGTTATTGGAGCCCATAAGGCAGGTATAGATCCACAGTCGCTCCGAAGGGACAGAATTAGAAACCTTCAACATAAAAGCATTAATCAGGGCAACTTGCAGGTTTGGGTGCAACATCTTTAACATAATTGTTGTCATCTTAACATTGAAATTCACATCCATGTCTGATAAGCAAATTAGGAATTTTCAAAATGCAGGTTTTAATTACATTGCAATTTTCAATTCCGAAGTGATTATAAGGACCGTAAATTGATGCTGCACATGCCATACTCAGATTCTTAATAGCTCCATAATTTCTGGAAATTTTTCCGATTTTACTTTTACATTTTTTAAAACAATTGCGAGTGGATTTTGATAAGTAACATTGTGGTGAAACACTTCCTGTGTATATTTGTTTTTGCTTACTGATGCTAGAAGTTTTTCATTTGCTTTTGCTTTTGTAGTTGAATTAAATACCTGATTACATTTGATAATTACAGATTCACCTAGATGGGTTAACAGTTCTGTTAAATTTTTTTTTTCCAACTGCCAATGAGCAGTCATAGGTTGAATTTCAACATTTAAGATAGTTTTGAAATTCGAAATATAATGATAAGAAGATAGTTTTGAAATTCGAAATATAATGATGAGAAAGATTAGAACTTGACAGAAACAAAGAAGTTTTTGTTTTTCTCTAAAATCAAGCGTTTAACCTGTGGAAACAGGTAAATATTCGTAAGTGAAATTTTGTCTATTTAGTTTTGTTTTGTACATTTGAAAAGGATATCAGTGATTACAAAAAAAGGTGAAAGGGTTAAAAAACAAGATCTGAAAGTTTTCATTGAAATTTATATTAGACTCAAAACATTTCTAAATGTTCATTTTAGTTAACAGAAATTAACGCTTCCATTAAAATTTTCTTACATGAAATTTCTTTTTGTTTCTTTAGAACCCTGTTGCCATGTAAAGAACCACAATAGCTCTTATCAATGGCTACTCTTTGTTTCTGCCCTCCAGATAGTTGAGGTAATTATGTTTTAATGAGAAAAATTATGTCTAACACTTCTTAGGTGTTCTTTGTTTAAGTTGCAGTAGCTACTGCAAAAAATTATAAGTCAACACTTTTTAGGTGTTCTTTGTTTAAGTTACAGTAGCTACTGCAATTTCTCAATCAATTTCCTTTACTATTAATGCTTCCAAAACAAAGACTGCTATTGCCTCCATGTTTGCAATTTTAGACAGAAAGCCCAAAATCGAATAAAGTGACAAGTAGTCAGGAATGACATTAGATCACGGAGGAGAGATTGAAATTAGAAATGTAAGCTTCAAGTATTTGCCTAGACCAGAAGTTCAAAATTTTCGAGATTTCAGTTTGGTTATTCATTTTCAAAAGGTGATTATTCTCAATTTTTATTTTATCAACATAAAAACAAGAAGACAAAGCTATTTTGTTATAAGCAGGAGAACCTATTATGTTCAATTATAGCTCTGGTTGTTCTTCGCAGAGTTCTTCAGAGTCGACAAGAGACTTATTCAAGAGAATGATCTGAGCGAAAGCAGGCATGAACAGTGTTGCCTTGTGAGACAAATCTCTTAGCCAAGAACTGTACGAGGTTGCCATAGCCGACAATGGCAATCTTTAGTTGCTCTGCTTGCATGTTGCTAGATTCACACAAGTACATCAAGACACTGCCCTCATTGCTTTTGGTGTAGTCAAAATGACGATGAATCGTGTAGAGGTAATGAAACGAGAACAAGAAATTAGGGATTTTCAAAATTTTAAGTAAACTCGGGGGCTACTGAAAATTATAGACCTTATGTTATGTCAGATTAATTCTCTACGTGCTAATCGAGTCTTACAAGAAAAACTTTTCATGTGAGAAAAATTGAATCGATTTGTTAATTTTCTATCAACTTAAGAATCTTTTTAAACATTTCTCAAACGTTTGGATTTTATTTGAATGTTTAAGTTCAACTTAAATTTTAACGGAAGCCTTTGGGTCTTGTTTTTGACCTTTTTACAAAAATAAATTGTTGAAACTTTGAAAGAACCAAGGGGAAGGGATAAGAATAACACTCAAACCATTTTGTTATGGACTCCTTTCATAGTGTTTACTGGACTCGTGTTTTTAACATCTTTGAGTTTTGCTTTTTGAACTCAAAATCTATAAAACCCATAAAAATGCCAACTCTAAACCACAAATCTTGAAAACTTTTTTCTCAAATATTGAAAACTGGGCATCCAAGTATCTATAAGCTTTTTTGTTTGGTTGCAACAATCTAAAAACCTAGTATGAAAAAACAAGAAATAATTAATGTTAAAGTACTCAATTTTTTGAGATTTTTTTATGTAATGTCTAACTTTTAAAATTTTTAATTGAACGATCAACTTTTTAAAACTTTAATAATTCAATTCAAATTTTAGTTTTTAATGATTCAATTGAAAAATTTAAAAACTTAAGTACTAAATTGAAAAAATCTTAAAATATTAGACACTAGACACTTTTAAATATATTATTAAAAACAAAATCTTAGTACAAATGATGAGAACATAAAACAAAAGAATTGAGACATCAAACGAAATAAATCTAAATAATAAAGATTGCATAAATCTAATTTCATACACTTAGATGACACAAACTAAGAAATCAAACATATAAGAAATATGTTTTAGGGTGGAGAAACAGAAACACAAACTTGAAATGCCAAACATGAGGTAATGACAACGTGCTTGATTAGGGAAAGAAATGTTTCTAGAGAGTAGTATTGTTGATGAGCGTCGATAACATGTCACATACGGAAGAAGCAAAACTTTGTTTAGTACGGGTTTCAATCTGCAACATCCACCCCTTTTACATGTCGGGGTGGTGCACTTAGTATATGGAGTCCTATTGGTAATGCAAAACCGAATTTGGCTAATGAGTCAGCCAAAACATTGGTTTCCCTATAAACGTGGCTAATATCGACTTACCAGTCCTGGTCCAAAAAGAGTCGAATTTGCTTGAGGATGGTGTTCTCCCAGAAGTCGTCGCTATCGTTATTAAAGATGTCGACTGCCTCTTTGCAATCAAAATGTAGTTGGACCAACTGATATCCTAGTTAGTAAGCCGTGGTTAAACTTTGCAAGATTTCCCAGAGTTCCACTTCGATCGGAGTGTAGATTCCAATATTCTGCATAAACCCCGTGATCCAACGTCCTGTGTGATCCCTGAGGAAGCCTTCAGCCGCTGCTTGTTTTCCTGTTGCCTTCACAGGTCCATCCGTGTTGATTCTGATCCAGGTCGGAGGGGGTGGTTCCCATTTCTGAGTTCTCCCCTGTCCGCCACAACTTCTATCAGGGCGGTATGCTTAGAATGCTCGATCGATTTCCTTACTTTGCGCACAAACGGAGTGGAAGAGGTGTCGCACGCTGGTCTGGACTTCTTTGAAGACTTCGTCATTTCTGTTTGTCCAGAGTCTCACCTTCTTAGACAACATCTCCCTTTTTATCTCACCCGTAGTGTTGATGAGCATTGGTGAGTTGTGACGTAGTTAAAACCATTTGGGTTTCCAACAAGAATTGGATTGTGACTATTGGATATAAGCATATATGGGCCAATTATTTTTTGAATTTGGGCTGCAAATTTGGGCTTAGAGGATTAACTAATTAGTAACATATACACACATTTATACATTATATATTAGTTAATGTGATTAGTTAAATAATAAAATTACTTGGAAACAAGTTTCTAAATTTATAGGTATTATGAATTTGAATGAATTTAATAGTACTTAGAAATAAGTTTCTAAACGAGTTATAAATTACAATCATTAAGATGATTAGTTCAATCATAATTAAAAATGAGTTTTTAGTTGAATTTAAATTATTAAGTTCATGAGTTCAATAAAAATTAGAAATTAGAAACTGAATTAAAAATATTACTTTGATTAGTATAAGAATAAGTTGAAATCATTTTTTAATTAGTTATTGAAATTAGAAACCAAATTAAAACTATCACTTTGATTAGTTTAAGAACAAGTTGAAATGAGTTTTTAATTAAATCAAAATTTTAATTTAATTTGATTAATTCAATATTAATCTACCCAACAACCTACTTCCCTACTACCGAATAACCAACCCTTAACTTCCAACGTCTACCATGACAACCTTCTAGATATAGAAACTAAATTGCTACGACAATGAATTTGGAGACACCTAAGAGAGACATACTAACAAGCTCAAAAATCCCATCTTCTGTAACCTCACCTAACCTGCACAACACCACAAAATTCCCTCCTCTGAGGGGAGCCACAGAAAGGAGACAACAGGAAATCAAGAAAGGCAAGACAACTCGGAGCTCGATAGTAGGTGAAACTAAAAACTTGAGGAAGCTAAGATATGTAAAGTCTAATAAGGAAGAACCTAGTCAGGCCCCTATGGAAGTGCTTTAATAGGGAGGAAGGAAGTGGAGTTCATCCTTGGTAGGGTATTTTTCCTATAGTTAACAAATGAACACTCGCAGCATGGAGAAACATGGGATTGGTGAACACAATGGTAAATGAAGATGAATTGTTTGTTGCCAAATTTAATTATGATGAGAATGCACATAGAGTGATAGAAGTAGGGCTCTGGCATGTACTTGGACATCCTATCCTACTTAACAAATGGCATCTAGGGGTAATATTGGATAGAAGCAAGCTGGAAACCATCCCTTTGTGGGTGAACTTCCATAAATTCCTATTAGAGTACTGGTTTATGGAGGGTAGAACTACATTATAAGCAAGATAGGTAAACCTATGGAAATGAATGAGAATACGACTATGATGAAGAGAATTGGGTTTTTTAGGGTGTGTGTTGATGTGGATTTCATAAAGAAATTACTTGATTCCTTTAGGATTATGAAATTAAATGAGGATGGGAAGCTTGAAGAAGATCTTGTAAAGGTCACCTATGTGTGGAAACCGAAAACCAGAGAGGAAAGGTTGATTTAGAGGAGAAAAGAAAACTAAGAAGGGAACAAAAGAATTGTAATAGAATCAGAACATATGAAGGAAATCCCAATAGAGAGAGGGGAACCACTTATTGAACAAAACAACCAAAATCAAGACAAAAAGGAGAGCAAAACATCAAGAAAAGGTAAATAGGTGCTAGATGACCTTGAAAAAATCAAGGACTATATATAATTCCTCAAAAGGGAGACTTTTGGTATAAAGCTTAACACTAAAATTGGTTCTCCTGGTGCAAGTAGGAAATCAAAGAGTGAAAAAGTCTGGTAAGAAGAAATGATGAAGTTAGTTATTTGGAATATTAGAGGGCTCAATAATCTAAATAAATAACTAGATGTTATGGATTTTATCATAAACAACTTAGCTGATTTTGTTGGTTAACTTGAAATCAAAATAAACAAGGAATAGATGGAGAAAAGTTTGTGGTTCCTATCAGAAGGCTAAAAGGTGATATCTAATCATGATAACCATATTAATGGTAGAGTAATCATAGGCTATAACATGTAGAAACTAGAAATTGTTAAATGGTCTTGTTCTGACCAAGTGATCCATTATGAAGTGATGATCAAAAGCTCAAAAAGGATTGTTACAATCTCCACAGCGTATGTTGCAAACTATGAATTCCAAAGGCAAGCCTTATAAGGGAAGATAGTTAGGATTAGTAGCACAATCAATTCTCCTTGGTGAGTAGTAGGGGATATTAATTATACACTTTATTCAAGTGAAACATAGGGTAGAAAAAGTTGGTCATAGCAGACTGTAGGGAGTTACAAGAGCTAACCAATAACACTAGGTTCACAGTTATGAAATTCTATGACAATGTTTTCATATGGAACAACAAAGTGGTAATTGGTTCTTGTTAAAGAAGCTCGACATATGTATGGTAAATGATGAATGGCTAGCATATTTTCCACTTAACACTGCTATATTTGAGGAACCTAACATCTTGGATCACAAGCCAATTGTGGTTGATTTGACTATCTTTGATGATGGAAGAAATGTGCCTTTCAGGGTCTTCAACCATCTGATTGGAAACCCTAACTTTAGGGACATATTAAGAGGGGTAATGAGTAAGGTAATTATAAGAACAAAGGATTATATACTAAGTATGAAACTAAAGGCAGTGAAAGAGAGTTTGAAAGCTCTTAGTAAAGACAACATTGTTCCTGAACAACATAAAAAAAACTAAAGCATTGGAGAGATGGTAGAAATGTCAAAGTAGAGTACTAGCCAGACCTGATGATCAATAGCTAAGAAAGGAGGAAGCAAACCTGTTCAGCTACTACAATAAAACACTGGAAGATAACTACAACCTGCTAAGAGAGAAATAAAAAATTCTTTGGCTAAAGGATGGTGAGAAATGCACAAAATAAGAACTTTATAAAGCTCTTTGAAGACGAAATAGGTCAGAAATTTCAAGATCAGAAGAGTAAGAAAAGAATCACTTTTGAATTCTTTAGTAAGTAATATGGGCTAGAGGATGAAGTAGTGGATATACCAGAAGATTTGTTGAGGGGAATTAAATAGATTTTTGAAGAGGATAAGGAAGAAATCATCGAAGAAATAACTGAAGAAGAGATCAAAGAAACTTTTTTCTTAATGCATCTTAATAAATCTCCTAATCCAGATAGTTTTAATGGAAAAATTTTCTAAAAAAAATGGGATATCTTGGGGCAAGAAGTTACAAAGGCAGTGAAGGAGTTCTTTATGAAAATACTATATTGAAAGAGTGGAATAAAACAAATGTGAGCCTTATTCCAAAATAAAACAATGCCAATAGGTTGGGGCATTTTAGGCTCATTACTTGATGTAATATTCTCTACAAAATCATCACAAATATTCTTGCAAATACACTAAAAAACAACTTGGGGAATAATTAATCCAACTCAAAATGCGTCCATCAAAGGAAGGTCAATATGCACCAACATTTTAATTTGTCAGGAACTCCTAAAAGACTATAATATGCAAAAAAAAAAGAGTGAAGAATTGCACCATTAAGATAGACTTGGCTAGGACTTATGGTTTAGTTAAATGAAGCTTCATTTTCAACATTCTAAAAGTAGTTGGATATCGACCCTTGTTCAGGGAATAGATTGAAGTATGTGTGACCACTGCATCTCTTACTATCTTAGTGAATGGAGAATCCACAAAACTAGTAAAAGCCAAGAGAGGATTAAGGTAAGGGGATCCTTTATCTACTTTCCTGTTTGTGTTATGCATGGAGGTCCTCTCAATCGTCCTTACAAAAAATATTAAAATGAATTTCAATATCATTATAGATGTAAAGGTAACAAAATAACTCACTTAGCTTTTGCAGATGACTTGTTACTATTTTGTAGAGCTGAAATGCAATCTATCAACTTGCTCATGCAATCTATCGAGGATTTCAAAGCTATGTCAGGATTGACAAGCAATCTTCTATCTGTCAACTAATTCCATAACAGAAATTGCTTTGAAAGCCTTAGAGATGGTGGTTTAATAAGTAAACTTTCCTATTAAGTATCATGATGTGCTAATTTCACAAAAAAGAATCACTACCTCAGATTTTAGAACACTAATGGACCCATTCAATAGGAGATTCAATCATTGGTATAACAAGCATCTAAGCTATAGAGGAAGATTGCAGCTAGTACAAACAATATTGAGCAATTTAGCTACCTATTGGATCAATTACTTATCACTTCCAAAGAATGGACTGAAGGAGAAAGATAAAAAGTTAAGGGACTGGCTATGGGATGGAGCACACCAAAGTAACAAGGCAAAAGTCAGTTGGAATATGATATTCAAACCAAAGAATCAAGGTGGTTTAGGAATATACTCAGCTAGATTGCTAAATAGAGTCAATTTGGCTAAGAACTTATGGAGGTTATGCAGCAAGAAAGATGAACTATGGGTAAAGTGGGTTTGCAATGTATTCATTAAAAAGAACAACATTTGGAATATGAACATCAAGCAGATATGTCATGGAATTTTAAGAAAATACTGAGGAAAAGATAGTGAATGCAGGATCTGGTTTTTAATATAATAAGGAATGGTGAAACCACACTATTTTGGTTCGACAATTGGCACAACAAGGGACCTGTGTACAAAGTTGAGGAGATCCAACACCTGAAGGTTGTTATGAGCCCTGATACTAAGGTCAGTAATTTAATCAGAAATAACCTTTGGAGGTGGCCTTACTATAACAATAAAAGTGTGAAAATCATAATGAATAATCTGCCTAGTTGCCAATATACTGAACAAGATGAAATTTTGTGGAATATATATGGTTAAAAAAGTTCATCTCAAAAGCTTGTAGAGCCTTCCTCCAAAAGGAACCTAATAATAGAGTGAGGTGGAGAACTCTAGTTTGGGATAATGACAATAACCCTTCATATGCATTCATTCTATGGTTGAGTCTAGTTAAGAGACTCCTTACCAAGGATAAAATTAAATTTCCAATTGGATCATTAGAGTGTGAACCATAAACATGGAATTCCTGGACCATATTATGGTTAAATGCAACTAAACATCAAGCATTTATAGAGGGTTATTAACACAAAAAATCAGTAAACTCATAGAATGAATTAATTTTTTGGATATGGACATTAAGAATGGATAACAAGCATATTACAAGGTAGTTAAGATCAGTTTGGCATCTATGGTGTATAACATATGGTAAGAAAGGAACTTCGGAATCTTCATAAAGGAGGCTAGGAGTAAAGAGTTGTTATACCTGAAGATCTACCTCTAATGCAGACTATCCTTGTTAGCAAGAGGGCTAACTGTTAAACTCTCTACAAATATGAGGAAAAGATTGTTACTAGATTAAATTTTGTAACTCCAGCTTGTAACTAGGAAACTTAGATTCTCTATATTTTGTAACTATATTTGTTTTGATCCTTAGAAGGTTGTATATACATTTTTATCAATGAATTACTATTACTTTTCAAAAAAATAGTCAAAGTTTTTCTTGGACTATAAGCATGAATTTATTGTTGTGTTAGTAAAATGTTTTGCAGTCAAAACAAATGCTTTTCATAAAGAGACATCCAATTTTTTGTGAATTACCTAAAGGACATGTGAGATGCCTAATGTATAATTAGTGCATTGAGTATAAAAGAGATAAGTTAGGCTCTCCCAGCTAGGGACAAAGCCTTTAGACTTTAGCCTAATATCCTAGCTTATATTTTATCAATTAGCAATTTGTAATCTCTATAAGTTGACTTAAAAGTAGTAAAAGGAACTCCAAAGTATACAAATGGCAAGTCATATCAACAATGCAAGATGTGTCGATGGGTGCAGAAGAAGAGAAAATAAAGCATTCTTGGAGTAATCTTTAGTAAGGACTACAATTTTATCTTGTATAAAGTTTCTGGATAACTCATGTACCAAAATGAGTTTGTGGTGTTTCCCTTTGGTTGGTGAGAGAAAGTGACGGTAGTGGCGAGGAAAAGATTGACTAATGTTCAATGTCATTCACTGACGTTTGCCATCGATATTCATCACTGCAAGAGAGGGAGACACTGATGGCACTTGTCAAGCTACCCCTCATTAGAACAAGCGTCGCTCTCATTTTTGCCACTTGATCGAGCAACATCTCCACTGAATCATTTTTGGGCTTTTGGATTTGTCATTTTGCATTTATATGATAAATTCCTGCAACCTTCATCTTTCAATGTTTGCTTTGCCTTACTATCAAATTCTAGGTTTTGTTTTTGGTTTGGATTGTAGAACAACATGAATTGATTCCAAAATCCAAACAAAGTAAATCTCTTTTATGGGCTTGTTTTAGTTTTCCTCATAACAGAGTTTGAGTTTCTACAATCTTCTTTTTGTTAAATTATGTTAAAAATTAAAATGGGTCCCATATTTAAAAATATTGATAAAATTTTAAAACATTAATTTAAGAATGTGGGTCCCACATTATCCTGTAATAGTGTAAAACCCACCTAAATGTTAAAATATTATATATATGTGCTAGGTCACTTGGCTTAGCAGAAAACTAATGGGGTCACATTGCCTCCTAATTCTTAGTTTATTTACGGTTAAATTTTAACATTTTTTAAATGTTAAGGTCTAATTTGCATTCTTCGAAACGTTTGGGTTAAATTTCTCAAAGGATGTAAACCTTGGGGTAAAAAAATGACCCTTTTGTCTTTTGCCTTTTTATAACTCAAAATTAGGGTTTATGGAGTAGCCATAGTCACCATACAGTCGTGTCTATGACTGTGTTTCTCAGTTTTGCTTCAATTCTGTAAAAGTTATGTAGATATAAAATCTCAAAGAGTTACACAATCATGGACACAACTTTGTCCACCTTATACCATCATCTACCTCAAGGGCAACTTCAATCTTTCAATTTTTTGCCCCAATTCCATTTAATTTCTAGTTCTTTTCAACTATGAAGGCACTTAGGACCTCAATATACTGTAAGCGTATAGGTCGTGATATAGTATATGAGGTGTCGATCCCTCAAAGAGTTGTCAAACTAATATAATTCTAAGTTGTCTAAGGCCCAAAAAATTATTAAAATGAAAATAAAAATTGAACAGAAAGTAAACACATGAAGATGATTGACATAAAGTTAATTTATAAAATTAACATAAAAGAAATCGAATATTGATCACCACCAAATTCACAATGGAAAATCACACAAGAAAAATTACCAAATTATAAGAAAGGGATTTATCCTATCATTAATACTAACCTAATCACTTTTGTATTAATGTGGTTTCAGTTCTATACTATCGAAGGGTGGATTACTCTCTCTCTCGAGTTATAATCACTAAGCCCTAATTAATAAACCCTAATTAAGTCAAGTTACCAAAAATGTCATCTCTCGGTTAACAATCAGCTCACAACCTAATTAGTTCTTAAGCATTCTAATAAACAACTAGGTAAACCCAATCATTTTGCATTTGGTTCACTCTCTCAATTTATTACCAAAGCATGAAGTTACAACAAATAAACATAACACCCAAATGAATCAACACAAAAACAACTAGATTAATATCGAATCAAGTTTAAATCCCTAAAGAAAAGTTAGAACATTATCACCCATCCCAAATCCATTAGCATCATCATATCCATCTCACACATTTTAAAAAAACAAAGATGAAAAGAAAATGTCACTTGAATGGGCTCGGGATGGCTCAAGAAAGTAGCAGCAGCAGAAGCCCGTTCCTCTCTCCTCTTCTCTCTTTTCTTCTTCTTTCTTCTTGGAGTTTTCCAAAAGTGGAAAAAATCGGAGCTCCCCCTAACATTCTTTTTCTTTCTTTATATAGTCTTTTCTATTTTAGGAAAACCCAAGGGTTTTCTCGGGCCTAAAAAATCGCAAATGTCCTTCTATAAGTTGAGTTCGGGAGGCTATCTGCACTGTAATGATTGTGACAGACCAGGCCACGATCGTGGCTCCCCCTAACTGCATTTGTCATGATCATGGCATATGGGTCACAATCGTGGGCTCGGGTTTGGCTCTGAGTGTTGGGCCTGGGTCTCAATTCATGGCGATCTTGTGAGGGTTGTATGAAAGACAGGCGGATAGCATTGGATTTAAAAGAGATTTCAGAGTGACAGCGGTGGAGGGTTCGCTGCGACGACGAATAAATTTCGCCACGGTGAAACCATACAGATTCTCCAGGGACCCTTCGGAGAAATTCGCCGTCGCGAAACTATGGAATTTCACCACGGCCAACGTCTGGCTTCACCGCGGCGTATCCGCCACAGCAACGTTTCTAAACTTCTCAAAAACCTTTTGGGAAAGATACGCCGCGGAGAAGTTACCAAGATCAAAAAGTAATACCCTTTGGGAAAGGTTCGCCGCGATCAACTTCTGGCTTCGCCCCTCCATTTCACAACCCAGAACCCAAACATACAACATCTATCACTAAACATCAAACAAAATTTAATACACATACACATACAATCTTCCCACAAAACTATTTTCAACTCAACCAAAAGATCAATACAAACATATGCAAAGAACTTCTTAAATTCTTCATTTATTTACAAATCAAAATGAAGTTCATACAAAGCTTTAATTACAAATCCACAATACTTAAAAGTCATAACAAAAGATACAAAATAAATTGGATGCTTAATGTTCAATGAGCCTATAAAGCTATCCAAAAGTTTAGTTACTAACTTAGTACAAAAGCTAACTATCTTGGAATTTATCCAAATGCCTTGTAAGGATTCATTGATCTTCTCGATTTGTACTTGAGGAGTGGGAAAAATATTGGGTTGAACTACACAGCTAAGTGGCTAACATATTTATAGCCATTGGCGATTGGCCACGTATTCAAGCATATGTATATGTGTATCTAGCAACTCTAGTATTCTTACTTTATTCAAACAATTAAAACATTGATCCATATAACTCAAACTTGACACATAGCATAAACTTCAGCCATTACACATAACAATTTATTATGCACTATACTTGAACATCTAAAGATGCAATACACAACAAGTGGCTCGAGGGTTCTGTGAACAAAACAGAGAAACCGAAGTTTACTCCGTGAACAAAACGAATCTATTTTTCAAATTTCGTGTGCCACAAGCGGGCAGCCAAAAGAAGACTTGACGTCGACGTGCATGTAACTAAAAAACGGTTCCTCTCTCACCTAAACATAATCAAAATTTATGCTCAATTTAGTCAATCACAATTTACACTCTCATGCTTCTTTCATTTCATCATTTTCTTATATTTTCATGCTTTTTCTTCTTTTCATTCAATTCCAAATGTTATAAGCTTTTTCAAGGTATAACATAATCACAATGCATCATGCACTTTCAAATATTCACAATTATTTCAATTTCAAATATAACAATTTCAAGCAAAACTACATACACACACATAGGCAAGAATTTGCCCAATTACACAATAACCATAAATACATTACCCACTTAATAAGCTTGCAGAAATCCAAGTCAAGCTAGCCTTTCCCCTTGCTCTTGGGTAGGATTCCCTTGGTTTCCTACAACAACCAAGGTTTCATTCAACCAACATTGAAATAAATTCATAAACTTCAAAAAGATCATAGAATCACAATAAACACAATGAAACTCAAATCTAACCTACCCGCAGTCTACCTAGGTTAGAAAACTCAAGATCAAATTTAAAAACCTTAAAATCAATTGGGTTCTCCTAATCCATCTTCTTCCCACAAAACCTCTTTGCTCTCTAACTCCTTCACCCTCAACACAATCCATTCCTTTAATAAAGCAAGAAGGAAAGATGGTTAACTTACTTTACCAACTTGATTGCTCCTCTTCTTTTTCACCAAAACTTCTCTTCTTCTCCTATTTTAGCTTCTTTCTTCTTTCTTTCTTTTTGTTCTCACGACACTCATCTCTTCTTCTATTACAAAGCCATTTTAAATGGTCTTTTCCCATTTTACCCTTCATTTACCTTGTCCTTCCCATTTTGTCCCTTCTTTGTCTATCAACTACTAACATCTTAACACCACATTAATTCTAACTAAGTTCCAATATTTCCATCAAATTTTCAATCTTTATTCATGCCTATTAAATTAATGACTCAATTAAAATATAAATAAATAAAATAAATAAACAAACATACTAAACATAAATAAATAATTAAACAAACAATAAACAATTTAGCAAAATTCCAGGATCCAACAACTCTCCCCCTTAAAGAATTTCGTCCTCGAAATTCTTACCTTAGACATTAAAGAGGTACGGTTCCTCTATAAGACTTGAACCAATTTAACATTCTTATTTCTCAAAACCTTTTCCTTCGAATCTAGGATCTCTACTGGTTGCTCCTCATATGTCAAATCCTCCTTTAATTGAACCTCTGGAGGTTGAACTATGTGTGAAGGATCTGATCGGTACTTCCTCAACATCGATATATGGAAAACATTGTGAATCTTAGATAATTCCGATGGCAAAGCTAACTTGTAGGCTAAAGGCTCAATCCTCTCAATAATCTCATAAGGGCCTACGTATCTTGGACTAAGCTTGCCCTTCTTACCAAACCTCAAAGCCCTTTTCGATGAAGAAGCTCTAAGAAACACTTTGTCCCCAACTTCAAATTCCATCTCTTTTTTATATGCATCTGTGTAACTCTTCACCCTATCTTGAGCTGCTTTAAGTCCCTATTTCACCAATATAATCTTATCAACAGTAACCTGTACCAACTCAGGCCCTAAAAGCCTACTTTCACCATCCTGATCCCAACAAATAGGAGTTCTGTATCTCCTACCATACAAAGCTTCATAATGTTCCATTTGAATTCCTGAGTGATAGGAATTATTGTAAGCAAATTCAATTAAAGGAAAATGATCTTCCCACGAGCCTTTAAAATCCATAACACAAGCTCTCAACATTGCCTCCAAAGTTCGTATTGTCCTCTCCGATTGTCCATCGGTCTGTGGACGGAAAGCTGTACTAAAGTGTAACTTAGTTCCCAAAGCCTCTTGTAAGCTTTCCCAGAATCTAGAGGTGAACCTGAGATCTCTATCCGAGACTATCAAACTTGGAATCCTATGAAGTTTGATTATCTCATCTATGTATTTCTTGGCCAAAGCATTTAAAGAATCCATCTGCTTAATTGGCAAGAAATGTGCGGACTTGGTTAGCCTATCCACAATCACCCATATTGCATCATGCTTCCTACTAGTTCTCGACAATCCCATTAAGAAATCCATCGTAATCTTCTCCCATTTTCATTTAGGAATCGACAAAGGTTTAAGCTTGCCTAAAGGTACCTGGTGTTTAACCTTGTCTTGTTGGCACACTAAGCATCTTTTGGTATACTCTGCAACATCGTTCTTCATTCCTTTCCACCAAAAATGGTTCTTCAAATCTCTATACATTATCGTACCTGGGTGCATAGCACAAGGTGCATTGTGTACCTCATCAAGAATCTCATCCTTCAGCTCTAACATATCCGGAATACATAGTCTGTTCCCTACCACCATCAATCCATCTTCCCTTACCTCTATTTCAGAAGGTTTACCATTTTTAATCTCTTCCCTGAGCCTGCTCAAGAACTCATCCTGTTCCTACAATTCCTTAATCTTTTCATTCAATATTAGTCCTTACTCTAAAACTTGCTAATAGGCAACCAGATTCAGCTTGTCTTAATGTCACTCTGAGTTTGGCTAATTTCTTCAACAAGGGAATCTACACTGTCTCCACATATGCTATAGTCGATTTTCTACTCAGTGCATCCACTACTACATTAGCCTTCCCTGGGTGATAATCAATCATTAAGTCATAATC
>JANZXR010000003.1:15200788-15216380 GCA_027575705.1 Erythroxylum echinodendron
ATTTTCGTCATAGGCACTGTTTTTATGTTCTGTCCCCTGCAACCAAACACATTTCTGTCCTCGAGATAGAGACAATTGTATCTGTTTTGTCCATCATAACCAAACAACTCATTGTCTCCAATTTCCGTCTCGTTCCGTCTCCAGATTTTCGTCTCGTTCCGTCTCTGCATATTGGAGACAGTAACCAAACAGACAGTTAGGAATCCAGAAAAGCTCTTTAATAAGAGACACTCGTCTGCCAGAAATGTGATTGAACGTGCATTTGGTTTACTAAAAAAAGATAGAAAATCCTAAGAAATCCATCTTTTTATCCAGCAGCCACTCATGTCCACATCATTCTTGCATGCTACCTTCTGCACAATTTTATTAGGTTGCATATAAGTTACGATCTAGCAGAGCTTACTCCTATTGAAGCTGAGGATATGCCAATTGGGGACGATGCACCGTTACCTGTATTTGTTGATCATGTTGAGACAAATAATGAATGGAGTCAATGGAGAGAGGATTTAGCTAACAACATATTTAATGAATGGAGAAGATACCATTAAATTGTGAACTTTAATTTAGTTAATAATAGTTTTTATTGAATTGAGGGTTTAAATTTGGTTGACTTTCATTGTAACTGAATTGAGGCATTGCTTAAATTTCTCTTTATATTATTGACGCTCATTGTTACTAAATTTGAGAACACACCATGAAATTGTTGTTCCTTTGTTTTATTTGTATTTAATTACCTGTTTCGTTTAATTCAATATTGTCTTCTTTATTTCCAAACAAGTTTCAAATCATGGTAACTAATCATTTATGGAAATGGTTTGGAATAGTTTGGGGTATGACATTGCATAATTTAGGTCCAATGTCATGGGTTGGACAGATGATGAAACAAACGCATTTGTTACGTTCTTGGAGGAGGCAGTTGTTGCTGGTCATAGAACTGATAATGGCCAATTTAAGCCTGAGACTTTCCAACTTCTTCCTAGATTGATGGTTGAGAAGTTTCCTGGGTGTGGTATTAAGAAGAGGCATGTACAAAATAAACACAAGAGGTTGAAGGAAAAATATCAGACAGCCTCTGACATGTTGAACTGCAATGGGTTTGGTTGGAATGAAAGCAAGCAATGCGTCGAGGTAGACAACAAGCAGGTGCTGGACAAATGGATGAGGGTAGGTTGTTTATACACGCATCCTAATAATAATAATTGTTTATCATGCAAAAAACATGTTTTAATTTTCCAGAAATACCCTAATAAGTACTATACTCCTGGAAAGCCGTTCCCATTTTACCCTAGACTTGAGTTTGTCTTTGGGAAAGACAGAGCCACAGGTGCAGCAGCTCAAGACGCTGGAGATGCTGCTACTCAGTTTAAGGCTGCTGAAAATGAAGGTGGTTCACCAACAGCTTCACCACCTCATGCTGCCCCATTGTCTAAACCAGGCCCAGCGGCCACTCTCGCTGCAACTGCTTCCGTCCATGTCACTAGTTCTGGCGCCTGTTCTTCTAACACAGATGAGAATCAACAAAGTAAACGGAAAAGGAAGATGAGAGATAGTAAAGTGTTAGAAAGCCTTTCTGCCATATTTGCCCATGCAGCTGACTGCAGTATTAGGAGTGCACAGATCATTGTAGTTACTATTGGGGGGACACCAAATTCCCCAGCTAGGTGATGAGCTTGGGAGTTTGGGTTTCTCCACCGAAGACGTTGTTAGGACTGCAAGGATCTTCTCAAATAATCCTCATGCTGGGAATCTTTTCTAAGGGTTAAATGCAGCAGTTTATTTGTTAAATAAGGTTCCTAGTATGGCAATTCCAAAGATTCCTTTGAACCGTGGACTGGAAGAAAACATAGTCTAAGGCACCTACATGTTTAGGGTTCTCGACAGAAGTAAGAATTTATAATCCATACGAAAAGAAAATGGATCAAAAAATATAATGGATTTTTTATTGGTTATCCATATCGTACATTAATGGATATGGTTAGAAGCATATTAAGTAATTCATCTTTACCTTTATCATTATAGATGCATACATTAAGGTCCGCAGTTTATTTGTTAAATAACGTTCCTAGTAAAGCAATTCCAAAGACTCCTTTAAACTGTAGACTGGAAGAAAACATAGTCTAAGGCACCTACATGTTTAGGGTTACCCGACAGAAGTAAGAATTTATAATCCATATGAAAAGAAAATGGATTAAAAAACATAATGGATTTTTTATTGGTTATCCAGAAAAGTCTAAAGGGTATAAATTTTATTATCCTAATTATACAACAAGAATTGTTGAAACTGAAAATGCTAGGTTCATTGAGAATGGTGAAACCAGTGGGAGTATTAGAAGACCACGTAATCTAGTTATTGAAGAAATAAAAGTTCAAGTTCCTTTACTGACTTCTTCAATACATGTTACTCTTACAGTTGTTGAATGGTTTGAAAATTTACAAGAGCAACAAATAAATGATCAAACATTTCCTGAAGAGCTTGTGGTTAATGAACCCATTGAACCTATAATGAATGTTCTAATTGTAGAACAACCATAAGAAATAACATTAAGAAGGTCTCAAAGACCTAGAAAACAAGTTGTTTCTAATGATTATATGGTATATCTACAAGAGCCAGAGTTTGACATAGGAAATAAGGATGATCTAGTTTCGTTTTTACAAACTGTTGAAAGTTCTACTAAATGGATTGATTCTACGAAAGAAGAGTTAAATGCTATGGAGTATAATGAGGTTTGGGATTTAGTCAAATTGCCTAAAGGTTGTAAGAGAGTCAAATGTAAGTGGGTTTTAAAGACCAAACGTGACTTTATGGCAATACTAGACTTGTTGCCAAAGATTATACTCAGAAAAATGACATTGATTATAAGGAGACTTTTTCATCTGTTTAAAAAAAAGACTCCTTTAGAATTATTATGGAACTAGTGGCTCATTATGATTTAGAGTTATATCAAATGGATGTGAAAACAACCTTTCTTAATGGTAATTTAGAGGAAGACATGTATATAGATCAACCTGAAGGTTTTCAATTAAAGGAAAGGAAGACATGGTGTGTAAACTTAAGAAGTCAATATATGAATTTAAGCAAACCTCCCGAAAATGGTATCTTAAGTTTAATAATACTATTATCTCCTTTGGATTTAAAGAAAACATTGTTGATAGGTGTATATATCTAAAAATCAGTGGGAGTAAGTTCGTATTTTTGGTACTTTATATTGATGATATCTTGTTAGTTACAAATGATCTTAGTTTTATACATAACACCAAGAACTAAGAATTTTGAAATGAAAGATATGGAAGAAGCCAGTTATGTTATAGCAATTGAAATATTTCATGACAGGTCACAAGGACTATTAGTCTTGTCTCAGAAAGCTTACATTCATAAGGTCTTAGAGAGATTTGGCATGAAAATTTATTCTGCAAGTGTAGTTCCAATTCAGAAAGGAGACAAATTTAGTCTTAATCAATGTCTATATAATGAATTGGAGCATAAGCAAATGGCAAATATTCCTTATGCATTAATTGTTAGAAACCTAATATATACTCAAACTTGCACCAGACCAGGCATTAGCTTTGTTGCTAGTATGCTGGATAGCTATCAAAGTAATCCTGGATTAGATTATTGGAAAGCTGCAAAGAAATTTTTGAGATATCTACAAGGTATTTAAGATCATATGCTCACTTATAGGAGATTCAGTCATCTAGAAGCGATTGCATAGTCAGATTTAGATTTTATTAGTTGCATTAATACTAGAAAGTCCACTTTTGGCTACCTTTTCTTATTAGCTAGAGGGGCTATTTCTTAGAAAATGTGAAGCAGTCTATCATTGTTGTGTCCACTATGGAAGTTGAATTTTGTAGCATGTTTTGAAGCTAAAAATTCAAGCTTTATAGTTGCGGAACTTTATTTGGAGACTTGGAGTTGTCGACAGTATTGTCAGGCCGTTGAAAATTTATTGTGATAATTCTACATTAGTCTTCTTTTCAAAGAATGATAAGTATTCTAATGACGCCAAACATATGGAATTAAAATACTTATTTGTAAAAGAAGAAGTTTCGAAACAAACAGTGTCGATTCAACATATTAGCACTACTTATATGATTGCAGATCTTTTGACGAAAGGATTGGCACCAAAAGTCTTTAAAGAACATGTTGAGAGAATGGGTATTATGAGATACCATTATTGAGATTTATGATGTTTGTATTTTGAAACTGTGAGCTCATTTATGTTTTTGTTTATATGAATACTATTTTGTAGTATACATAACTTATGTTCAAAGGATTTGTCGTTAACTAAGACATTATCATTGAACCATTAACGTGTTTCTTATTTATGGATCATATTGAATAAATTGCTAATATTTTAGTACGTGGAAGGAATTATGTCATTTATTAAGATGTGAAACTGTTACGACTCTTATTAATGTCTTTATTTGATTATGATTTATAATATAATCAACATTAAAGAATTTACCAAAAGTTATGCGCAAAATGTTTATTTATTATTGAACCATGATATAACATTTTTCAATTAATGATCAAGTGGGAGAATGTAAAACCTATATATATATTTAGTATGTGACTTATTAAATAATTATGGTTTTAATAATATTAAATGCTAACTTATGATTGGTCAATTTGATGAAGGAAGATAATGTTGATTAATTAAGATAAAATTTTATTTTAAACACACCGTTTGATGGTAACGATTTAAAGATATCTTTATTTAATTTGAAATTGGTCCTATCTCGCACCCATATACAGCTCTGTTTATTTTTACCATTAAAAAGCAGAATTATTGAGGGAAAGAGAAGAGAAAGAAGTTTCTTCACATTCAATCTTTTGGAAGGGTTTGTCTTAATCAAACTTACACTTATGAATCAAGGTGTGTACCTTTTATTTTATATTTTCATATAAACATAGAAATTTCAAATCTAGGATAAAGAATTATTATGATTATGTTTATGCAATAAATTATGTTTATAGACTCTGCATTACAGGGTGATCACTTTGCTTAACATGCTTGAATGTCTTCGTATTTCTTTCCTGTCAAATATCATGTACTAAGCATCCAAATGTCATAAACAGAGTATAAGGTCTAAAGTTCCTAGGCCATTCTAATAAACCATTCCATTCATTATGTTGGCAAGTTAACACTACGACAAACAGGATTATAGTCGATAGCAAAAACATAGTCAATTTGTCCAAAAAAAACATAAAGCATAATTATTTATTATGTTTCCATTTTGTGGCATGAAACATTGTTAATTCTCAATAGTAAAAAAATATAAGCAACTTTTCTCATAATTCTAGATAAATATTATTAGCAATGGAATTTTTTCAACTTAAAACACTATAAATATGTAGTCAAATATCAAGTATAAGTCAATATTAGTGAGAAAAAAATTTGTTGGTACATTATAGGGAAAAAATGTAGCTAATAGTTTTTACTACATTTTATGAATTGATAGTGATATACGTTTTTCTAATTTCATAACTAAAATTTTAACTACGTTATTATAATTTCGTAAGTAAAATCTTTCACTACAAGTATGTGAAAACATTTTCGAATATTTTTCTACAACTTTTTGCATAATCTATAATATTTAACAATTTGCAACGTTTTGTATATAATGTATTAATATTTTTTCAGTAAATTATTTAGTTATTATTATAAAATTAAATTATAAAAAACCTTATTAATTAAAAATGTTGGACATTCTTTATATAAGTAAAATTATACATATATCATCCAATTGTACAAACAAAAATAGTATAACATTAATAGCTGATCCTTTATTCTTACACAAAATATTAATAATCATTTGAGCATTCCTTATAAAAAATAATATAGAGAAATTTTTTCACAAATTAAAATATGTCTAGAAATACTATCAAAGATTATAAGGAATAGAAGCAATGAATATAAGCCAGTAGAGACCATCTTAATTTTAATTTGATTTCATCTTAATATTTGCATTCCTATTGGAAAAGGTAGTAGAGGTATCCTCAAGTAGAAGCCCTAACAGTGACAAAGGTAATAATGAGCTAATATTGTAGAGTATATCATTGTCGTCAAGTCACCAAAGTTGTTCTTAGTGATTTCGAAAACATCGACACCAATTAACCCTCTAATTACACCCCCTCTAATTGCTATGAACAAGAGGGTTACAAAAAGTGTGGCTTCCATTACTTTTGGACATAATTTTGCTGGTAAAATGATAACCAACTTGAAAGAAGCTTGTAAAAGATAAAAAGTGATCTATTTTGCTACTCATACATAAGCCAGAATGATCTAAGTAGTGTAAAATTCTAAGTCAAAAAACCATGAATGATCCTTCAAGGATAGCTATCAAGTGCTTTAAATTCGTTTCAAAGATAGGCATGCCTGATGTGGTTTTTTTAATAAATATCATGATACAGTATATTGAAGACAACGTAAAAGATCGATGTACGAGAAGACAATTAAACAAAAGATCTGATAAGTGTTACACTTACCCAACCAAGAATAGTTAAAATCAAAGAATCTCTAATTGAGAACCATTCATCACTTATACCAAATTGCTGGTTTAATCTAGTGTTAAGATATGTGTTAAGCTATCTTAATAATTAATTTTGGGCATTATTTGTAATTGGACAAAGTTGGACATCTTTGGAATTTTACTATGCTAAGTTATCTATCTTATGTGGGGCTCTTATGTGAAGATTAAAATCCTAGTAAGGATAGAATTTAATTGGAATCAAATCACCACATCTTGACTAATACAAGATTTTGTTTAGTGATTTTTGGACTATTATTTGATAACCTATTTTGGGGATAATGACTATCTAAGGTAGCCAGATTTTTGGAGATTCTATCGACTATTTTACAGCTGCATTGTTTCCGCGTTTCATGTAATTTTTGGGGTTGTTTTTTTTTGCTATCTTGTGTGGGGAAAACTGATAAAGATATGGTGACTTGGCAGCTAGATTTTTTGGGATTTTTAGTGATCTTTGGAAGCTAATATTTGTAGATTTTTTTCTAGATTGGGCAGTTACATTTTCTGTTGATTGGGTTTGTTCTTGCTCTAGTTTCGCATGACTTTGTGGGGTTGTCTATGAGTGTGGTTTATGTGAAAATTGATAAAATAATTAGAATTGTTATAGCTCTTATGTTTTGACGTTTCAATAGTGTTTTTGTTAAGTTTTTGTGGCTGTTGTGCGTGGGATATCTTAGTGACATTATCAAAGGTTCATAGTATAATTTTTGGTGGAAAACTTCCCAATCTTTCGTTAAAGAAGCTGGATTTTTGGGAGAGTTGTTTCTCTTATCTCAAATGTCTTTGTTTATGTCTGTTATTGTTCCTATCAATTGTTCTATTTTATTTCATTCTTTATTATCAAATACTGTTGAGGTTACCACAAGGTGGTCATGTTATTAGGAGTGAAATACTTTCACAGGCTATGAGGATGAGAGAAAGAGTCAAAGGTAGAGTGAGTTGGCTCTGTAATGTCATGAGTAAAACTATTGTTATTCTTTAGTGAAAGTGATTAATCTTAGTGAGGGCCAGTAAAAGTAGGAAGGTGTGCTGAACTGCATTACCAAGTCTTAGCCGTTGATTTGTTTATTTTGCATTTAATTTTTTATTTTCATTTGTGCCAGAAAATTTATAAATTTCTGAATATAGTTGCTTTACATCAAACAACCACAGATAAAGTTCAAAGCAACTATGGCAGAACCAAGCTTTTGTGAAACTACATCCTTTTAAATTTTCAATTGGTATCAGAGAGTGTCACCGAATCAGAACTTAGTACATCAAGTTAGTGCAAATTCGTATTTCTTAATTATGTCTACAAGAGAAGGCACATCAATCACCATGATGGTTCAAATTATCTAGCTTAGAAATTAGGGATCAAAATATTCATTTAAGAACAAGGAACTATGGCATGGACTTCGGTGTTGAATGGCTGGATACATCCAATGACAATTGATGAAAAGAATGAAGTAGTACCTAAAGATCCATCCGAATGGACAAAAGCTGAGGAAGATGAAGCGCTCGATAATTCTCATGCATTGCATACAATCTTCAGTGTTGTCGAGGAAGGATGCTTTAGTATGATTTCAACCTATGAATTGACAAAAGAAATGTGGCACACTCTACAAATGGAACATGAGGGATTTAAATCTATGATAGCTGCAAAACTTCAGATGTTGGCCGCTAGATTTAAAGAGCTTAAGATGGATGAAAGCGATACTATTGGAGACTTCCATGAGCGATTGCATGACATTGCCAACCAAGTACATCAACTTAAGAAGAAGTATTCGAATCTTAAACTTGTCAAGAAAACTTTGAGATCGTTGCCTCTGAGATTCATACTAAAAATTACAGCCATTGAAGAAACCCATGAAATCAATGAATTATCCTTGAAAAAGGTGATTAGGATTCTTGAAAAACTTTGAGATGACTTTTTTGGTGAGAAGAATAAAGGATTGGCATTACAAGTTGAGGTTGGAAAGGTTGTGAATGATTTAAGAGACAACTCTGATGAAAATGATGATATGGTGTCACTAAGAAATTTTAAAAAGTGGCTAAAGAAGGTAAAGAAAGATAAACCTAAGTTTAGACATAATGATAGGAGTTCTTCCAACAATAACTGTAAACAAAAAACAAAAGTAAAGAAGATACAATGTCATGAGTGTCAAAGTTTTGGACATATGCAAGCAAAATGTGCGAACAATATGGAGTGAAAATGAATTTGAAAGTGAGTATGACAACGAAGAAAAAATTATGAGTAATAGTATTGCGTTGGTTGCTTTATATAGCAAAAATCCAGTTGCTTGCTCAATAACAATCAGAGAACAAACTGATGGCAAAAATAAAGATGAATCAGTCCAAAATTTTAAGAAAATACACCGATAAATTAGTCCAAAGTTTTTATTCAAGTGATGATACTGATTTGGATTACAAAAAGGGAGGATATTTCCAAAGCTTATTAGTTAATGTAGGTGCACAATCAACATTACAACATTATGCTGTAATACTTGAGAATGAGCTCAAATAGTAGTCCTTTAAGGTAATGAGGTTCATTGGAGGATTCAGTTTGTTGTTTTCTTAGTTGCAATTTTGTGTTGGGTTAGAATTTTTCAATTTTTCAACTTTGGCAGTAGAGGGACGTATTTTAAGCTTGATATGAGGTCATATAAGCTGATTTCTTCAACTTACCCAGTTAAATGGGACTATAACAGAGAGGCTAAATATTGTTACTGTAACTTAAAAGCAACTAGATGGACTTCATGGGCTGATGAAAATCCAAGAAGAAGGTTTTATGGTTGTCGACTCTTTTCGATAATTTGGTACATTTTTATGTTGTTTTAGCTTAATATGTTCATATATTTCATTAACGAATTGCTGCTTTTTCTTTAATGGTAAAGTGAAAGTGTTTGTGGATTTCAAGAATGGCACGATCAAAGATTTTGTCCAAGAGCAAGATAGATTATTTTAGAGCTGAAAAATAGAAAGAAGATGTTATATCGTAAAAACAATTTATTGAAGGCTAAAGTAACAGAGTTAAGAGAGAATGCAGTAGATGTTTTACAAACTGAAAGGATTGCAGAAAATTTGAAGTTGAAGAATGAGTTAGTTGCCACGAGGACTAGTTATGAAACACATTCAACAAAGTGTTGGAAATGATTTGCTTGTTTAAGCTTGTGTTTAGTAGTTTTGCTTATGTTTGTTAGTCTAAATAATGAAAGCAAAAATGGAAATAGTTGTACCTTTAAAGCCTTACCTAGAAATGGTTTTATGTACTAACAATGTGTAAATGTTCTTCACCTAACCTGATGCTGGAAAGTGCAAAGTGTTAGAAGTTTTAACATCTGCTGTATTACTAATTTGATGTTCTAGCCTAAACAGGTTTAATGTTTGATGTACTACCCTAAACATGTTTGATGTACTAGCCTAAAGATGTTTGATGTTTCAACATTTGGTGAGGAAGATTAGTGACAAAATAGAATCTTTAATCAATGGAGATGGACTATTGGTTAGTAGTCAAAAGGAGTTAAAAGAGGCAGTAATTGACTGCCCTAAAAATGACATTCATACTTTACCTCTAATCCAATTATTAACACAAATGTTAAGTTGTTTTATGTCATCAAATTATTGATGAGGAGACAAAGATGTTTAATAGACCTATAATTCCAATTCTTTGTATTAACAATGTATATATTCTACCATTCATGAACTTCAATGAAAATGAAAAAACCTAAAAGAAACGCAATTCACACTGATTGGAAAATAAAGGAAACCAATACTTTGCTACAAAAAGCTAATTATCTCTTTCCATCCATAGAATTTAAGCTTTCCCTAAAAATACAAAATATTGCAGAGAATTTGACACTTCCAACCAAACTTCCATCAGCATCGGTAACCCATTCATGAACTTCAACAAAAAGACAAAAAGTACAACAAACGCAATTCAAACTGAAATTGGTAGTCGTTGCATTCATTGCTTAATAACATTAATCCCAAAAAGATCTTTACAATATATTATTGTTCAGTTCACAAATATCACAAAATTGTTTAGTTCACTAACAATTAAATGTTAAGCTTAGATTTTGTCCTTTCCTTTTGAAAATGCAATTTGATTTTGTTGGCTTGGATTAACATATGCAGTTATAGCTTCTTTCCTCTTTATTCATTTTTCCCCAAGGTTTAATAGTCTCTAACTTCTCCTTCTAGGCTGTAGATAAAATGCAAATGTTTGTAAAGCTATATTAATTAATTAATGTTTAGTAAGAATGCAAATATTTAACACTTACATTTAGCATCTGCAACCCTGTGGTTTCATTTGTATATACCCCCATCACTTCCATCCATTTCTTGATCTTCCTATTTGCTTTTTGTTGAAGAGAAGAGTATGTGACAGGCCTTTTTCCTGTAATTTTTGCTTGAGAATTTGGACTACATCTACCAGCTGCTAACATCCTTAATCTGTTTCCATCATCTGCAACACTATAACCAGGCCCTCTGCTCCCTTTGGATTGGTTCTTGGTGGTGGCCTTTGAAGATTTATAGATATTTGTTGTTTCTAAAGCACCTCCAAGTGTCGGGAGAACAACTAAGGCTGTTGCATTTGCATTTCCGTATACATGAGCATTACTTGAGGTGTTGGTAAGACATGAAGCAGCTGTGGCACTAGCAGATACAGACACAGTAGCAGAGGCAAAGGCAGAAGCATAGGCTTTTGCTCTTCTTTTACCTTTATTTCCTCTTTCAAGTTAGATGCAAATTTAAAGGCACTTATTAGGTTATCAATGATGGTTTCAACTATGGATATGTTTTCGGGGGTTGATTGTGAGTTTGTTGTATTTTGCTCCATATGGAAATTAGTTAACTAGTCTAGGTTTAGATTTTGAAACTAAGCTAGAACCTGCCATTGATAATAGTGATAATAGGATAAAAAACCTAAAAGATTGCCACTACTATGGAAAAAATCTTAGTTGTACCATAAAAAGACACAACAGTTTAGAAATTACCTCTCAACCCTTCCAAAGATAGCCTCTTTTGTGGTGTCCTTCTGTATGGCAGTGGCTACATGTAATGATCATGCCCCTTCTAGACACGTGCTCAGCATTTTGCTTTTTATTTACTTTTGTATTCTTTTGAGGCTTATCAATGCATTTTTTCCTAGCTATTTTGGGCCTACCAGGCCCTTGTTTGAATTCTTCTGACCTAATAGTTTCTTCATTGCTAATGGGTTAGTCCTTCATACCAGTATCGGTTGAATTGCCTTCCCGTATGCTTTGACATATTCAATCTTCCATAACCAATTAGAAGTGAACTCTTTAATATTAACCTTACTGTCTTTAATAGCACATATGACATGTGCACAAGGAATGCTAGAGAGGCATATCTCCTACAAGAACATATTTTGTTCTAAAGCCTCACCATATATCTATTCTGTCCATGATCAATCTCAACCGTCCTTCTCCATTATGATGCACTGAACAATGTTGAGCAATTATGACACTTTTCTCAATTTCTTCCCATATTCTTGGACCTAAATTACTCTTCCACTTGGCAGCCTCTTTCCTTTTTCTCAGAATTCTTTTCATCAATTCTCTTCTAATATGCTTAAATAACCCTAACATTGAAATTTTCCTTTTATCAACCAGAGTCTTACTGAAGGCCTCACATAACTTATTGTCAACCAAATCAATAATATAATCTTTCCTTTGGAAAGCTTGGCACCATCGTTGAACTGGTGAATAACTTTCAATATCTTCTACTGCCCTTTGCTTCTTGGCTTTGAGCTTATCCACATTTTCTTTATATTCCCTTACTATGAAGGATTTTGCAATTTTTCAAAAGTGCTCTTTCATCTCTTCCCCTTTATGTCCTCTTCATGCCAATTTGCATAAACATGTCTAGCACAAAACATGTGCTCAACATTTGGATATAATGCTCTATCAAGTCCTAACAAAGGAGAATGTAACCATTTGAATAGGCATGTGGGCACAACTCTACATATTTTATAACAGTTACACTCTTGATGGAAGTAAAAACAAGATTGATGTGAAACTTTTACCTTTTGTTGGTTAGTCATTATACTCCAACCAATTCTGGAGTCCAAGTGAGGTAAATCTTCTTTTATCCTTTCAATGAACCCCTTCCATGTGGCTGTCGACTCAACTTCAACCATAGCCCAAGCAATATGAAACATTTAATTGTTTATATCTCTCTTCCCACAGCAGGTAAAAGTTCACTTTTAGTTTTGGTTTTTAGCTAACATCCATCTAAGCCAAGAAAATGCTTGCATCCATGCCTAAACCCATGTTTAATAGCTTCTTAGTATATGTACATTCTTTCAAATATAGTGGAGATGTTGGAATTAGCTGAGACACTATCTATGTAACAGTGCTTTCTGGGTTGGTATGCCTAATCACTTCAGTATAAGATTAAAGATTCCCAAACTCCTCTTTAATGTTAATCACAACACTGTCTCCTATTTTTTTCTTTGATCTTCTCGCCATGCACATGGACACTTTAACACCTAAACAATCATTAATGTAAAATTTGATATCATCATTCTGCAAAAATGGCTCCCTTTTAAGATTATCCTTCAACAAGTCAGATAAGATGTTGGTGTTCATCTTAGGATTTGTAAATACCCTATTACAGTCATGATTGTTCCTGAAGTTCCTAACTTGAAAAGACTACAACTTTCTATCAAATGCTCCATATATATACCAAGGGTAGTTATCTGTCCTACATTTACCTTGGACAAAGTTGGGTTTATTTTTGGTAAATATGGCATGTAATAGTAGATTTCCAAAACTACTACGAGTTAGAGTGTTAGATTATTTAGTCACATAAATGATGTTAGATTATTTAGTCACATGAATGACATCATATTAGAATGAATTTGGTGCATTTAGGATATGATTTTATGATTTCATTCACATGCATAATATGAGCATACAAACATGAATTTTTATTTAGAAAAGTTGCACTCAATTGATGTATTCTGGGGTATGAAAGTTCCAAAATGATTATGATATGATTTGGCATTTCTAATGTCCTGTATTTTTGTTTACTAATAAAAAGAATTTATGGATTACAATCAGCAATTTGGAGTTTATTTGTCATAATTGGAAGATTGATAGATTAAAATGTAAATTTAGACTAGAAAAATTTCAAGTGGCAAGATAAGTTGACATGTGAAAATTTAGGATGACTAAGCCTATAAAATGAGTGACATATGGAAATAGACTTGAGAGTGACAAATGGCTTAGAGAATTGAGTGACAAATGGTAGAAGAACTAAGTGACATTTGACAGCCTAAAAAGTGGATATGTAGCTGGTTTAGACACTTGACAGGTGTCCTTAAACTCATCTTACACCTACACTATACGACATAGATACTTCTAGAATCATCTTTATTGTATTCTGTTGTAACTCTCTCCTTCTTCTCCCTCTCGCTATCGAAACTCACTCCTCCCTCACATCTTGAGTTTCTACTCTAAATTCTGTCTATTACCACCTTAAAACCTTTGTCAATTTCTTTAGAAAGATACTTATATTCTGTTGTTTTCTTCTTGTCTCTACTAAAACTCATCCTACTCCCTCATTGTTCCTGAGAAGATCTTGCATGCATATGAGGCAAAGAAGGCTTGATACATTGTAGTGGCATTTAAGCTAAACAAGTAAGTGAAGTACTGATCTATTGTGGCATGTGTTAGCAGAAATTATGATGACTGATTAGGGATAGATTGAATATGGTACTGGTGTTGAAATTATGTTGGAAAATTATGAATAAAAGGGGTACCTTTTGTTCTGTTTTTGGATGCATGAAAACAGCAGTTTATAAGCTATTATATGGATGATTTAATTGGGATTTAAAGTGTAATTGATGATGAACTCATGCCTAAGATAGGTATTATTGAAGTGTTTTCAAATATGGAAAAGTTAGGATTGCATGTATGATGGTATAAAGTGAATGGTAACAAAACAAATGAGCAGATTTCTGTAGATTTAATGTAACCTATATGGAAGCTAGACTAGTATGAAATGAAGTAGATTTAAAGGAAATGAATTCTAGAAAAATTCAAGTGGTAGTGATGTCTCTAAGTATGTGAAATTGGTGTAGAATTAAAGGAAGAAAGATAGTGTATGATAGTGGCCCTCAGTGTAGGATCGTGGCTTGTTGCATGAGCTTCTGTCATGATCGTGGCTTGGTCCCCCATGATCATGGGCTTAGTTTTGGAATGTTAATTTTATCCTTGTGTATATATTGAACTAGCTAAAGAAAAGTCACTCTAAATTGGTGTATTTGGACCTAATTAAGGCATGGAATGGACCTAGATTATTGCTTGATTAATTTGTTAAGAGCTTGATAAGTTTAGGTTGTTAATTGATTTCATAACTTAAAGAAAGTACTGTTTTGGTGTCAATGTATCCAAATCTAGAAATTATGATGTGATAACAGAATAAAGGTGTTCTTATGAATGCAAACATGATCTTAAGGATATGAGTAATGTGTACTAGGTATGAATGAATGAGCATTGAAGAACATGAGATAATTATGAATGAAAATTGGTTAATTGTATGAATATATATATTGTTAGAAACGTTTGGCCAATGTATGATTGTTGAATTTGGAGTAAATCAACCTTAATTAAGGTATAAACCTTATTGAAAACTAGTTGTATACAAGCTATAATGTTTGAATGGTCAAGATATTTATATAAGAATACATACCCAGAAAGTCAATTGAGCACGCATTAAAACATGACACATATACATGTGCATGATTGTATATTCATATGAATAAACAAATTAGTGATTTGTGAACTCTATGTGTATTGTATGACGATAGATGCGCAAGGTGACCATCAACATCCAGACATTGCCAGTATATCGAGATAATAGCTTTTCTGGAGCGTACTGTGGGTTAACTTAGATGTGTAAACTCATTTTTATATGCTTCTGTATGAATTGTACGTTTAATATGGAACATATGTACAACTGATTGATAAATGTCAAACTTAGATCCAAGGAGTTTGATATATGTGGCATGAGTACACAAAAATGAAAGGAAATGAAAACATAGCATATGAAA
>JANZXR010000003.1:15216480-15264329 GCA_027575705.1 Erythroxylum echinodendron
GTTGTTGAAAAGAAAAAGTGGACACACATAATTGATAAGTGTAAAGTGTTTTTGAAAGAGTTTCAAAAAATGTACTGAGTTTTGTTAGTGATGTGACACGCCACCCTCGCGGGGCACGGATCCGGGTATCACTGTCGATATCGGGTTCGGGTTTTGTGGGAGTGGGGTGTTACAAATTAACACTAAATACATAACAAACTAAGCCTTAAAATATGGTGCAATTCACACTTATCAACATCCTAACACTTAAATGTTTACTTGTTCTCAAGCAAACAAAACAACAAACACATAACACCCAATGCAGTAATGAGACAACAACTTCAACTTCATGAAATAAATTTAACTTTAAACACAAATATTCAAGTTATATCAAATCATTAACATTCAAAATCTGCATCTAGGGGCTTTGAACTAAATATACAAATTAATCGAGATCCGAGTGTTAATTTATTCAAATGCACTAACATATTAATAATTCTTTGGTCATTCAGACTTTGTAACTTCTCCTAAGTATGTTTTCGTGAAAAGTCAAACTATTAAAAGTTCGATAGGTTTTTTTATTAGAAAACACATTTTTCATCATTTTTCATTCATTTTTATTGAACATGGACTTGGTCTTTTTATGCGGAGGAAAAAATTAGTAATGAATGTCGATCTGGTTACTCGACTAAGTCATGTTTTTATTAAGTTTCTTGATTGGAATGTCATTATAGCTTTTTGACGTGGAGGCAGACATGTGTGATGCATTTCGATTCAGTTACGTAACTATATCCCGTTTCAACTGGATACTAGCTCTATTCATAACCCAAAGGTTAGCGAAATGGTTATTTATTTAACAAATTTTTTTTATTATTTCCTACCTTGTTGTTTTAGCTACTCATTTCCATGAAAAATACTAGTAAATCTACTTAAGTTGAAAGGCCTCAAATTATTAATGAATGTGACAATTTAGAGGGTGAAAAAAACTCACACTAAATCCTTATTAAGCTGTATATTTATCCAAAGACCCCAATTCACTAGTTTTTGCGAGTTAATGATTCTTCACAACCTAATAGACTATGTCCAAAAGTAAATCAATTCCAATCGAACTAAGCCATTGACACATTCAAATAATTCATAGAATGCAACCTAACAACTATCATACCATATGCAAAATCACATACAAAGCAAAACACATAACCCTCCATATACTTGAACAATACATTGTTCTCAATGTGAAAAGAGAATAAACAAGCACATAAGAAAAGAAGAAACATAAATTAAAGTAAAACAGAAAATAAAAATAAAGATGAAGACTAATTTGAAAAAGAAAAGGGTTAGACGAAGTCTCATGGAGATGGAGGTGGGGATGGTGTTGAAGGTGGTAATTGAACACCCTAAGCCTCAAAATATCAATGGATACAACGTATATCTCGGCTCTAACGTCATTAAGTTCGGCCATCTCCCTCATCATTTTTGGAGTTCTCAGCAAGTGTATCTATAATCCACCTTATTGTTTGCGGAGATTGTGTCCAGGACTTTCTTCCAGCCTAGTTCTTCTGTCTCTTCTTCTTCCTCGGACTCGTCACTGGTTGAGTTCTCTTCTGCCTGCTGAGGCGGTGCTGAACTCGAGCTCACCTGACTAGTCCTAATCTTAACATGTGTCTTTTGGATAATATCTCGAAGTTCCATGTTGTGAGACTTAAAGATTTCAACCCACTATAAATGGTGATGATTTAAGAAATACGAGAGATGGACAGTTAACCCACTACAATCCATACCATAATATTCAACAGTGGTAGAAACTAAGTACCCTATACCTAAATTGTTACTTCTCTTACGTGGAGTCGCAACAATAATGTTCAACACATATGTGGAGGTACATACTGGAATACTGTGGTCCGTGCACTACAATATAAAGAGTTCCTTTGTGGAACAATTGTTGGTTTTTGATTTATCAAAAACTAGTTGACATATGAATTTGTGCAACAATGAGTGTTCATGAGTCCTTATTATATTATTGTGGGCATTTTTAGCATCAAATTGGTCTATCCCAGTGAGCTCGTTCCAATAGTGAGAAGGATAAAAATCATCATGTTGATCAATAATGGAGGATTCAGGGAGCCCAAAAATATTGCACATGATTTCTATGTTTAGTTCATAAGCTCGTCCTCGCAACCTAAACCATATTTTCTTGGGGTTCCTAGGTTTATTAGAAAGGGAAGCGAAAAATTCCAAAGTGAGCTCTTGGTAGACAGGAAATTGGAAATATATAAATTTGGACCACTAGATTTTTTCAGCTAAGTTCTCTACCCTATCGTGTAATTCTAACCTATCGAGCATTTCAAAATCAAAATATTTAGGAACTATTATTTGTTTAGCATTTAAGGATTGAAAACGCGAATACCTTCGTTCTCTATGTAGATCGAGAAGGGTGCTTTGAAGTCTGCCGCTCTATTTCTTCTTTCTCATCCCTAAACTTAATTTCGTCCCGATGATTGCTCCCGTCTAGCTTATTACTTAATGCGCGACATATTTGCATGTGAATAGGTTAAGTTTGAAAGAAATTTGGAAGTTTGAAATTTTTGTAAAGAGATGTGAGAGCGTTTGTAAGTTTCAAATCTAAACAGATAAAGTAAAAGTGAAAGTGAATGAAAAAGTGAAGTTAGAAATGAATATAGAGGTGGTTGGAGGGTAAAATGGTAAAATTTCTTTAAAATTTACGTGTTCCCTTTTTATTGTGGCGTACAGTTTTCTGCCAATTTTTCATTTTTTTCTTCTTTTATTCTTTTCACATTTTTTTAAAATAACTTCCTAATTCTTTTATGGCCCTTTCACCTCTCTTTTTCTTACTTGATTGATCATCCACTTTATCTCGAAGTCCTATCCCTTCTTGAATTTATTTGGAAACAAAATAATCCTAACTATGAAATTCAAACTTCCTAACAAAAACGATTAAAAGGAAATAAATTTCATAAGTTACCTCCCATGTAACAATTTTTTTAACGTCAGTAGCTTGACAATCTTTTTAGTTCAAGATGGTTCGAATGAATGGTACAATGGTAGTGTAGTCACTAACCTTATAATTTGCACATAAGCTACCATACTATAGGTTCCATCTTCCTTATAATTCTCCTTCTTTCGCCTTTTTTTACGCGATCGTTTCTTTCTGAATGCATTTCTAGGATCCTTAATATCTTCCCATTCTCTTCAAGGTTCAGGTTCTTTGATATCCGTTGGAGGTAAAGGAGAACAGTAGTCTTTCTTTGACACGTTGAAGGTTAATTTCTCCTTTCCTACTCTCAGAGTTCCCCATCAATGTCAATGATTGAACGAGTAGTGGCCAAGAACAGTAGTCCAAGAACCATAGGGGTTTCTACATCTTCTCCAATGTCCAATATATAGAAATTTGTGGGAAAGGTAAATTTATCAACTTATACATGCACATTCTTAACAATCCCCTTCAGTTGATTAACTATTCTATCAGTCGTCTTCACTAACATCTTTGTGGGTACTAACTCTCTTAACCCCAATTTTTGAGTAAAGGTATGGGCATCATATTGATACTCACACCCAAATTCGCGCATACCCTGTCTATATTGACTCCATTTATATTGCAAAGAATGTAAAAATCCCCTGGATCCTCTTTCTTCTATACTATGTAAGGGTTTTCTTCTTCTATGTGCGCTTTAACCTTCTTTTGGATTGATTCCCTCATTTTCAGTTGTTTCGTTATGTTCTCAACCTGTTTAATTTAACCTCCTTAGAATTCCTTGTTGCCCTATTTGACATTGACTTCCGCTGAGCTATAATAAGGTATGGGAATTCATATCGAGGTTCTTTAATTGACTCAATTTCAAGCTCGGTTTGAAGGAATTCCATAATTATCTGTCCTTCTCCTTTATCTCCGTCTTCCTTCACATGTTCAAGTTCTTTCTCCTGGATCTAAATGATAGCCATGATCCATTCTTTCGGGTTAGCCTCAGTATTGCTTGGAAGGGTTCCTACATTCCGAGTAGACATTGTCTCTACTAATTGACCTACTTGGACTTCCAAATTATGTATTAACAAGGCATGGTTATTTGTTACTTGTTTGAATTTGCTTTTGAGCCTCCTCTATGCATCCTCTATGCCTCCAATTTTATCCAAAATCTTATCTAACTTAGATACCATCAAGCTTGTTTTATCTTGTTGGAAGCTTGCTTGTCCTTATGGCCTGAACTGTCCTCCAACATTATTTATCTAAAAGAAGCTAGGGTGATTCTTCCACCTAGGGTTATAGGTGTTGGAGTAGGGATTGTTACCCCCTCCTCATCTATATTGCGCTCCCATATAGTTTACTTGCTTTGGATTGCTTTCCTTCATCAAGTGATAGCCCACAATATCATAGTCCATCTATCCACAGAGTTCACACTTTAGTTGTATGACTTTGACCTAGGTTGAGGACGAAGCCTTCATACTATTGAGCTGTTGCGTCAAGTTATCGATTTTTGCTTACATTTCCATCATTTGATCGACATCCATAATTCTTTTTTGCTCTCAGAAGGTAGTAGTTTGTCTACTCTGCTCATTCATCCACAGGCAGCTATTACTCGCCATCTTCTCTATCAGCTCTTCTGCTTCGTCAACTGTCTTCCTCATCAGTGATCCTCCTGAAGCTGCATTAATCGTGCCTCTCGTCGGTGGGTTTACTCCATTGTATAATGTTTGCAGTGGTTGGATGTTAATTAATGAAATGGAACAGAACAAAACAAAACGGAATAGTTTATAATGGAATGGAATGTAATACAGTAAAAAGTTGTTTAGGAAGGATAGAAGGGTTCATAATGTAATGCAGTGAAATGTCATTTAGAAGATGGATGGAATGGAATGGAATGTACGATAAATGACTATAATACCCCTGATATTAAAATGATTATTGCAACAGATTTAACATTATGATTTTAAATAGAAATCATGTCCAATTAAAAAGTCACGTTTATGATTTATTCAAGTCACAACCGTGACAAATAATTTTTTTATATTTTCAATTTTAAATAATAAAAATTTTATTATTTTATTAATAATTATATACAATTTATTATTAATTATATAAAAATATTATTATTAATTTTTTAATAAAATTTATTCTATTATATGTGATTTATATTTAAAAATTATTTATTTATATTTATATATATATATAGAAATATATACAAATAATTAAAGAGTAATTTATATATATTTTATTTTTTATTAATAAAAATTTTAAGAAATTTTTTTATTTTTATTAATTATATACAATTTTATTAATAATATAAAGATATTATTGAGGGTGATAAGCTTGTGGACCGTAATAAATGAGTATGGGAAAAGGGGCGATAGGGTTGGAAGAAATAATTGGTATTAAGAAAAATTATTAAGGGTATATTAGGTAGTATGTATTTATTAGTTTACGTTCTATCCTAAACCCTCCGAATCGAAGGTTTCTTATTTTCACTGTTTATGATGGAATGGAACATAACATGAAACTCCTTGCTTCTATCCCATTCTGTTCCATTCCATTATGAAACCCTCAACTAAACGATGGAAGTGTGTTACATTCCAATCCGTTCCATTACCAACCCTTCAACCAAACAGGCCCTAAGGGTAAAGGGGAAAAGCCTAATTCAGACTACATCTTCCAACTTCTAATGGTACGAAAGGTATCACAGATTTCAAGAAAGTTCACTATATGTGCATTGGGATCTTCATTTGCTAGTCTATAAAATTACACATTATGTTGAAGCATGTTTAGGAGGGCTAGTTTTATTTCAAATCAGGCTACTTAAACAGGCGACCTAGCTACTCCTTGGTTAGCCGCATTGAACCCTACTCTCATTAAGTCCATAAGTGTCTGTTGTTGATGTCCTTGGTTTGCTACGTGGTCTATATTCTATTGAAATTTCTCGGCCATTGTTGATTTCACAAGTTCTTCTTCTTTATATCGAGCTTTCCTAATAGTCCATTCTAGTCCAGTAATGTCTAAGTCTAAAGTTTCAGCTGCATGACTTGAACCTCTCATGACTCTTGTATTCATGTAAGAGCACAATTTCTGAAATAAAAAAGAAAGAACGAAAACAAAAATTAAAAACTAAACTAAACGTCTTAAACTATAGAACTAACCTAATCGCCTCCCTGACAATGGTGCCAAAAACTTGATCACAAGTTTTTGATATGAATAAGTTTTAATAATTTAACCTCGATATTCTACAAACGCATAGGTCGTTCGCATAATACCTAAGGTGTCGATCCTACGAGGAAGGTCAATCTAATCCTAAAACCTAAGGCTGAACACAATTCACAATAATTCAAAATGAACAAAACTAAGCAAGAATTTATTTCAATCACATAATCAATTCCAAGAATCAAATTTGAAAATATAAACAAAATAGTAAATGCAACACCAAATCAAGAATCAACCTAAGAAATACCAATTGAGAGAAAGGGAAATTTTATCCGACTTTAATGAAAACCTAACTGATTATGAATTTACTGGATTACCGATTCTAGATGATCCTAGCGTTGATTACTCTCTCTCAAGTTATAACCATTAACCTTAATTTATAAACTTTAATCAGATTATGGGAATTGCAATCTCTCGATTCATAATCTATCCAAAACCTAAATTAGATCTGAAGTTGTCTAAAAACCACCGAAAACCTATGCAAGATCTCTCTTTACATAAATTTACCGATTTGATTTAACTCTTGTTCTATTAAATTACCTAACTCTCGTTAGCCCAATTTAATGATTTTTCACTCGATTCACCCTCTCAGCTTATCACTAAATTATGCAAGTGCAGAATTTAAGAAATCTAATAAAATCACAACAACAAATTTTCATTAATATTAAAGATAAAATAATCCAAAGGTGAGTTTAGACAATCCTCAACATTCAACAATCCTATCATCAACAACTATCCCAAATTCTATACAATCACAAAATTGAAACTAAACAGGAAATGTAATCGGAATGGATGAAGGAGGTAGCAACGATGGGAAACCTCCTGTTCTGGGAAGTACTTCGTGTAGGTTTCTTCTCTATGTCTCTCTTCCTTCTTTTCTTTCTCAATCTCTCGATAAACTCTTTAAGGTTTCGAAATTGTGGCTGATTCCAAAGCCCCCCATCTATATTCTTCTTATTCTTTAAATACCTTTTGTCTTTTGAGCAGCCCTAGGTTTTTTGGGGTCAAAAAGTTCTGAAAAATGCCTCGAACCTTACATTTTCTCTTATTTACGCGTCTGTTTGATGCAAGACATGATTGTGGCCCTGCATGCCACGATCGTGGCCTGCATCCAACCCTTCTGTCATGAACGTGGCAATCAGGCCATGATCGTGGGCTATGGCATAGTCTTCTGTTACGATCGTGGCCTATTGTGCCACGATCATGGGCCATTGTTTCGGCCCAAATATATTCGAAACTTCTCCATTCTTCGATGTTGACCTGAAACACTAATAAACACACCAAGATACCTCAAAAATAAAATATTTAAGATTAAAGGCTTATACTAACCCATAAAAATACACAAACTAACACAATTCTAGCCTAAATACATACTAAACACTTAAATTAACTCTGAATAGATAACAAACTAAGCCCTAAAATATGATGCAATTCACAGCTATCAAAATTATTCATTTTTGAAGAATTTTATGGAACATATAGCTAGCTACACAGACCCAAGTATAGGACTATATAGCTCAATAAAAGTTAGAGTTTTGTGTTTTCAACAAAGAAAGAAGATAAAAAAAAAAAGGGGAGCTTTTGGACAAGCAGCTATTCAATAGTTATTTTTAAGTTGGTTTTTCTGAAATGAAAAATGTATTTACTATAAACGAAACCATTAAAACATTACAATGAGTTCTAGGCTATTAGCCTACATACATTTTACAGTGATACAAAAGGATCCCAAAGGAAAAGTAGTACTTATGTCTTAAAGTAAAGAACTAAGATGAGTTATAAACTCCATCCACATTTCATTTCTAAAGAATGAGTATGATGTGCATTTTTGGAATAGATGCTAGCTCTGATTAGGTTTACAATCTTGTTTGTAATATGATATCTCTCTTCTTTCTTGTCAGCAAATCTTCGGGTATTTCTTTCTTTCCAAATGGTATAGATGGTGAAAGTGAAGGATGCTTTGTAAAGAAAAGCATTAGTTTGTCCTTGCTTAGAATTTCTAATGATCTAATTCAGTGCTTCCTCCCAATTGTATTGATAGTTATTAACTAGTAACATACCCAATATTTGGCTCCAGATTGCTTTGGATTAGCTACAATGGAAGAAAAGGTGAACCCTATCCTCCGCTGCCATGTTATAAAGTGTGCAAGTATCATCCATATAAAGTATGGGCTACTAGAGATAGAACTACAAGATTTTCTAGGTTAGGATGAAACCTATTATGGGAATTCATAAAATGAGTTAATATGTTCTTAGTATGTTTTGATTAGAAAGAGATTTTGTTCAAATAAATTTAAAAAAAGGGATTGTGTTTCTCAATAGAGAATATAGTTATAACTTAAGAATTCTTATAGATCTAAAGAGATAGAATTGAATATTAAATTCAAGACAAAGTGAAAGCACAGAAAGGATTATAAAGAAATGTCTTAACTACATTTAGTTCAGTCTTTAGTTGTTTTAATCTTATTCATTGCTTTAAATTGGTGATTCAAATTTGTTTTATTTAATTATTTGAATCAATAATTCACTTTACTAGAATAGATAATAGGAAGATAGCCATTTTTAGTACTCACAGTTTCTATAGTATCGACAATCAACTCACCTAAACTGTACTATAGGAATGATAGGTACATTTGCCTATAAAATTTCTTTAGTATTGCTATTTTTGTTTCATTTCATTCATATCATATTAGTCCTCCATCATTTTAAGACTATAAAGAAAGAAACAAGAAGTAGTTATTCATCTGTGCATCCCTTTTGGTGGCTCATTAAGGCTGATCCTAGGCTTGAAGTGTAAGTTATACTAGTATAAAACTATGTTTAAAAGGAAGATTGAGAGCATATAGCTTGAAAGTTATAAGGTCAATATGAAGTTTCTTTTAATGGTAGGTTAACTAAAAGAACAGGGTAAGACAATAGGAATGGGGATGTAAGCTCAACTACAAACTTATCTCTTTTAAAATTAAGTGACAGAAATTATTCAACAAGAATTTGATCCCATAGTTAAAGTAATCATAGTACATGCTAAATTCATCAAGCCTACAAAAGAAAACCATTTAAAATGAAATTGGGTGCTTAATATCAATATAGTGAGGAATGAGAGAATATATCCATATTCCTTCAAAATTGCTTACTCTAAACCTACCTATATAACTCTTACTCCCAAACCTTGTTATTAATCCAAAGTGAGGAATTCTAGAAATAGAAACCCTCTACCCTACATGTCAACTCACTACAACTAGAAACCTTAGAACCTTAAATTCTTCTCTAAACATTTAGAACAAGAAATTTTAAAAAGAGGAATGGTAACTAATAAACAATGCAAAACTTAAGAAAAATATACTTATAAGAGGGGAAAAAACTTTATTTTGAAGTTAGGAGTTTGAACATGGAGTTTAGGAAGCTTTAAGGATTTTTTTCGAAGTATCTCACAGTTAGTAAGCCCTATAACATGTCACTAAAAGCGTATTTATAGGAATTTTTAATATCTTAGATGTCTTACATTTGGACGACTAGATTTGGAGACTCCCTTACTCTCTAAGGCATCACATCTTTCTTACATGATTTAATATCCTATTTTTCTTTAAAATTCCTATATAATGTAACAAAAATCAACATGCTATCACAATATAAATGTTAGTATTTCATGCAATACACTCACTAGGCTTTTCATGTACTCAAATAGTAAAGAATAATAAATCTATACAAATGGATCTACAAACCTACAAAGTTTCGTCGACAAGGTTTTAATTGATATGTCATAATCATATATCCCATGCTTGAAAGTTAGAAAGCAATATAGTAAGCCTAACGGTAATTCATCATTTGGTAAAGGACAAGCCTTCAAATTCATTTGGTTAGGGTCACCTTTTAATACAAGCAATCTCTATTGCTAAGTCCTTGTCATCAAGCATCACCAATTTTTATGGATATACCATTAGGATCTAGAAACATGAAAAATTGTTTAGACCTCGTGACATTCATACAACCTATAATAGTAATCAAACATCTACTATATAAATATAAAAAATTGTTGGTGATCCCTTAAAGGATATTGGAGGACCACTGATATGAAGTAGGTCAAGGAAAGCTAAAGAGGACATTAATAATGTAATGGTGGATCTTTGTGGAAGGAGTGAAGCTTTGTTAATATAAGAGGTTGAAGTTAAATTTATGATGATCCAAGCTAAGGAGCAAGCTAAATAATTAAGATTATAGGACATAATTGGTGTCAAAATTTGAGGATAACTAGCATCATTCTTGCATTAATTGTTATAGTGTTAAGAAACAAAATGTAATTGATTATAGAATTGTATATATGACCAAATTCAATATTTTATTTGATTTTACAAAATAAAATTATAAAAATAAACTAGAGCTAGAGTCCAATTTACAACCAACGTCAAAATTGTCTTTATTCTACACTCTCTGAGTTTTATAATAAAATTAGAACTAGTATTAACTAGGAAGATGGCATACTTATTATTTAATTAGCTAGAGTTTTGTTATTTAAGTTTGTTACTTCCTTTTAGAACTCTAGCATTTAAGGTTTATGATTATAAGAGGCTTTCTTATAATTGTATTAGAGATCACATTATTATTGATCGATCAAAAATCATTGGAGAGTTTTCTCCCATATTTTAAAGTAATCTTATTTTAGGTTCTATAAAGACGTCATAATCTTACCTAAGTTGCTGGTGGAGATCAAACCTTAGGATTTATTACTTTCAATCCCTTTCTTTCATAGAGTGTTGCGATTCCTATCTTTTTTGTCATGTTCTATGTTCATAATCTTAAATAAACATGTAGTCCCAAGTTTTTTGTATTGGTATCAAATCTCATCAATCATATTAGTGAGGGTGATATAAAAATTTGGTATCAAAACACAAGTCTATATTTATGCTTGTTCTTGATATCATCTTTTTTCGTTTTAGGATTCTTTTGACTTAATTTCCTACAATCAATATTATTTGTTGTTTAAATAACTCTTAAGTTTCATAAAGAGCAAGTTATTATAAAGTTCTTATTCCTTGTTTTATATTGTTTAGTTTGCGAAGAACCTCTATTCAAGAGTTTAAGTTAAGAGTTAAATGAAACATTGAGAGAAATATGTGAGGGAGTACATTTGCTACTAACTTTTCTACATATAAAATATGACTCAAATTTAAAGAAAAAATTTATTCAAAGATAAGGAAGTAAATAAGAATAGAAAAGGAGGAGTAGATCAAGATGCCTTCATGGATGTCATCCCAGCCCAATACGAGCAATTTAAGATAAATCAGAGAAAAAAATAAGTCGTTATAGCTAGATTACAATATAATCCACCTTCAACTGCTAGGATGGATTACTTTGAGGAGAATGATGAAGTTGAAGGTGCTAACAACTACTTGAGAGAGCTAAACCTAAAAGGTAATAGAGGAGAAAAAGGAGGAAGAATGAGGAGACAAGAAGGGAAAATTTAGTGTCGAATTTAAAAGAGTATAAAGAAAAGGTGGATAATAATATAAGAAGCGTTAAGATGGCAATTCCACCTTTTATAGGGAAGAAAATCACTATATGTACTTAGAGAGGGAGAAGTACATGAAACTAGTTCTCAACTATAATAACCTTTCAAATAAGGAAAAAGGTTAAGCTAGCTACGACAAAGTTTAGTGATTATACCATGATGACTGGAATTAATAAATTCTCACTAGAAGGAGGAATTGAGAGCCTCCTATTAGAAATTTGGAGGAGATGAATTCGATGATAAATTAGAAATTTATGATAAGTTTGTAACACAAACAATAACTCAAAGTTTCAAGAGTGTGGGGGATGACCACAAAAAGATGGAGGTTGTAAGGCTAGGAAAAACATTAAGGAAGATAGCGAAGCAAAGATGGATCAATTTACTTATAGGTTAAACATAATATTAAGTGGATTTAGAAGATGTGGTGTTTATGGCCATAAAGAGAGAGAAATCAAAAAGAGAACTACTAATTGTTTTGGTGTTTCTAATATAGGTACTTCGTTATAGAATAAACCTTAAAGTAAAAATGAGGATAAGGGTTTAAAACTAAACATGAATATGTGAGTAGTTAATAATGCCTTTTAGCTTGATTAGTACACCTAGTACTTTCATAAGATTGATGAGCCATGGTCTATATAAATATTTAGATAAATTTACAGTAATATAAATTGTTGGTATTCTTGTCTATATTAAAACAAATTGATAAGCATATTGAGCATTCATAACATGTCTTACATGTTTGTAGGCAAGAAAAATTGTATGCTAATTTGAAGTGTCCTTTATGCACTAAATAGGTAGTATTTCTTACAAATATAGTGAATGCTTTTAAAGAGTGTCCAAAACCCAAAACTATGAGTGATAGAGGAGTTTCCATTGGTTTTCTAGCTTATATAAGTGATTTATTAAAATCTTTATCACAATTATTGTATCATTAACGAAGATAGTGAAGAAGAGTTTAAGGTTTAACTGAGATGAAGATCAAAAAAGAGATTTAAACCTATTCAAGGAGAAGTTAAGCTTGGCTTCCATCATAATTATAACTTTACCAACACCTTTAAAATAGAGTGCGATGCTTCAAGTATATGAATTGGAGCAATGTTAATGAAGATGGAAGGCCAATAGCATACTTTAATGACAAGCTTAATAGGGTGACCTTGAACTATCAAAACTATGAAAAGGAGACATATGCATTAATGAGAGCAGTAAAGGCTTGGCAACATTATTTGTGACCTATGGAGTTTGTAATACATATGAACTATAAATCTTTAAAATACATTTAAGGTCAAATTAAGCTAAGTAAGCAACATGCCTAGTAGTTAGAGTTTAAATTTTTTATCTAAGCTAATCAATGCTTTTGATAATTATTATGCTTATACTTGGTAATAAATCAAGAGAGTGAATCAAGTTACATGTGTTAAGTTGTGCAAGGAGATTTAGTAAATTAATAGACCTATAATTATCAAATTAGTTAACAATTAAAGAGAAATCTTGATTATGAAATTAATTACCCATATGATTGTTTCAAGTCTAATTGAATAAGTTAGGAGTATTTTCACAAATTGAGAGATTACAACTCTATGAATATCAAATTCAGTTAGGGTTACTTGATTAGATCTTAAGAGAGGGTGATCAAAGTCTAAGGATATCTAGGGTCAATCATAAATTGAATTAAAAAGATAAAAGGAAAATGAAAAAAGCATAGAATAGTTCCTAAGCCTCCAAACTTTGATTAATCTTATTTATATTGGAAGTTCAATTATTTAATTATTTAGATTTATTAATTATTTTAATTTCCATTATTTATTTCCATCCAAATTAATCTTTATTACCTTAGAGAAAGTTCTATTCAAGTTGTTAGGTGTCTATTAGTCCTCGTGGGTATGTTACATTTTGTACTACAAGTTAGGATCCATATACTTGCGGTGTTTAAAGTTTTATCTTATAAAACTCGTCAACAAGTTTTTGATGCCATTGTTAGAGATTGATATAGCTTCTTATACATTTCGAATTCCTTTGATTTAAGAATTTGATACTTTTCTTATATGAGTGTAGGTACCTAAACTAAAAAAATATAAAAAAAAATACATATAAAAATACAACAACTTCAAACTGAGAAACTTGCGCATTTTTTCTTCTAACCAAGTGAACCATTACAACATGGATGAGAGTTATTATAATGCATATAATCTTAGGTTACAGTACCACCAAAGTTATTCATGGATTAACAATGTGACTGATTACATGAGAGCACAAGGTCCATCAAGTTTCCAATAGGATAGGCTTGAATACTTGGAGTCCAAGTTAGACAAGTTAATAGACAAGTTAGACAAGTTGGAAAGTGAGAGGAGTATTGAAGCCAAATTTGATCTCATAAATAACCACCCCTCTACTTTTAATAACTAAGAGGCTCAATTTGACCAACCTTTTAAGGCATTATTGACAAAGAATATGGGGAGTCTTCTAAGTGACATAGAAGCACAACTGACATGTATCTTGTGTTGTGACATTTGTGGGGTTAACCACCACAATTTTCAATGTCATGCATAAGATTATATGTGGGAACATCCATATTGCTTGCGTAACTGGTCTAATAATACACTATATGAGCATATTGATTAATTCAAAATGAAGCAACCCTAAGCTGTTGCTCTGAACGATTATGCTTTATCTGAATCTTTAATGGAAGATCTTGCCAAAAGTTGGAGCTAGTCACCATGTCTTGCAATAGATTTGTTATTCAATCGAAGACACTAAATCAGCTACAACATGTTTTAGGTACCCATTAATGCCTCACAGCGATGAGGAGATCAATTTCAAATTCACAAATGTAGTTGCTATTCAAGAAGAGATAAAATAATAGAGGGTAGAGGGTAGAGGTAATAGAGTTTGAAAAGCAAAGAAAGTGTTTGTTCAAAGAGGAGAAGAGGGTGATTGCAGAAGAAGAAGAAGAGAAGTTTACCTTCTTATAAGAAAAATTGTTAGATTAAACTGATGATTCAGAGAGTTTCATCATTGCCTATTTTATTCACAGTTTGTTATGAAAAAAGGCATTACTGAACTTACTTAGATTTCTTAATTTAATCCATTATGTCCTTTTTATTATCTTGCAACATATAGCTTATTTACAGGCTACTAAACTACCATGCGGAGAAACTGGTAGAAGCAAGCCACTCATTATAGACCTAGGTTGAGGTAGAAGGCAAAGCATATCAAGCTAATGACGTTAGACAAGCACTACTTGGGAGGCAACCTAAGAATTAGGATAGGTTTTTTATTTTCATTTTATTATATCAGTGCTTTGTTATTTTTTATGTTTATTTTATAGGGAATGAATTGATGGATCTTTATGGAAAAGAGTGTCTCCAAATTCCATCGCCAACATTATCACCTCCTCAATGACCATAAATATTCTTGCTCTAACTTTTTTTATTAGTCTTTATTTTTATTTGTATTTTTTTGTTTCTCACATTGAGAAAAATGTGTTGTTCAATGTGGGGATGTATATTCAATTGCATATCAATTGTGTGCGACTTTTGCATTTATATTGTGTTAGTTTTGGTTAGGTTGATATTTTGTGAACATTTTGTTGATGTGTGAATTGTGTCAATGTGTTAAAGGCATGAACTGAATGGAATAAGTTTAGCGTTGAACATGGTCATTAAAATTGTAAAGGCATAGTAACTTATGAATTTTGTGTTTTAAGTGTCTTTAGGATCAATACGCATATTAATTAAGATATGACACCTATTCTTTCACTTTATGACTTGTGTTCATATACATTTATAATTATAGTTAATTGAATTAGTTAGCATTATTAGTACCCATTCATAAGAGTGATTGATAAAAAAGAAATGAGATTGGTAAAAATTAAATGATAAAAAAGTATTAAATTAAATTCCTATTATGATAGCCATTTTAAGAAAATTGGGTTAAGAATAGAGTTAGTAGTCAGTTGAAAATTATGATATAGCTAAGTAACAAAGGGCATTCATGATAAAAAGTTTTTCTTTGCATCAAAAGGCTAGAATGAGAATCCAACCAAGCTCAATAAAAAGCATAACCTAGTTGAGTAACTAGGGGACATTCATGACAAGTTGTTTGCCTTTGCGTTAAAACCTACTGATCTTTTACAAATAGAAAAAATTTTCATGAAAGGTTACTCAGTGATAGTTTGCCTTTTTAATTGATCAATAATAATAAATGCATGCTTACAAGTGTCATAGTTATATGAATAGGTGTTAATATTTCGATTGATATTTATATTCAAATCAAAGCACTTAAAAAAATGAGAGGAATAAATTCAATGATTTTAAAAGTAGACCAGACTGACCAGTTTGACCAGAATAAATGAGAACCTGCCTGGTTTTCGGTCTGGTTTGTTTTTATAACCTTTAGGAGAAAAACCGATAGATTTAATAATAACTCGGCCGATTTCTTGGGAAAAGCCAGACAGTTTTAAAAGAAATGGCTAACTAAACCTTTAAGCATCTGTCAAGAAGAGTCATCTTTTTAAATATGTTGGACTCGCACAAGCATTAAAAGACTCTTTCTCTCTACAAAGCTAGCTCTGAGCACCAAACCATGCATGTACTTGTCATTGTCATTATCAATCTCCAATGTTAAGAAAATACACCATTTTTGTAAGAAAAGGTAGAGATTTTTAACTGGTCAAAAGTTAAAAAAAAATCTTTAGAATTTCTAATGATTTTTCTTTTAATTCTCTTACATAATTTAACTAATAAATTATAATTTATATTTTTATCTCTTTATATTTTAAATTAAAATTTTATTTTGGATTATAATTGATAAAAGTAAATTATCATGTTTATCCTTAAAAATACTAAATTCATTTATCCTCACTAGTAAATTATATTTGTCAAATTTTAGGTACTTTATTTATTTCCTTATACTTTAATTGAAAATTTTTAAATTATTATTGTTAAAAACTAATTATTATTTTATCATAAATTTGCTTAATAACTTGAATTATTTATATGTGTGTGTGTGTAATTTTGTTTAAGATAATTTAAAAAGTTAATGTATCTTAGGTCATAAAAGAATAAGTTTGCCAGTTATTCCAAGGCTTACCCTCAGTTTAATATAATTTAAGAATGTTTTAAAAAATAATATTTAACATATAAAGAAATATGTTTAAAGGATATTTAAAAAGAAATTAAAATAAAATTAGAGTCCTTTCTATTAACTTTATTTAAACATACTTCAATCTTTATGAGCCTTTAAATAAATAATAATATAGAAATATAATTTTTATTTTAAAATTTATGTTAGCTTCAATTGTAGTCAAATTACTAGATTTTTATTCGTTTATTATATATTTATATGCATTATTAGTACATTATAATTTCAATAAAATATTTTATTTTACACTATATTTTTATTAAATTTTAATTTTAATTTCTTATTTATTATATACCGATTTTATAACAGTTTAATACTGGTTAAATCTTTAAACCTTAAATCTTTTTTTATCGGTTTGAGGTCCGTTTTTAAAACATTGAATAAGTTAGTATGTTGGCATGTTTGAGTAATTGATGAGGTTAAGTTCGTTCCATGAGATGTGATGCCATTGTATCTTTATTGTATTGTTGCATAATTGTATGTTTATGTATTTATGTATTTTGTTTATTTGTGGTTTAAGTTTTACTTGAGGACAAGAAAGGTTTAAGTGTTTATTAGATGATTATCATATGGATAGGCTTATAATTGTGTTATTGTTAGTGTTTGTATGTGTTTTGAGTGTTTGATTGGTTTAGAGCAAGAATTTAATCATAATTTTTTGTTTCAAGAGGTGTTTGATATGTTTGTGAGTGTATGAAAACATGAAGTTGAAGAAAATATGAAGAATTTGAAGCATGAAACAAGTCGTGGCATGATCATGACAGACGATGACAGACAACAAATTCTAGCAAATTTCAGTTTTTCTCGGTCACAATTTTTTTGTATTTTTTTACATTTCAGGGATATTTTTCGAAACCAAATTAATTGGAAAAACTCTAAAAAAGAATCCTAGAAGCCTCAAGAACTATTTAAGAACAAAAAAGCACAAAAAACTATAAAAACCACTATATTAAAAGAAGATCAAGAGGAGAAATCAAGAGAGCTTCAGAGAATTCCAGATTTCCAAATCCGAACTCCAACTAATTTTTCCTCCTTTTCCCTTTATTTCTTTCATTGTTTTGGAGGTTTATTTAGATTACTATCATGTTTAACATGTTTATGGGTTTCTAAACCTATATTAGGGATTGTTTTGATATGTTTTGTTGAACATTATTCTTATTAAATTCAATACATCTATAAATGTTTATGATGATTGTTATGCGTATACTTAGTAATAAATCAAGAGAGTGAATCAAGTTATTTGTGTTAAGGTGTGTAACGAAAGTTAGTAACTTAATAAACCTGCAATTATCATACTAATGAACAATTAAACAGAGATCTTAATTGTGAAATTAATTATCCATAGTGTTACTTCTAATCTAATTGAAAAGGTTAGGAATAGTGTTGTGAATCGAGATGTTATAACTTTATGATTATCAAATTCAATTAAGGTTACTTGATTAGATCTCAAGAGAGGGTAATCAAAACTTTAGGATAACTAGGATTAAGCATAATTGGATTAACAAGATAAAAGGAAAACAAAATAAGGATGGAATAGTTTCTAAGACTTCAACTTTGATTGATTTAAATTGTATTAGCAACTCAATTGTTAATTGTTAATTTTTAATTTGTTTGTTTTATTAGTTATTTCAAATTCAATTATTTATTTTAATTCAAATCAATCTTTAGTACCTTAGACAAAGTTCTATTCAAGTTTTTAGGTGTCTAAATAGTCCTTATAGGAATGACACCTTTTATACTATAAGATACAATTTGTATACTTGCGATATTGAAAGTTTTATTATAGGAATGATACCTTTTGTACTACAAGAACGATTCGTATACTTGCGATATTGAAAGTTTTATTACAAAACTTCTCAACAAGTTTTTTTCACATCCTAACTAACATGCGTATTAATTCAAAAGTAACCAATTTTATTCAATTTATGCCGTTTACTCGTTTACACAAAGCATACATCATGTAATAAAATGTTCACGCTATGTAAACCTAATCAAAACTAACACAATAAAAATGCAAAATTCACACAAAATTAATATGCAATTGCATATATATCCCCACATTTGAATAACATATTGTCTTCAATGTGAGAAATTAAAAAAATACAAATAAAGATAAATAATAACAAAGAAAAAAATTAGAGCAAGAATATTTATGGTGCTCCCACAATGATGGTGTGGGCGATGAAATTTGGAGACACTTTATGTCATAAAGATCCATCAATTCACTCCCTGAAAAATAAACATAAAAATTAGGAAAAAAACAAAGTACCAACAAAATCAAATGAATAAAAAATATATAATATGAAAAATGCAAGCAAAGTAGAAGACACATCAACTATAGACATCACAAAGCAAAAAAGCGAGATTCAAAGAGTTAAATGCTAAAAATACATAGAAAGAACAATGGCAGAGGAAAGAACCAAGGAGAGCAACAAAAGACCCTTATGGACTTTATGAAGCTAGAGTTCAATACCAATCATCAAGAAACTATACGACCATTAGTGCAAGAGAATACCTTTGAAATTAAACTAGCACTACTAAACATGTTGTAAACCAACGTTTGAATTCATGGTTTGGCCAATGAGGATCCCAGTGCTCATTTGGTCAATTTCTTAGAGATTTGTGATATGTTTTGGTATAATAGATTGTAGAAAAAGGCAGCTAAAATGAGGCTCTTCCCTTTTATACTCAAGGATAAAGTCAAGGTGTAGTTTCATTCACTCAACCTAGCGAACAGCACGACATGGAAGCAGGTGGTGCAAGCCTTTTTGTCTAAGTACTTCCTTTGACAAAGCCAATAAGGTTTATAAAGGAAATTAAATTTTTCTAGCAAAACGAAGGGAGTCATTATGATTTAAGGAGTTGTAAAGAAAATGTTTGCAGCACAACTTGCCAAAGGAGTTTCTCTTACAGATACTTGACAATGGAGTTAATCCACCTACGCAAGGTACCATTGATGTAGCAATTGGTGGCTCATTAATAAGGATAATATTTAGTGGCACAAAATCTGTTAGAAGAGATGATAAATAATAGTTGTCTTTAGATATTTGAACGAAGTAGATAACAGTCAAACTTTTGAGATCTAAAAGGAATGATTGATGTAGATTCAGTGACAGCATTACATGTTAAGATCATTAACCTAACCAAGAAATTAAACAGCTTGAAATCCACCTCTTCTTCTTTACTCAAAGCAATTTAGCAAGGATGCGAGCTATGCATATCAAAACTGATTACTTCCTAGTTGAAAACAGCAACGTGTCATAGCTCAACTTCATGGGAGTATAATTTGGTTAGGAAGGTAATAATCCTTACTGGAACATGTACAATCCTAGATGGCAGAACCATCAAAATTTCTCTTGATCTAATAATGCAGGAACTCAAGTAAGAAATTAAGGCTCACCAAGATTTCATTAAGAGAAGTCTAGTTCATAGGATTCAAAAGATGGACAAGTTCATGGACATGATGAATTCCAAGTTCACAAGTCTAAAAGAGGCCTAGAAGAGGATGGAAGGACGATTCCCACAAGTAAAGAAGGATCATGCCTCTTCTATTGACAATCTGGAAGTTTAAGTGGGCCAGCTAGTTGGTGAATTATCTACAAGAAGTGTAGAGAGTCTCCCAATTAATACAGAAACAAATCCAAGGGAGTAACTTAAGGATATTACACTTAAGAGTGGGAAGGAGTTAGAAGAACTAGTAAAAAACAAGTTGAATCCCACCTTGTAGAAGACCAAGAGAAGAAAAAAAAGATGAAGAGAAGGATAAGGACCCTCCCTATGTTCTTTCTCCTCCATATCCACCAAAAATACCATTCCCATAAAGATTTCATGAGAATAAATTGGATCCACAATCTACAAAGTTCGTGGAAAAGATGAAGAATTGCAAATTAAATTATCTTTTGCAAAAGCTTTGGAGAGCATACCAAAGTACGTGAAATTTCTCAAAGACATCCTATTAAGAAAGCAAACTTAAGATGACAATCAAATGTTCTCTATAACAGAAAGCTATGACTCCATAATTACCAACCACATTCCCTCAAAGTTTAAAGATACATGGAGTTTTACTATACCCTGTGTAGTTGTTAATTTAAAATTTTATAAATACTTATGTGACTTAGATGCAAGTATTAATTTTATGTCTTTGTCAATTTTTAGGAAACTGGGGCTAAGAGATTTGAAGCTAACTTCTATGCTTATTCAATTGGTGAATCAATTGATAAAGAAATCGTTTGGCATGGTAGAGGATGTGCAAATAAAAGTAGACAATTTTATCATTCCTATGGATTTTGTCATGCTAGACTTTGAAAAGGATCAAAACTATCCACTAATTCTTGGTAGACCCTTTTTGAACACTATATGAAGGCAGACTTATCCTTCAAATTGGTTATGAATAAGTGGAACTCAATATGAATAAGATGTTAAAAAATCCGAAAGAGGACAGCTATTCATAAGAATTGATATTGTTGGATCTTTAAAGGAGCAAGAGGAGGAGAAAATTTTCGCAACTATTAATGAAGTATTAGAAGTCGCTTTAAGTATGAATAGTTTCTACCTGCCATAATACAAAATGTTGGATTCAATTGACGATTCAGTGAATTTGATTTTTTTCCTATTTTATTGACAATTTGATACTAAAAAAAGGCATTACTGAACTTACTTGGATTTCTTAATTTGATCAATTGTTTCCTTTTTATTACCTTGAAAATGTAGCTTACTACAGATTACCAAACTATCTTATGGAGAAACAGGTGGAAGCAAACTACTCATTATAGACTCAGGTTAAGGGTAGAAGGCAAAATTACATCAAGTTAATTACGTTAAGTAAGCACTACTTAAAAGGCAACTTAAGATTTAGGATAGGATTTATTTTTTTATATTTTACAATTTATTTTATTGGTACTTTGTTATTTTTATTTTTTATGTTTATTTTGTAGGGAGTGAATTGATAGATCCTTATGGCATAGTGTGCCTCCAAATTCTATTGCCCACACCATCACTACCAAAGCACCATAAATATTCTTGCTCTAACTTTTTCGTTGCTATTTATCTTTATTTGTATTATTTTCTTTCTCATATTAAAGACAATGTGTTGTTTAAGTATGGGGATGTATATGTAATTGCATATTAATTATGTGTGAATTTTACATTTGTATTGTGATAATTTTGATGAGATTGACATAGTGTGAACATTTTGTTGCATGATGTGTATTTTGTGTGAATGTGTAAATGACATGAATTAAATAGAATTGCTTAATTTTGAATACGGTCATTTAAACTGTAAAGACATAATAACTTGTGAATTTTGCATAAGTATCCTTGGAATGAATATGCATGCTAGTAAGGATATGATACATATTCTTTCACTTTAAGAAATTTGTTTGTATACATTTATAATTAGAGTCAATTAAATTAGCTAGCATTATTAGGGCCCTTTCATTAGAGTGATTGACAAAAAAAATGAGGTAGGCTACGAAGTTAATAAAAAAGTATTAAATAAAATTCTTATTCCACTAGCCCTTTTTAAGAAAATTGGGTTAAAAATAGAACTGGTAGCCAGTTAAAAGTTGTGATATAGCTAAGTAATTGGTGACATTCACAAAAAAAAATATTTAGCATCGCTTCAAAAGACTATAATGACATTCCAATCAAGCTAAATAAAAAATATGACCTAGTTGAGTAACCGGAAGACATTCATTACAAGGTGTTTGCCTTCACGTCAAAACACTAGGTTATCGTTTTAAAAATTTTTTTTAAAGGTGTGATAGTAAATGAAACCTACTAATCTTTTGCAATAGAAAGAATTTTCATGAAAGGTTACTTAGTGATAGTTTTCTTTTTCAATTGATCAATAGTAATAAATTCATGTTTACAAGTGTCACAAGGGTATGAATAGGATGTTAATATTTTAATTGATATGTATATTAAAGTGATTAAACATGAATGGAATAAGTTAGAATGTTAGCACATTTTGAGTGATTGATGTTTAAGGATAAGATAATTCCATAAGATTTGATGTCACTGTATCATTATTACATGTTGCATGATTGTGTGAATGTATGTTTTTTTTGTTTTTAGTTTTGCTTGAGGACAAGCAAAGTTTTAAGTGTAGGGATGTTAATAAATGTAGATTATATTATGTTTTCTAGGTTTTTAAGTGTGTTTTTGTGTTTTTTTAGATGATTATCATATGTTAATGTTTGTCTAAGTTCTAAGTGTTTGATTAGTTTAGAGTACGAATTTGATCTTAATTTTATGTTTCAAGAGATGTTTGATTTGTTTGTGAGTGTATAGAAACAGGAAGTTGAAGAAAAGATAAAGAATTTAAAGCATGAAACAATCATGGCATGATCTTATAAATAAAAACCAAAAATAAAAAATCCAATGCAGACAGTAAATTCCAATAGATTTTAGCTTTTCTAACTCGCGAGTTTTTTTATACTTTTAATGTTTTAGGGCTATTTTTGGAACCAAATTAAGTTGAGAAACCCTAAAAATAACCCTAGAAATCTCAAGAACTATTTAAGAAGAAGAAAAACACACATAAAAATGCAGCAGTCACCAAAATCAAAAGTAGATCAAAAGGAGACATCAAGAAGAGCTTCAAAGAATTCTAGATTTCCAGATCAAGACTCAAACAAGTTTTTCTTTCTTTTCCCTATATTTCTTTCATTGTCTTAGGTGTTTATTTGGATTGATATGATATTTAACATGATTATGAGTTTCTAAATCCACATTAAGGATTGTTCGTGAATTATTTTGTTGGATTTTATTATTATTGAATTCAATACTTCTATGAACGCTTGTGATAATTTTTATGCTTATATTGAATAATAAATCGAGAAAGTGAATCAAGTTATATATGTTAACGTGCACAACAAGAGTTGGTAACTTAAAAGGCCTACAATTATGAAATTAATCAACAATTAAAGAGAGATCTTAATTGTGAAATTAATTATCTATAGGATTGCTTCAAATCTAATTGAATAACTTATGAGCAGTTTTGTGAAAAGGGATAACAACTCTATGGTTATCAAATTCAGCTAGGGTCAATTGATTAGATCTCAAGAAAGGGTAATCAAAACTTTAGGATGTGTAGGATCGAGTATAAATTGAATCAACAAGATAAAAGAAAAAACATAACATGGATAAAATAATTCCTAAGTCTCCAAACTTTGATTAACCTTATTTTTATTAGTAGCTCAATTGTTTAATTGTTTAGTTTTATTAATTATATTGTCCTCAAAATAAAAAAAAAACATGTAAATGTTGGTTATGTAAAGAAGGTCACATTATTATTAATAAAAAATCATTAGAGAGTTGTCTTTCATCTTTTAGGGTACTACAATTTTAGGCTCTCTAAAGGCATCACTTATCTAACTTGCTAGTGAGATCAAACCTTAAGATCTAATCACTCTCAATCATTTTTTTCCCTAAAGTATGACAGTTCATGTCTCTCTTGTTATGCTTCATATTCGTGATCTTAAATTAACATATTCATGATAGAACAATCCTAAATCTTATCTTCTTGATATTGAATCTCATCCAAAACAAGGATCATATTATTTCATAGTCTAAAAATTCAAAATCGACACTTATGTTAGCTATGACAAATGAAAAAAATTGTACCTTAATTAGTTAGTTTTATGATTTTAAATTATCATTTCTCTTTAAGACTAATTTTTTAAGGACCATTTAGTTTCACTTATATTTTTTTGTTTTGTTTCCCATTTTTAGTTTCTATTTAAAAATAACAACAAAACTTTTTTAGTTATACGGTCTAATAATTACATATTAAATAAAATTTAAAGAAAATTTATTTTATAAATATACTTTATTTTAATATATTATATAAAATTATCAAGAAATTTAATTAATAATTTAATTTAATTTTTATTTATAAATTGATATTTATTTTTAATTATTAAACAAATTTTATTTGAAATTTATATATTTTGAAGATATTTAAATTTTAAATTGTAGTTATTAATAATTATTAAATTAAAAATGTAAAAAAAATCTTATTTATAAATTATTAAATTAAATTGTTTATAATTCTTATTAATAATTAATATTAAATGATTAAATAATAAATATTTAATTGATAGTAAATCATTTTATTAAAAGAAAACAAAAACAAAAAGCAAACCCACTTTTAAAAGTTTTAGTAAGCTATAGAAATTGAAATAAATCAAAGCCAAACGCAGAAACCAAACATTTAGACAGATTAATAAAAGTAAAATAAAAAATTAAAAGAAAAAAAAACAAAAACCAAACCTACTTTTAAAAGTTTTTGGTAAGCTATAAAAATTGAAATAAATTAAGCCAAAAGCAAAAACCAAACATTCAGACAGATTAATAAAAGCAAAATATAAATATAAATAGCAATAGAAATAAAAAAATCCTTAATTTTATACTTAGAAGAGATATTCTTATAATTATATTAAATGTCTCATTATTATTCATCAATCAAAAACTATTTGAGAATTTTCTTTCATCTTTTAAGATACTCTTTGTTTCAAATTTTATAAAAACAACACGATGTTAACTTAATAATGGCAATCAAAATCTTAATAATTTATCATTCTCAATCATTTTATTTTCTAATGTATAGCAATTCGTAACTTCCTTATTTTGTTTCGTATTCGTGATCTTCAGTCGACCTATTTTCAATAGAATAGTCCTCAGTGTTGTCTACAAGCGGAAAAACCCTGCATCTTTTTATGCATCTAGCCATAAGGAGAAAAGGAAGAAAGAGATGAATACAAAGAGAACCTAAATTTCAGTTCGTTTATATCCTCTCTACAAGAAATTTTTGACATTAAAATGGCGTAGCAATCAACATTTATAATCAAAAGAAGTCAGGTTTGCGACCAAATTATAAAGTGGAGTCATTAATTCAGAGTCAGTGAAAAGAAGGCACAAGATGATAGAATTTAAAATTGGTAAAGGAGCAATCATGTTGAAAAAGTTGATTAAGTAAAATATTCAAATGCAGAATATTTTTCACATCTTTTGTAAAAATTTACGTTACAATCAAAACTTCATGTCTACCATCCCTTCAGTAGACAGGACCTCAATAGTTGTGTTGAATGGGGAAATCGTGTGAAGACAAAAGAAGAAAGTTGACTATAATTGAAATAATTGAAATGCATAATATTTTTCATTATCTGACAGCCTGTACATGGACAATCTTTCACTACTGTCTCTACTTTGTTTCTATACCCCTAACCTGGATCTCAATTATTATGTTAAATGGAAAATTAGTGAGTTAAATGATCTAAAGCTATTATCCCTGAAGCCACTTACGAGTATTTCTTTAATATGTAATAACACTTCACTAACGTAACATTTGCAGACAAAATTTTTCTAATGAGTAGATAAATGCTGAACTAATTTGAAGGAGCATGTAAGAGCTCAAGTAGTAGGAGAATGGGCAAGTTTCTTAAGCCAAATAGACACTCATAGTATTTATTGAAAAAGTTAAGTTTATTTTATTTATCTTTTAAATTCAAACCTTCTAATATAATTTGTCAAACCACGACTATGGAACCAAAATAAGAGACCCAAATCTCAACCAAGTACCTGGTCAACAAGGCCAGTTCAGGTAAATCTGTCCTGACAAGAAAATTAACAGCGATCACCAGTTTTGAGTCCTCATGGCAGCTGGACCTGGGTTTTTGCCTAACTTTAAAACTATCTACTAAAGCTGAATAAAGTTTCATGTACTTACAACAAAGAGAGAGAGAGAGAGAGAGAGAGAGAGAGACTCATCGCGGTAAAACTAGTGGTTTTCATTTCTTTCTCGTTTCAGTGGATCATTAGATAATGAGTTACACAAAGCTCTAAACAAGGCTGTTTTATAGTCACCGGGTATGAGTTGTCATACAAGCTCTAAGCAATGTGTTACATCAGCTGCCAGTGGTTCTAATTTGGTACCTTCAGCATACAAAAAGGGTAACCAAGAACCCGAAATTAAATCTTTATTGGCTGGGCAACGAGTTGTCCCTTAGCACCAGAAGATAAAGAATCATAACCAATTGTTAATAAATAATGCTACAACATTATGAACCTCAAATACCACTTTTTAGAAGTTCTTCAGTATTTTCTCACCATCAACCCCCTCACCAATAAGAATTGACGTCACTTCCTGTAAAGAGCAGTCAATTCTAAAATCATCATTCAACTGAATAAGCGATTTTTACTCATTGGAATGAATAAATAACATAATCAATAGAGTGCAGTTAAAAGCATGAGATGCTTGTCAAATTATTCTTTTTATCTAGATCAATGCAAAAATATATATATATATATAGTGAATTCTCCACAAGAGAAAAATGAGATTCTGCCATGGATTAGCATTCAAATGGCAGCAAACATATTCATCGAAATCGTAGCCAATCCTGCCAAAGAATGGGAGACCAGACTCTTCAAGTACTAAAAACAATAACAAACGTCATCCAGTTCAGATATTTCTAGCATGTTGACATCAAGCATATTCCCGCGAAGAAAATTGTGGAATCTGTTGACCAGTATCCATATCTTATTGTGATTAGAGGCATGATTATTGTATTTTGATTAATTTAGTTTGTATTATTCACTACATGATTTCCTTGTTTAAAGTAAGGTAAACTACAAACATTGCAAGAGATTTTTTTTGTTTCGTTTTAATATTTCTCTTTCACCAACATGATACCAGAGCATGATTACGGACTAACCCTAGCCATGACCTTCCTTCTAAACCCTAACGCCAACCATACTCTCGCTCTTCTTTTTTTCTTTTTTTGGGGTAAATCATAGATGAAAAATTTACCTCTCCAAGAATAGGATTAACCCTCTTTGCATCAGTCCCATGAAGCTAGATGGAACTAATAACCTTGCAAGGTCAAGCTTTTGCTTCTTGTTATGGCTCATTTGCTCCATGGAGCCATTGCTCAAGGCTACTTATTATTAAATACACTGGAATACAGAATCTCAAACCTACTTCAAGTTCTCATTGATGCCCAATTTTGTAAGTCATGGAATAAGGTGCATAGAACAAGGTCAATTAACAGTTGCTCAATATTTTGCAAAATTGAGTAGATTATGAAAAAAAACTTGACCAGGCCAGACATACCTTGCCAACCCTATGAAAATGAGTTCCTTATTGGTTTAAATATGTAAGTCAATCAAATAAGATTTCAAGTTCCTGAAAAGGACCAGTTAACCTCTATATGGCAAAACTATTCCGATGTGCAACAAGAAGAAAGTTGAAGGAGTGCCATGATACATCCAGTGTCAATGGAAAAGACTGGAGTAATGGATAAGCTAATTCAGTTTGTGAGCAACTGAAAATAAATAACCAAACAATTTTGGATAAAGATTTAACTATTCTGAAAGAAATGTAGGAAGCCAAGCACAACAAGAAGAATTTTTGGAAGCTACATGGACGACCTAAGACCTTGGTGAGACAGCAAACACATCTAATCTAGACTAGAAGCATCAGGCTGCACAATTGGAAATTTCTAATGAAGAGGTACAAGCCTAAGGTGTCTCTTGTCCCAGATTAATTCCGAGTCAACGACAATTGTTTCCTCCAGTTTTTCTAAACAGTTGTTATTGCCAAAATTGATAGTCACAACGAGTGAACAGACATATAATAGGTCCCTATTAGAAATTCTCAAACTATTCCCCACACTCAGTCAAGAATCCAGTCCATACAGAAAATTTATACTTGGCCCTTGTATTGAGTATATATTTTGTTTATTAGCCTGTCTTCTGTCCATATTTCTAGTGTTGGGATAATTTTTTCTCTTAGAGGTGAATCACTAAAGAACTTGGTTGCAAAATGAATATGTTAACCTACATATTATGTGGTTCAGCGTTTGAAAACAGGAAAACAATTGACACAGTAAACTGTAAGATGGCTTATATCTACTAGAAGAAGGTGAGAACCTAAGAATACTCATCAAGAAGTAATCCATTGACACTGGTGATTAGGACATCCATCTTTTTTTAGTGTTAGAAAGGAGCTATCCCAATTTATTTGAACATTGGAAGTTAAGACTCTTTATTTTGTGGTGCCTGTATATTTGTTAAGACACACAAGAAGTACTCATCTTTGATTAATAAGATTCACATTCCTTCTATTACTATTCATTTAGATGAGTGGGGCCTAATCAAACTATCTCATTGACAAGTTGTAAATGGCTAGGCTTACTTGGATTTTGTGAAAACTAAGAATGAAGTCTTTCTTGTTTTCAATTTCATAAAATGATTGTGACTTTCTTGCCTACCTAGACTCGAACAGGATATTGCATCAAACTAGTTGTGAGAGCACTAGTGCAGAGAATGGAGTATCCGACAAGAAAAATAGGAATTTATTAGAAGCCGCTAGATATCTCATGTCAACTTGGAAGTCCATAAGGCATATTTCAGGGATGTTGTACTTTCAATTGCCAATTTATACCTAATGCCCTTAAGGATAAGTATCTACAAGGTACTAAGTAATATATTGCTCCCAATATATGAAGGTGTATGCCTTGTTTATAAGAGGAATGCAGGGAAGTTAGAACAAGACTGTTAAATATTTATTTGTTGGTAGCTGCCTTTGAAAAAGGATACAAGTATTATCATCCACCTTCTAGAAAGTATTTTGCAAGTATGGATTTTACCTTTAGAAAGTTTAAACTATATTTTTCTTCACCCCATCACATTTTCAGGTGTATAATAAAGAGGAAGAGGTTGACGTGAGAAGACCCACCCCTATACAAATTGCCAATCAAAACCCAAGTGATGACCAGGAGGAAACATGGGAATGTACAAGCATGATTGGATAACAAAATTTAAAAGCCTACACATCACAAGACAAGACAAATATAGTCATCGAGCATGTTGTACTTAGTCAAGCAATATCTCTAGATTTAATTTCTAAGAAATGGTGCGGTTAATTCTTTAACTTGGGATTGTCCCAATTCTAATCATACTCCTAATGATCTAAATGCTCTTATTGCTATCAAAAAAATCGTCAGATCTGGTACTAACACCCTACTTCTAATTTTGTTTCTTATAACTCCTTGCCTTTGTCCTATAGATCCTTTCTGTTGTCTCTTTCTTTATTTCTGTGCCAAAAGATTGGCAACTATCTTATTGTAACCTAAAATTGAAGGAGGAAACGGTTCAAGAGAAGAAAGCTTTGGCAAGAAAGGAAACATGAGAGCTTGTCACTATTGAAAAGAGGCCAATCACATGTAAAAAGGTTTGCTCTAAAATAAAATGGTTCAATTGAAAAACACAAGCCAACAAGTTAAAGCAAACTTAAGGAGTGTACTATCAAGAAAAAAAAAAATTTTGATTGTCAAGATGGACGCTCTCAATTTTATTATCATGTGGAACTAACCTTGATTGAGACCTACAAGTTGACAATAAGAATGTGTTCCTACATGGAGACTTGGAAGAAGAACATTGGGAGTATTCCTTTAGGATTTATTAACAAAAAATCAAAAGGAAATTTATGCAAATTGAAGAAGGCATTATATGGTTTAGAGAAATAACTTAGGTAATGGTTTCAAAGGTGCACCAAAGACATGATCTCATTTGGGTATTTTCAAAGCAATGGTACCTTATTTATCAAACATTGTAAAAGTAAGATCACATTACTTATTGTATATAGTTTTGAAAAGTGATGATAAAGTGATGGCTTGACTTAAAAAGTTTCTAGCCTTGGATTTTAAAATTGATGAGGTTGGGGAGCTGCAATCTTTCATTGGAATTGAGATTATTGAGTTAGATAAAGGAATTTTGTTAGATCTTCTTGAAGAAACATAAATGTTAGGGTTTAAACCTAGAAGAGTCACCTAGAGACTCTCCTATTGAAGCTAAGCACATATTACAAGGAGGGGTTGGTAAGTCTGTGAATTTGAACCAATACCAAAAGTTGATTAGGATATTGGTTTACTCTCTCATACCGAACCAGATGAGAAATAATCTTTGTTGCAAGTATTAAAGTTAGTACATGCATGAGCCTCGTGATTCTCACTTGGAAGCAATTTTTCTTCTCTAAGCATACTTGAAATAAACTCTGGGTAAACGACTTCTCTAAGCATGGCCATCTAAAGACAGCAGGTTTTTATAGATGCAAATCGAACAAGATTTCTCCTTTCAACAAGTGGAATTATGCTCCTTAACGTCAATGATAGGAGATCAACATTTGCTTATTCCACAATTGTAGGTGGAAATCTGATCAATTGCAAGGACTAAAACAGAGTGTGGTAACAAGATCCAGTGCAGAAGTAGAGTATAGAACTATGTCACAACGTTTTTGTGAATTATCAAGACTAGAAAATGTTGTGGAAGAATTGCAATTGTCTGAAGAAGGATATCCTCCATGTTTGTTTTGTGATAATCAGATTTCCGCTAATATAGCTCGTAATCCAATTCAATATGATCAAATAAAACATGTAGAGGATGATTGACATTTAATGAAAGAGAAGATAACAAACAATCTTATAAATGCTTAATACAATAAAAAGTAGTTGCATGTTAATTCAAAACAACAACTTCTTAATGTGTTTACTAAGGGGCTTAATAACAAGTTATTTCAGACTTTAATTTGCAGGATAGTTATGAGTTACATCCACACACTTGAGGGGGAGCATTGTATAGATAAATATCACAAAATTAATATTAGGAGTGATCATTGAATATTGTATTAATGCTTGATTATACGATTCCCTTTTTAGCAAGGTATACATGTAGAACTAGAGGGATTGTAAAATTCAGGATGAGCAAGAGAATAAATATCCTTCTAATATTTCTCTCGTGCCAAAAAAATCTAATTTCAAATAAACAAAATAAGCTCCAAATAACAATCACTAAATAGCTCACTAGGTTTTTAGCACACTGTAATTTTGCTAAAAATATTCTATTACTCTCAATCTATAGGCTTTAGGACAAAGCTTCAAAGAGAATTCTTATGAAATTCAATTTAGAAGGCTAATCAAAGAGCATTAATAGCATGGTGGCTCTCTTTTTCACTTTCTACATAAATCAACTTATAAGTAAAGCCAAAAAAAACGTCTATGAAAGTATGTGTCTAGAACACATGGTCAATTTAGAGATGATGTCAATAATAATTTCAAAATGAAAATGAAAACAATTTAGTAAAAAAGTTAATCATCAATGCCAAAATAAGGTGTACTCCAAATGATTATGGAAAACATGACTAGCAAATAGATAAAGAAATGATCCAAAACGCAGCACAAACCTCCATCATCTGTCTCTGCCCACATAGAACAGCACCTGTAGCAATGGGATTAAAGATTTGTTTGGCCTTAGCAAAGGCAGCCTGCAAAGCAATAGTGTAAAATGATGTTATTTGTTCTTAGGCATGAAAAACAAATTACTTTGAATATAGCCTACCTGTACATAGCCACTTTCGCCCATCCAACCATCATCTGGTTGTGATAGAACAGGTACAATCTTGACACCAGAAGATTCCCACTCTTCAAACCTATCCTATTAGAGGGGGAAAAAAGACACCATTAGTTCCTCACTTGAGGTAAGAAGATAAGATACATGGTTGCAAGAAACCAAACACAGTGAGAAAAGTGATCAAACCTGGTAAGCCATTCTCTTAAGATTCCTAGCTCCATAATACAACCTCACATCAGATCTTTTTTTGGCACTAAATCCTGACTCAATGAGGGATCGAATTGGACTGGAGGAAAATAGAGATCAATTTGTAAACCAACAAGAAGTATTTTTGTTGTAAAAATTAGGAATATATGAATATGATCAAAGAAAATTTGATGCTCAGTCAACAGTCAAAGCATCTAGGGGCTTTATATAAGCCTATATTCTTTCATAAATCCAATAGCTTTGTTTGACAAAATGCTAGAGTTAATCTCAAGATAGCAAAAGAATTATACAACAACCGTAAATTTTTTATCCTTTATCTAGATTTTATACTAGTAAATTAATGTAATGAGAAAAGGCAGCTTTTTTGGATATCATTTTAACTGATAAAATTCCCATAATTGTTCTAAAATAAGCACCAAAAGATGTCATTTTACCTTCTAGTGATTTACCAGCAGACTCTGCTAGAGTCATCAGAAGTACATATATGACGATTGGGAAAGAACGGATGTATCAAGTGTGGTCACACAAATACCTGGTGCCAGGGATGGCATTTCCTTGGCCTAGCACTAGGTCAATGGATGTATCAAGTGTGGTCACACAAATACCTGGTGCTAGGGATGGCATTTCCTTGGCCTAGCACTAGGTCAAAGAGCCAGGCTCAAGTTAACCGGACTTGAGCCCAAAATTTGTAAAAAACCCAAGCTCAGCATGAGGCTCAACCACTTTACAACTTAAACAACATTATTTTGCCTTAAAAGCAAAACAACGTCATTTTCTACTCTCGTTATTTCATTTATGACGAAGTAAACAATGTCATTTTATGCTTACTCTGTTTCAAATTTGTAGAAATAAACAACGTCGTCCTAGTCTAAGTTTCATTGTCGCCCTCCTCTCCTCTGTCTTGCTCTCAGCCTCTAAGAGACACTATTATCAGTGACAGAAATTATGGGCAAGAATTATGTGATTTATTTACCATAATTAGTTTATTCGCTATATATATTCTTACCTATATTAGAACAATAGTAATTAGTGTATTAGTTGTCTATATTTTCTTACCAAAAATTGATTATACAACTTCTTCTATTTAATGGAAAGAATCCTCATGAAGAGGTCACTCAGTCAATTACACAAATTTGATATGGTATCAAAGCCAATACTATAACTTTCTGGTCTTTCTTTGTTTTGGGTTGTTTGTTCTTTTTCGACCAGTTGATTTCTGACAGCTTCGTTTTGAGATTTCTAGTTCAGATTTCTTTTGAGAATGTCTACAGAAACTTTGACTATCAAATTTACAGGAAAGAACTATGTTGCATGGGAATTTCAGTTCAGGATGTTTTTGAAAGGGAAGGAGCTTTGGAGTCATATTGATGGGACTTCTCCTGCTCCAAAAAATGAAAAAGAATTCAATCAATGGGAAACAGAGGATGCTCGAATTATTTCTCGGATTTTGGCATCTATTGAAGGTCATATGATAAACAACTTACGCTCTTTTGGTACAGCTAAAGAGATGTGGGATTATCTGAAGCGTACATATCATCAAGATAATATCGCAAGACGCTTTCAACTCGAACTCGAGATCAGTAATTTCAGCCAAGGTAATCTCTATATTGAGCAATATTGTTTTGATTTTATTAACCTTTGGAGCGAATATTCTATTATGATCTATTCTGAGGTGTCTAAGCAGGCCTTAACTAGCCTTCAAGCAGTTCATGAAGATAGTAAACGAGATCAATTTTTGATGAAAATAAGACCAGAATTTGAGATTGCCCAGGATGGATTACTAAACAGAAATCCAGTTCCTTCTTTGGATGTCTATCTTGGCGAATTGCTGCATGAAGAACAAAGAATGGCTACACAATCTGTAATAGGTGGGCTCAAAGAGACATCTGTCAATGTTGCTTATGCTGATCAAGGAAAGAATTGAGCAAAAGGATCTATACAGTGATACAGTTGCAAGGAGTATGGGCATATTGCCGGCAACTGTGGCAAGAAATTTTGCCGTTACTGTAAGCAGAATAAACACAGTATCAAAGAATGTCCTACACGTCCAGAAAATCGAAGAGCACAAGCTTTTCAAGCTGTTGTTTCAAATTCTCAAATTACTGGTTCTACATCTACAACCATCAGCACTAACCAGCCAACTATTACCCCAGAGATGGTACAATAGATAGCTTTCATTGCACTCTCTACCCTTGGACTTCAAGGTCAAGGTAATACTTTCCCTTCTCCTTGGATTGTTGATTCAGGAGCATCCAATCATATGACTGGCTCATCTGATTTGTTATGTAATCTTCGGGAGTATAGTGGAAAACAAAATATTCAAATTGCTAATGGAAGTAATCTCCCAATTACAGCCATTGGTGATATTGGACTTTCTTTTCGTCATGTATCCGTTTCTCCCAGGCTGTCTACTAATTTAATTTCTGTTGGTTAAATGGTGGATAATAACTGTGATGTGCATTTCTCCCGTAATGGTTGCCTTGTGCAGGATCAAGTGTCGGAGAAGGTGATTGCGAAGGGCCTAAAGTGGGAGGATTATTTCCGTTGCAATTTACTATTCCTAAAGCTTTTTCTTTAGCTTCTGTTGTTGTTGACAATAAGGCAGCCATTTGGCATAAACAATTGGGCCATCCAAATAATGTGATTTTGTCTAATTTAATGAAGCGAGGTTTTCTTGGTAACAAAGATAAGGGTTCTATTCATAGTTTGTCTCTTGATTGCTCTACTCGTAAACTAGGGAAAAGTAAAACCTTACCTTTTCCTACTTTTGGTAGTCCTACTAATCATGTTTTGAGATTATACACTCGGGTGTTTGGGGTATTGCTCCTGTTACTTAGCATGCACAGTATCAATATTTCGTAACTTTCATTGATGATTACAGTCATTTCGCTTGGATCTATTTTCTGCGCACCAAAGTCGAGGTTTTTTTTTGCTTTCCAAACATTTCTCGCTTATATTGAGACACAATTCTTGACTTGTATTAAAGTGTTACAGTCAGATAATGGTGGTGAATATATGTCACATGAGTTTCACGCATTATTGAAACAAAAAGGTATCATATCTCAACGATCACGTCCTTATACTCCTCAACAGAATGGAGTGGTTGAATGTAAAAATCGTCACCTGTTGAATATGGTTCGTATTCCACCTAAATTTTGGCCGGAAGCTTTGTCCATTGCAGTATATTTGATTAATCATCTACCTTCTCAACAATTGAATTTTGATTCTCCTTACTATCGGCTTTTCGGTATGCATCTTGATTACCATAATTTACACAAATTTGGATGTGTTTGCTTTGTTCACCTGCCCCCTCATAAGCGTCACAAGCTTACAGCTCAGTCAGTAAGGTGTGCTTTTATGGCTTATAGCATATGTTATGATGTTGTTGCTAATCGTCTGGGTATTCCATAAAAGTTATTTTCTTTGAACATAAATACTATTTTCAGCCACATGTGTCTCATTCCAATGGTGTTATGCTTCTTAGTTTTGACGATATCTCACCACCCATCAAGCGTTTAAACCTAGTTTTGTCTATCAGCGAAGACAATTCCCTGCATCACAAATTCTTTCTGACACTGATCCAATTCCTACTACGATTGCTCTTGGGAGATCTTCCCGCATCCTTCGTCCTCCTGATCGATATGGTTTCCCTGCTATTTTAAATGATACTACAATTCCTAGCTCTTATTCTCAAGCAACTAAACATGCATGATGGGTAAAAGCTATGCAAGAAGAACTTCAGGCTCTTGTGGAGAATCACACTTGCGATATTGTTCCCTGTCCTACTGGAATTAAACCCATTAGTTGTAAATGGGTATATTCCATTAAGTTGCTGTCTGATGGCTCACTTGATAGGGTAATTGATAGGTATATGGGGTAAACTATGAGGAAACATTTGCACCCATAGCAAAGATGACAATTGTGCGACTTGTTATAGCCATTGCTGCTTCTAAGGGTTGGCCATTGCGACAGATGGATGTTAAAAATGCCTTTTTGCATGAGGATCTTGAGGAAGAGATTTAAATGACTCCACGACTAGGGTTATTTTCTACACCATCCACTAATGTTTACAAGTTAAAACGATCTCTCTATTGTTTGAAACAAGCCCCACCCGCTTGGTTTGATAAGTTCCGCTCGACACTTCTTAACTTCTCCTTTGTCCAGAGTCAGTATGATTCCTCTCTGTTCTTTTGCAAGACTACTAAAGGAATCATCTTGCTCTTGGTATATGTTGATGATATCGTTATTACACAGACTGACACTGATTTGATTTTCCAACTTACTGAACACCTTCAGCATTCTTTTCATGTGAAGGACTTAGGTCCTCTACAATATTTTTTAGGTCTTGATGTGCATTGTACTTCTAATGGAATTTATCTACATCAACATAAATATACCCAAGAGTTAATTAATTTAGCTGGTCTTCAAGAAGGTCGTTCATTTGATACTCCATTGAAAGTAAATGTCAAATATCGTCATGATGAGGGTGATTTTCTTTCTAATCCCTCTTTATATAGACAATTGGTAAGGAGCCTGAACTATCTAACCATCACTCGACCGGACATTTCCTTTGCTATTCAACAAGTTAGTCAATTTATGCAAGCTCCTACACATCTCCATTTGTCTGTTGTTCGTCGCATTGTTCGCTATTTGCAAGGCACTTCTACACGAGGTCTTTTTTTTTTCCTATGGATTCTCCTATTCGTTTGGTTGGATATAGTGATACTGATTGGGCTGGTTGTTCTGACACTCGACGTTCAACTACTAGATGGTGCATGTTTCTTGGTAACTCTCTTGTTTCTTGGAAAAGTAAGAAGCAAGATCGGGTGTCTAATTCCTCAACTGAGTCTGAATATCGTGCTATGTCCTTGGCCTGTTTTGAAATTATTTGGCTTCATGGATTATTGGGTGAGCTTGGATTTTCTCAAATTGAGCCTACTCCACTGCATGCGGATAATACTAGTGCCATTCAGATTGCTGCTAACCCAGTATTTCATGAGCGCATTAAACACATTGAAGTGAAGTGTCATTCTATTCGTGACGCATATGATGCTCGTGTTATCTCTCTTCCACATATCGCCACTACTCTCCAGATAGCTGATTTGTTCACTAAGGCTCTCTGTAAGCCACAACATCACTTTCTTGTTGACAAATTGATGCTTCTTGATCATCCCACATCAATTTGAGGAGGGATATCAGTGGCAAAAATTATGGGTCAGAATTATGTGATTTATTTACCATAATTAGTGTATTAGTTGTATACATATATTCTTACCTATATTAGAATAAAAGTAATTAGTGTATTAGCTGTGCATATTTTCTTACCAAAAATAGATTGTACAGCAACTTCTATTTAATGAAAAGAATCCTCATGAAAAGGTCATTCAACCAATTACATAGATTTGATAACTGTTGCCCTCCTCTGTCTTACTCTCATTGTCGCCCCTTCATAGCACCACCCCATCACACCCCTTACTAGCCCCAGCCATCCTATCAGAGCATTGCCCTGCTTTACCATCATCATGTTTTGCTTCTTTGCCACCCACCCACCAAGGTAAAGTTTTTGAATCTTTTGATTGAAGATTTAATTTGTGAAATGTTAAAATTTTTGAGATTGTTGCCATCTGGATGGTGCTTTCACGGACTTACACGGTCACATACACGATTTGATTGAAGATTTAATTAATAAAATACTAAAATTCCTGGGATTACTGCCATCTAAAGGGTGTTTTAGCGGACTTACATGTCACATACACGTAACTGCGAATTTCAAGAACTTATATGGTTATATACACGCCCGTGTATGTGACCGTTGACATTGTGTAAGTATGAAAAAAAATTTACAGTGACTTATACAATCACTGTGTAAGTCCGTGAAAATATTTACACACCCATGTGTGTTGTGTGACATGATCTTAGTGACTCGCACGGTCACATATGTGCCCGTATAGTAACCATGTAAGTCAATGATAAGTGATAATTGATAAACTTTAAATCTATGCTTATGATATATATTCTCCTATTCTCTCCCATGTTTATGAATTATCAATTATCATTATGAATAACATATATGTTTACATATTAATTGTTTCAAATGAATAAACATAATTTTTCCAGTAGAGAGTTGTAATCCGATACTCAAGACTAAAGTGAAAAATTCTAATCCGGTAGCAAGTGAAAATAGAAGTCCAAGTCAACTGAAAAGTGAAGTTTGTAATCACTTCAACAAGAATAGATCAATGAACAGAGTAGAAAAGGTCAAATACATGTATTATTAAAAAATATTGGCAAGGAGTTCAAAAGGTAGAACCTCTCATTTAAAAAGACAGGTGAATTCGTGTAATAGAAAAAAGATTGTGTTAAAAGGTCAAACATTTTTTACCCCTAGCCGTATGAAAGGAAAAAATGAAATGACATCAACATCTTATGACAGCAATAGATCAAGATTTTTATTGCTTCTATGGTAATTGGTGATGAATATCTACTATCTATAGTTGATACCAAAAGATTTAGGATACTTTGCAACTCATTGCAACCAAATTTTAAGGCTCCAACTTGAAATACATTGAACAAGGACATTATAAAGATATACGAAGATAAAAAGAATGAAATTTTAAAAATATTGTCGTGTATTGAAGGATAAATTGTCGTTACAATAGACATATAGACAGCTAATAACCAAAAGAAGAGTTATATGACAATGATGACACATTATGTTGACAATGACTAGACTCTACATAATAACCTTTGAGGTAATTTATAATCTTTAATATTTTTGTCATTTACTTTTTCAATATGTTATGATTGAGTTTGGTCATATTTGTACATGATAGGTTCATTTATGTGTCAACATCACATACAAATAAAAAGTTGGCAACCGTGTTGGAAGACTATTTGATAGATTGTAATATTGACACTAAATTCTCCACCATAATAGTCGACAATTGTAGCCCATATAATGTTATGATTGAAAAGTTGAAGAATAAGATATGGGTTAGAAGTTTGTTGTTCAATGGAAGGTCATTTCATATGCATTGTTTTGCACATATTCTAATTTGATTGTGAAAAATAAGTTGGATACAATAAAAGAAGCAATAGATTAGATTCAAGATAGCATAGCATATTGGAGTGCAGACCTAAAAGAAACTGCATGAAAACTATGTATTCCAAGTACCAAGAAGTTAGTTTTGTATTGTCCAACCAGAAGGAACTCAACTTTCAAAATATTAGAGCCAACAATCTAATATGTTGACGTGTTTACCAGACTGAAACAAACAGATTCTCATTACACTTATATGCCTACAGAAGACCAATGAAAGTTGACTAGAGAACTTTGTGTGAAGTTGAAATTATTTTATATGGCAACTGAATTGTGTTTGGGAATAAAATATCTAACTTTGTTTTGTTGCTTTAACATTATGTATGAGATAAAAAAAAAATTTATCTAATTGGATGTTTGATTTCAATGAAGTTATTTGGGTTATGACAGAGTAGATAATGAAGCTAAATTTTTGTACATATTGTTTTAGTCTTATCTGTGCTGAACTCGAGATACAAGATGGAAGGGGTTAATTTTATATATAATTTGTTATATGGTGATTGAGCTCAAAAGCATATAGATATTATTAAATAATTTGGTATTATTTGTTTAATAATTATCAACTCAAAATGGACAAAAATCAAGATCTCAATCGTAATAGTTTAGGCTATTCAACTCCGATTTCAATTTTAGATTTGAGTTCATCTCATAATAGTAATTTGGTAATTTCACTTACAAAATTCATGAAAGAAAAGGGAGTTAGGACTTCATACAATATGATGGAGTTAGATAAATATTTCACAAAAGATTTTGTGGCCAAAATTGAAAATGTGCAGTTCGATTTATTATTATGGTGGAGGAGTTATGAAAATAATTTTCTGATCATGCAAATAATTAAACAAGACCTATTAGTAATTTCATCATCTACTATTGTTTTGAAGTCTACTTTTAGCACTGATAGTCACGATATTAGTCCTCATCGTACTTAACTTCATTCTCGTACTATAAAAGCCCTTATGTGTGCCCGAAATTATTTAGATGATACAGATATTAAGGGTAAAGTCTTTTTCTTTTCGTTATATCAATTTTATTTATTTTTTATATTATCTTACCTTATTTTATTTTCTTAATTTGTGTATTAATATAGTCACAGTTACTGATGCTTAGGTGACTAATCATACATATAATCATCAATCAAGTAGACATTATTTTAATTATTTATAAACTATTACCAAGTGCTTAATATTCCTTTAATTTTAATAATACAGTAGTAAATATAACATTTATATATATACAGAAGAAATGATGCAAACTATTAACGATCCTGACTATAACAATTAGCCGCTATCTCCACCCTCCACTCTCTCTCACAGTCCCAGACTCCAAGTCCAAAACATCAATTCATGATTTTATCTTGAATTTTTGTACACTGTATCATTTAAAAAATTTGTGCATTACATCTATAGTCATTCACAATATTGCAGTACACAATTAGTGTAAAAAAAATTGATTGCATGCATTGATTAATATGATATGGTGGCATTTTAGGAGGCCAGAGTCAAGTTACAAAAGAACTTTCCTGTTCTTATTAAGAATTTAATGAGATATACAAGAAGAAGGAGTTCATTCTAACTCTAATTTCTTACGTCTTTTCTCCAAATGATGTGAGCTAGTTAAGTTGACAGCCCCGTAGTCTGTAAAGACTTTATCCCCTAAACAATGTGCAAGCAACTAGTATGCGCGGATTTTGTTTGGGAAATAAAATCAATAAACGACCTCTTATTCAGATGCTAAATTAAGAGTTTTGTTTTTGCCGCCTCATATGCCAAGCACTTCTGGACTGAAAATGCTCCAATTTTCTTAGTCCAGAAAACGACAAATCCTGAAGTCCAAGTTCCATCACCAACACAATGTCTAAGTTAATACTGACTAACCTAGCTAAAAGGCCTACGTACTAAAATTTATTTGATCATTCAGCACAACTACTCAGACAGCACATAGAATTCCATTTACAACTCCACAATACAGACATTACTGCATCAAAGAAGGCAAATAATTTTAAATAAAAGAAGCCAAATTTTTTATAAAGATAACATAAATCACCTGATACCAGATCCAGTGGCGAAAATCAAAACCGTCTTAAAATTCTCAGGCGGATCGATACGATCAATCTCGAAACCTTTGCCAATGGCTTGAGTCAACTCCACCAAATCACCTCTCTTAAGACCGCATAGCAGCTCCGCCGTGGTGCCAGCGACGCTCTTCACCAAGAACTGGAAGGCACCGTTGGACGCGGCGTAGGACGGGGACGAGGCTATGGCGAGGAAGGACGGCTTTTCGACGTCGGGGACGCGGAGCTGGAGGTATTGACCCGGGCGGGTGTGTGAGTTGGCGAGGTCGGGAGAGTCGGAGACGTCGATGGATACCTGGAAGAGGGAATCGGCGGCGGGGGAGATCTCCGAGAGAGGGGCTTGGGTCCAGAGAGTGGTGTCTTGACGGACTGCGGCGACGGCAACAGAGGAGATGCGGCGATGGTGGCGGCGGTTGAGAGGTAAAGTTAGGCGGCGGAAGGGAGACATAGGAAAGTGAGAGGGAATAGTAAGAGTTGCATGGAGCAGAGATTGTGAGGGACAAGTGTAGAGTGTTCGAGACATGATATTAGGAGGAGTTGGCTGTTGGAGAAGGTCGTTGAGTCCTAGAGCTTTGGCGGCTTTGCCAGTAACATTACCATCTACTATTATTATAATAGTATTAATAACTATAGAAAAATTATATTAATTGTAATTGATTTTAATAATTGATAAAATTTATTAATTGATTGACATAATTTTATAAATTAGAAAATTAATTAATTTTTATTTAAAATTTTTTCTTTAATTAAATTTTAATATTCTTAATATAGAATTATATTTTTTTGTTCAATTTTTGTTATACATACTAATTTTTGTACTAATTATATATATTTAAATTTTTAAATTGTAAGTTTAATTTTCAACCTAATTTTTAAAACCATGTATTAAGTGCACGTGTCAGTGCCATGATTGATCGTTGAGGATAGAGTTGGAAACGGCATCTAATTATGCCGTTTGATTCAATTGTTATTTTCAGAGGCATGACGTCAAAACCAATTCTCCATGAAACAAATACAGGCCAAACCAATCAGGCCATACGGTGCTCCAATTATATTTGAATACAGAGCTACAAGTAACTAACTAAAACAAACCTAAACCAGATTGTATATTGAATTTTAAAGCATGAATATTAATTAGAAGAAGCGGTTTTGCTGACAATGAGAGGTTATGTGATTAATCAGGACAGGAGCACAAGCTGATTGAAAATAATTTTCATAAAGGGAAGATGAGGAAAAAAAATGTACATGTCCGCCTTACAAGTATCTTTTCCGAATTGAAATAATCAGACAAAGGCAGGACAGGCCCCATATATAATTTCCTCTTTCACACTCTACAAACATAACATTCAAGAATAGAGAATGGGGCCTGGAGGGAAAATTCCTTCAAAAGCTGAACATCCTGCTGTTGTTGGCATCTCGCCAGCATCATCTAGGTTATTCATGATTTTCTCATTTACAAGGACAAGCGAACAAACGACAAGGTAAAATGATTTCTGATTGTTTTAGGCAGCAGATTCCTTGGCGATCTTTTCAGCCTTGGCAATGACCTCTTCGATGCCTCCAACCATGTAAAACGACTGTTCCGGAAGATCATCGTATTTCCCATCCAAAACTCCCTATCAACCACACAGTATGTACATAAACAAAATCGTCCCAGAGATTTCAGGCATCACCATCTTCACATGTCAGCATACAATCCATCAAACATGCATGTTTACAGCATAGCTCAGAAGGTTAATGAACCTCTAAGATGAACAATGCCGCAAAAACAATACAATAGACTAGTAGCACATCCCCATAACGGAAGGATTTCATGGCAATAGGCATAATAAGGCAAAAAGTATATATGTACTTCTGTTACTCCACATGAGAGAGAAAGTACCTGGAAGCTGCTTATGGTTTCTTTTAACTCGACATACTTTCCAGGGGCACCAGTGAACACTTCAGCAACATGGAAGGGCTGGCTCAAGAACCTTTGCATTTTACGAGCCCTGGCAACTGTCAACTTGTCATCTTCACTGAGCTCATCCATACCCAAAATGGCAATAATATCTTGCAAGTTTTTGTAGTTTTGGAGAACCTTCTGAACTCCACGAGCAGTGTTATAATGTTCCTCACCCAAAATATGTGGAGACAGCATACGAGATGTAGAATCAAGAGGATCCACAGCAGGATAGATGCCAAGCTCAGAGATCTGTTCAATATGAATTGTGCAAGACACTTAAGGGGGGATTTAAGCCAATAATTACGTCGCTGCTTCACATAAAAATAACATTACCTGTCTTGACAGCACAGTTGTGGCATCCAAGTGAGCAAATGTGGTAGCAGGAGCTGGATCTGTTAAGTCATCAGCAGGCACATAGATGGCTTGCACAGAGGTAATGGAACCTTTCTTGGTTGTTGTAATACGCTCCTGAAGGCCTCCAAGATCAGTGGACAAAGTTGGTTGATATCCAACAGCAGATGGGATACGACCAAGCAACGCAGACACTTCTGAGTTGGCCTGAAGGAGACAAAAGAAAAACCATAGCCAATTTTCATATTAGCTACCATAAAAAAACGATTATTTCATTTAGCTGCTAGAAATCAAGTGTTACTTGATATCTTGGAATAACAAAGGTTGATAATTCATCTTCATTGCTATTGATAACAAATAGATGTCCATATTTAGTAAAAGTATTTTGTAGCATCAGCAGACCAAGTACAAAATGATAACAAAGATATATTTTCTTTTGATTCTAATACCTATAATGCTCTGGTAATGACGATCATGTATCACTACACAATTGAAAGTTAAACCGATCAGCAAACAATAAAATTTGAACTCTGTCAATGTAATCAGCCAATGAAAAAAAATTAAAATTTGAAACCATATTGCAGCCCTTTTAATTGTAACAAAATGGGGTTGTATGAAATAAAGATCCCTAAAACGGTTAATCCCAATTTTTCCAATAACAGGAGATGGAGTGTCCTAACAGCTATTAAATACTCCAATTCTATGATTTCATTTGCATTCTTACCTGTGTAAAGCGGAAAATGTTGTCAATAAAAAGAAGCACATCTTGTCCTTCGGCATCACGGAAATGTTCAGCCACAGTTAGCCCAGTGAGACCAACACGAGCACGAGCACCAGGGGGCTCATTCATTTGACCATATACAAGAGCACATTTGCTTTCAGACTAATAAAATAAAAAAAGATAACCAACATATGTAAGCAAACTTTCAATTGAAAAATTAACAATTAGAGGAAGAAATTTAATCATCCACAGACTCTTACCTGCTTATCCCCTAGCTTAATGACACCACTCTCCATCATTTCCCTGTACAAGTCATTACCCTCACGTGTACGTTCTCCAACACCAGCAAACACCGAGAAACCACCTGATGAAACAAAACCAATGATTATTAAAACAAGAACTGCATGAAAATCGAAATTAAGGTCACTATCAGCATTGGGCGAACCATGAGCTTTCGCAACATTGTTGATAAGTTCCATGATAAGCACAGTTTTGCCAACACCAGCACCACCAAATAGCCCAATCTTGCCGCCTCTTTGGTATGGTGCAAGGAGATCAACAACCTACAATACAGAAACCAGCAATAATTCATTACCCAAATTGGTATCAAACTACTCATACCGTGGACAGACTTCACCCGTCAGTTATTCCAGGTTTTGATGAGCATATTTAGTACCTTAATACCAGTAACAAGAATCTGTTGCTCAGTTGCCTGATCAACAAAAGCTGGGGCCTCCCTATGAATAGGCAAATAGTGATCGGTCTCTGATCAGACATAGAAACTGCAAGTTAAATACTTCATCTAGCGAGCTCCCCCATTTTCTCATCAAATAAGTAAAGTATTATTGACAACTCACTGATTTCTCCTCTCTCATCAATGGCTTCTCCAATAACATTCATGATACGCCCAAGGGTAGCTCTACCCACAGGCACCTGTTAAGCACATAAAACAAAGAAATAAAATTGATTCTATTTCAACAAAAAAAGAAGGAAGCGGAAGCATCATGGTGAGCAAAAGGGAACGCCTCTAAAGGAATAAAGTTCAACAAAACCGCAAGGAACTAATTGATTGTCATTTGGAAAATTCAGACCTTAATATTTCCAGCATTAATAAGTTCACTCAAAGTTCAGATTAGAAGGACGCAATTATCCGGTTAAACGTCCAACCCAACAGCAAGCATAAGTCACATTCAGACAAAAAGTTGAACAAATCTCCGTTTAGTGATATTCGAATCAAGCTCTCTGTTTGGCAGCCAACAAAATTCAAATGTCCACTTCCATATTCATTTGCAATCAAACGGTCAGATCCGTATCCCATTTTATCAACTCTCTTTCCTAACTTCCATTCCCACATTCCTCGGAATTTCCTGATAAATTCCCAGTGTGGCACGAAATATAACTAATCCCCAAACAAATCACAATTAAGACAAACCCAATTAAACAACCCAAACAACAGATAAAATCCAACATTCGCCGGAAAGAACGAGTAAAAATCCACATTTCTCATAGATGAGAGAATAAAAGTACTAACAGTGATAGGAGAACCAGTGTTGAGCACGCGCTGACCTCTGACCAAACCCTCAGTACCATCCATCGCTATAGTCCTCACAGTATTCTCTCCCAAGTGCTGTGCCACCTCCAAAACCAACCGAATCGGGTTGTCCAGAACCTCTAGAGCCGTCAAAATCGGTGGCAAACCCTCATCATACCTGACATCGACAACAGCGCCGATCACCTGACAGACTTGTCCGATGGCGCCTTTTCCGGTGAACTCATCGGTGATCTTCCCACCGCCCTTCTTTTCATCCAATTTGGTCGGAGGCGGCTGAGAAGCGGCTGCTGCGGCAGAGGCGTACTTGGCCGCGCGTGTGAGAACATACCCATACGAAGACGAGCGGCGCGTTGAGGAAATATAAGTTGAGGAGAGCTTGGGGTTGGGGCTTGAAAGTGTCGGCTTGGAAACACATCGCCGATTGGATGATCGAAGTAGGGAGGATAAGAGCCTGCGTGAAGACATTGTTTCCGACTCCAATGCTTAAAGAAGAAGACACATAAATGAGAGAGAGAGAATTTAAGGCATGCAAGAGTGTGGATGACAATAATGGCCGGCGGGCCGGGTTGGCCGGGTCATGGGTAGGTTACGGGTTAATTATGATCGGTCTGAATAAATTATAGGTTAGTCTGATCCAACCTATGATCTATTTATTTTTTTAATATCGTTTTATTTAAACAGCGTCATTTTAAAAAAAATTTCTTTAAAAAAAATGACCCGAGCTATCCTAAGTCAGCGGGCTATAACTCAAATTACGGACCGGGATGCGAGCTGTCCGGCCCTCCGTCATTGACATGCCTATGTAAACGCTTGCTTGAAACAATACACGGAGTTGAAGTTTAGTACAAGTACAAACCTACATGGGCTTTTTTCTAACCCTGTTCTACAGTTACCGTGTCTGAAAATGGGAATATTCCATTTCCTTCTTCCCTAATGGCCTGTTTGGTTCAAAGAATGGAATAGATAAGGAGTAGAATAGTTATTCTGAGGAATAGAAAAGATGAAGAATAAAATAGAATAAGTATTACTTTGTTTGGTTTAAAAAATAGAATAGATAAAGAATTTCTATGCCAGTGTTTGGTTTGAAAGTATAAACTTGAAATGACAAAGGAATAACTAACAAAAAGACCAAAATATCCTTATAATTATTATTATTATTATTATTATTATTATTATTATTATTATTATTATTATTATTATTACTACTACTATTAAATTCCTTATTATTATAGATTCTATTATTTTATTAATTATATTTATTTTTATTATTAATAAATTACTTATTATTATAAAAATAATTAAATTTATTAATTATTTTATATTTATATTTATATTTATTATTAATTTTCTTCTTCTTATTATTAAATTTATTGTTCTTATTAAATTTACTATTCTTATTCTTATTATTAATTATTATTATTAATTTTCTACTAATTATTATTATTACTAATTTTATTTTTATTGATTATATTATTATTATTATTAATTTTCTACTTAATTTTATTAATTTTACTATTCTTATTATTGTTATTGTTATTATTATTATTATTATTATTATTACTACTATTACTATTATTATTATTATATTCCTTATTAAATTTATTATTCTTATTATTATTATTAATTTTCTACTTATTATTATTCTTATTATTATTAATATTATTTTTTA
>JANZXR010000003.1:15271782-15373167 GCA_027575705.1 Erythroxylum echinodendron
AGTGTACCGAGTTTTGTTTAGTGATGTGTTAAGTGATGTGACACGCCACCCTCGCGGGGCACGGATCCGGGTATCACTGTCGATATCGGGTTCGGGTTTTGCGAGAATGGGGTGTTACAATAAGGCTGCTTCTGTTCAAAAATATTTCATGTCATGGTATCATAGAAGAAGTACTCTACTATTTGTTCTTTTTTCTTCCATCATCAAATCTTTCTGATTGTTCTTCTGTTTTCTAAATCTTCTCAGCTCAACTTTCTGCTTCTTTGTGCCTTCATTATGTCAGGGTTAGGACCTTCCTATGCTCATGTCACTGCATAACCACATCAGAAAAATAATCAACACCTACTCAGACTAGAAGACCACCCAGCTAGTCCCTACTATCTTTATCCCTATAAAAATCCCTCACTAATCCTTGTTTCCTCTCTCTTAGCTGGAACAAACTATCACTCTTGGGCCAGATCTATTCGGATGGCTTTACTATCTAAAAATAAGCTTAAATTCGTTTATGGGTCCATTTTAATGCCTCACAAGGAAGATCCCTTACTTGTCTACTGGGAAAGATGTAACACAATGGTTCTTTCATGGTTACTGAGATCAATAACAAACACTATTGTACAAAGTGTCATTTGGTTTGATTCTGCAATGGAAGTGTCGAATAACCTAGAAGGTAGGTTTTCTCAAACAAATTTTTTCGGAATGGCAGACCTTCAAGAAGAAATTTTCAACTTTCGACAAGGTACTTTGTCTATTTCAGCTTCCTATACCCATCTTAAAATGTTATGCGGTGAGTTTTTTAACCTTAGACCTATGCCTAAATGCAAATGTGAACCTCACTGAACTTGTGATGTTTTAACCATCATTAAAAACTACCAAGAGGGAATTGTGTCATCAAATTTCTTAAGGTTCTAAATGACTCCTTTTCTACTGTGAAGTCTCACATCATGCTCATAAATCCTCTACCTGATCTTAAAAAAGCTTTTGCTATGGTTACACAACATCAACGATAGCTAAACAATTCATCTCAACACTCTTCCAACATTGATGCACAAGTTTTTTACAGTAAAACAGATCCAAAGAGAGGCTATCTACAGATTAAGAAACCACTATGCACTTTTTGTGGGAATTCGGGTCACATAGAAGCAAAATGTTACAGAAAACATATATATCCACCTAATTTTTCCTTTAATGACAAACAATCCTACCCATCTAAAGACAACAACCAGAATAAATTCAACACAATCAATCAAGTAGAGACTAACCAAGATCAGTCTCCCTCAGAAGTTAAAATTGCTTCCCTTGGTAAAAACTCATCCCAGGACTCTACAAATTACAATCTCACTGTAGATTAATATGGTCAATTAATGCAACTCTTACACAAAGACACAGATTCAAGGGGAAAGTCTCTCAACTCACCTTAAATCAATACCATTTTTGTCAGCAAAGGTACATTCCATTTTGTTTCTTCTTCTGCTTTGTGGTCATCCACTTGGATCTTAGACACAGGTGCAACAAATCAAATCATTTGTTCCTTGGATCTTTTCTCCACCTATAAAATAGTAGATAGTCTTACAGTTAAATTTCCAAATGGTCACCAAGTTTCTGTCACTCACATAGGAACAGTTAACATTTCTTCTCTCATTCTCATAATTGTTCTCTTCGTACCTATATTTGCTTTCAACCTCATTTCAGTTAGCAAGTTTACCAGTTCTTGCCATTGTACATTAACTTTTACCTCTGATTCTTGTCAAATTTAGGACACCAAGTCTATGAAGATGATTGGTTTTGCTAAACATGTCAATGGTCTCTACTACTTATGTCCTCCACATACAAATCACAGCACCACAATTTGCAACGTTTCTTCTCTATATGATCAGTTATGGCATACCAGATTAGGACACATTTCCAATCAAAGAATGCAAATTCTATCTAAAATAGACTCTTACATTCCTTTTCAATTTATAGATCAATATGATGTTTGTCATTTTTCTAAACAGAAACAACTACCATTTTATCCTAGTGATTCTATTGTTGTATTTTTTTTATCTTATACACATTGATATTTGGGGACCTTACCATACTCCTTTTATTCTTGGTTACAAATTTTTTCTTACTATTGTGGATGACCATAGCAAAATAAAATAGATTTACTTGATGAACCTAAAATTAGAAACTAGAGAATTCATTAAATCCTTTTGCTCCTATGTGAAAAGACAGTTTATCAAACAAGTTAAAAAAATCGCAGTGATAATGGAACAGAATTTTCAATGGATATTTTTTATAAAGAAAAAGGCATTATGCATGAAACAACATGTGTAGAGACACCACAGAAAAATGGAAGAATTGAAAGAAAACATTAGCATATACTCAAAGTAGCCAGAGCCCTAAAAATTCAAGCCAACCTACTGACAGAGTTCTGGGCAGATTATGTTCTTCATGCAGTTTATTTAATAAACAGAATTCCTACCCCCCCTCCTATCTAATCGATCTCCTTACTCTATCCTTTTTGGTACCCACCATAATTTATCAATTCTCAAAGTCTTTGATTGTCTCTGTTTTCTTCCACTAAAGAAACAAACCGAGGAAATTTTGACTTTCGAGCCAAGAAATGCATCTTTGTTGGTTTTTCTACTGGTATCAAAGGTTACAAAGTTTTTGAAATCAACTCTAGACTCTACATCCTAACTAGGGATATTATCTTTTATGAAGACAAGTTTCCATATCTTGTCCCCACATCTGCCTCTAACCTACCCTCTTCTGTTCTCCCTACCTGTGTTACACCACCCTTTACTGATTCCTACCCCCCTTTGATTCTGTACCTTCTCCTTTCTGTCCTTCTCCTTCTTTCTCTCCTAGTACCTCTACCCCATCACCTTCCCCTCCCCCTCTTCGTAGCTCCACCAGACACCCTAAACTCCCATTTCACCTTGCTGATTATGACTGTCCTACCCTTCCTCACACCTCTCCTCTTATCCTCTCTTCTGTCCTTTCGTATGACCACCTCAGTCCACAACATTATGTTTTTTCAAATAACATTTCTTCTTTTAAAGAGCCTAGTACTTACAAGCAAGCAGTTCAATGAATGGAGAGATGCTATGACTGTTGAACTACAAGCTCTACAGGAAAATGACACATGGGATCTTACTTTATTGCCTCCAAGAAAGGTTGCTATTGCCTGCCGATGGGTTCACAAGTACAAATTCAATTCCGATGGCTCTCTTCAATGGTGCAAAAGCAAGGTTATCGCCAAAGGATTCACTCAACAAGCAGGGTTGGACTATACTGATACATTTTCCCCTGTTATCAAAACAACAACCATCAGACTCTTATTAGCTCTCACTGCAACAAATAATTAGTTCCTACACCAATTTGACATCAATAATGCATTCTTATATGGTGACTTACCTGAAGAAGTCTACATGTTACCTTTTACAGGCTTGCTCCTTCCATATCCTGATATGGTTTATCGCCCTAAGAAAAGCATTTATGGCCTCAACCAGGCCAGTCATTAATAGCACTCCAAGCTGACTTTCGCCTTGCTCTCGGACGGTTTTCTCCAATCATCCTCTAACCACTCCATGTTTAAGAAGGATATTCAGGACACCTTCATTATCCTCCTGGTGTATGTTGATGATGTTCTCCTTGTTAGTGCTACATTGCCCCTCATCGAAGTCACCAAGCAATTTCTTGATGCTGACTTCTGCATCAAAGACTTAGGGCCAGCTAAAAATTTTTTGGGTCTGGAATTAGCCTGATCTTCAGCTGGGATTAACCTTTGTCAACGTAAGTATACCATTGATCTTCTTCATGACACTAATTTTTTGCTCTCAAAGCCTGCATCTATCCTCTGGTCTCTAACACCACATTGAGCTCTGATGGTGACCCACTCCCTGATGAAACTTCCTTCCGCTGTCTCATCAAAAAACTAATCTACCTCACCACCACCTGTCCCAATATTTCCTTCGTCGTCCAACAACTTTCACAATTCATGAGTCACCTAACCAAGAAGCATCTCCAAACGGCCCATCGCATTTTGCGTTACCTTAAAAGCTCTCCTAGTCAAGGTCTTCTTTTTTGTAGCAATTCACCTATTCAACTTCGTGGCTTCTCCAACTCTGATTAGGGAACTTGCCCTGACTCTCGTAATTCTGTCACCAATTATTACATTTTTTGGGCGATTCTCTGGTCTCTTGGAAATCGAAGAAGCAAGCTATTGTCTCCAAAAGCTCCTCTGAAGCAGAATACCATGCTCTCACTGCCACCACCTGTGAGATACAGTGGTTGTTGTACCTCCTTCATGACCTTGGCGTTTCTCACCCCAACTCGTATATCTATACTGTGACAACCGTTTTGCCATTCATATTGCCAAGAATCCCATTTTTTCATGAACGGACAAAGCATATCGACATCGATTGCCATATTGTTCATGAAAAAGTTCACCAAGGCATCCTTCATCTCCTCCCTGTCGCTTCAAAGGCTCAGCTTGTTGATCTTTTTACCAAGATTCTCCCTTGATTCGCCTTCCACTCTCTCTTGCTCAAGTTCGGCGTTGTCTCTGACATACACCACCCAACTTGTGATGGGGTATTAAATGATGAAGCCCTAGCCTAAATTCACGTATATGATCTTGGGCTTCTCTTCTTTTTTTACACTAGTTCTTTTACTTGGGCCTTGCCCAAATACCCTTTATTATTTGTTTCACTTTTGTATTATTTGCTTTTGTTTTCATTCTGTTACATAGTTTGTTACAACAAACTCTCTCTTTCATATAACATTCAGCCTATATAAGGCTGCTTCTGTTCAATAATATTTTCTGAGCTGATTACTATTTTTTCGAGCTCCATCATTTCTGTCAAATTGGGAAAATTTAAATTACTCCAGAAGAAAATTCAATCACAAACACCAAAGTGTACTAGAGTAATGAAGAAACTTAGTGCATAAATTATTAATTCATTCAAGATATAAGAGAAAAAGGAAAAGAAAGCAAAAGGAGAAATCTTCATCAGCTCTTACACGAACCAGTACTAGCACAAACTCGATATTTGCTCCTAAGATAAGTTACTTAAACCATTGGAGGATGCACCTGCTTGGAACCCCCAATGAAGCCAAGACTAATGAATATTTTCACTTCTTGGGCACTAACATGTTTGGTGAATGGAGCTGTGATGGGAGCTCCGCCTCTTGCTCCTAAAGACTTGTCCTTCTTCCAATATCCAGTAGAGTTTGTGATCATCTTTATTAGATAGTTTAATCCCAATATGGAATTTAAGTTTTTTCTTTCAAGTTGAAAAGGAAATAGATTTGGTCTCTTCCCAAATGCGTACTTTAGAGTAGACCCACTTTCTTTTTATATAAGCCACGTTAGTAAAAATAATCCAGTCAGTATTTAATATGCTAGCTTTATCATTTACATAAGTCTACAATAATACCATATATGCAAAATAATTCTATTGGAGCTTGTTACATTAATACTCATTTCCTTTAATTTAAACAACAATATGTAACTAAATTTAAATAATAATAAAAAGAACACATGCTAGGACATTTGAAACTAGTGACTGAGGCGAAAGAAGAGTTCATAGAAGCACTAAAATTGCAAGCTCACCCAGATGCGTAACAAACATAACTGATGCTACTTTTACGAAACTGCAACAGTCTTGAGTGTTGCAAGAGGCCCAACAACCCATAATTGCTTCTTCGATTCTTCAATAAATTCACCCCTCTAAGCCAGCTAGCCCTATTCAGCCACTTCCTTCTAAAGTTCATGGTTTTGGTCAATCAAAAAAGATTATAGACTCGATTATGCTTTCATGGCAAAACCAACAATTGAATAGCACGTTGGCACCTTCACTACGCTACTTGTAAATTGTGTGCATTTGGTTGCTCAAATGTTAATTTGTATTTATGGACAAAAAGGGTCACATATTTTACCTAAATGATTGGGCAGAGGTAGTGCCCACTAATGTGGAATCCAAAGAGTTGGTAACAAAATTAGTTCTTCACAACTATTGAAGATAGAGGAAAGAGTTCTGTTAGCATGGCCTTTCACATTGCTGGTCAAATTACTTCTAAGGATTTGATTTATTTCTTTATTTTTAAAATGTTTTTAGTAAGAACAAAATTCTGTTTCATTACCAATGTCAATGTAGTTGTACTGTTATTAATTAATATAATTAAAAATCAAACAAATTTTAGTTATAAATTACGTCAAGTATTTTAATCCCTTACATAATACTTACTAATATTTTTTAAAAATTTTACTTATTTGAAATTTTTTATTTATTAAATAATATTCACTTATTATATATTTTAAATTTTAAATCTTATTTCATTATCTAGAATTAAATATTTAATATTTTAAAATATCATATTTATAAATTTTTGAAATTTATGTATTTTAAAATATATATGTCTTAAATAATAATTAAATTTTAAAAATATCAAAATTTTTACATTTTAAAGTAGTTATAAAACTAAAATAAATTTAATTAAATATTATATATTTAGTTTATAGTAAATTATAATGTGAAAAAATCACAAATAAAATTTTTTTCATAATTTTTATAAATTATAAAAATTGAAAAACATAAACTAAAATTACGTTTCCTGTTTCTAAATTGATGAATTTTCACGTAATTAAGAAAACAACAAAACAAAGCAAAAAGAAGAAAATGTTTTTGGGAAAATAAATAAATTTTTTATTTAAAAAGGTAGAAATTACAAAGTGAAATGAAATTCATCCCCACAAATTGGAGTGTAACAAACAGCAAAATACATATTAAGAAAAACACCTATAATACACTGCTAACTTTCTGAGTGATACAATGAATAAAGTAGAGATGAATAGTTAATGGGAAGTTGTCTCAATCCTCATTCAAAACTTGAGATAAAACTCTATCTTAGTGAATTTGTTAAGTTGTTCAGATTTCTCAAATAACTTAGTGTTTCTCATCATCCAAATGAAATGCACTAACATAACAAAACCAACCTTAAGCACCTTGCAATCTTCCTTACTTTTCCATTTCAAATTCATGATCCAACCAACTAAGACGCTTGTCTCCCAGATCAAACAAGTTGAGAAATTTTGTCTATAACTGATTTATATGACAACATTTAAAAAAGATGTGATCAAGAGATTCAACTTCACTAGTATATAGAGGACAGGTCCTATCAGGGATATGGAACTTAATGCCATCTTTAGTTCTTAGCTTTTAAATAGGTTATAATCAGAGAATGAATGAATGAGCCTTAGCTATTCCTGAAAGCCATCTCAATTTGTGAAGTTGAAACCTGATGAGTAGGCCAAGAAGCAGCTTTTTGCTTAAAAGAGCATCAAACTGGTGCGATTTATATAACTCCCATCTGATTTCATCTTTTAGCCTCTAATTTGGTAAATGATCTGGCAAACAGTCTATACAACTAATTCCCTTATCATTGTGAAATGGTCAATACCAGTTGTTATTTTGAATAAGTTTATGCATCATGATGTTTCCAGGAATTAGTCCTCTAAGAGTAGTGAATTATTGTGTGTAGCATAAAGGCCTAAGAGAATGCCAATTATCAAACCAAAAATTAGTACTTCTACCATCTCTAATGTAGTGTCTAATATAAGGATGCATGATTGACCTTATACATAAGATTTGTTGAAAAGTATAGGACTGAGTACTTTTCTAAAAGATGGACCAAATGCTTCTTTGTTTGACATGAAACATATGCACCCATTCCACCCAGAGGCTCTCTTAATCATAACATATTCTCTGTAGCCTTTTAGCTAACAATACTTTGTTCATTCTGCTAGCAGAGTCGATTCCCGACCCTCCATTTTCTATAAGAAGGCAAATAACACCATTTAAAATGGATGGTTAGGAAGAAAAAGTTACAAAAGAAGAAACATTGATTTCAATTGTCTATGTCCAACTGGCAATTGATCCTATCCCTGATGCCAAGTTGCAGATTTCGACGAGTATCCGACTCCCTATACATTAAAACTATCACAATCTTACAACTCCTTCGTATCTCAATTAGGGAAAAAAGAGTTTATTTACGAGTTTGTGTATTACTCTTTTCTCTTTTTTTCAAAATAATACTATATCCACTAAACGTTCTATTTGATATAAATTAATTAACTGAGCCATCATATTTCAATTGGCTATTGAGAAACTTAAACAATAATCTAGGTTATATATAGATCCAACATATACAAATAATAATTATACATCTTCTAATAGTATGACAAGTTGAGATAACTCTACAAATTTTACAGAGACAGTTAAGCAAGGAGTGCTAATTAACTTAGGCCTATTTATAATAGGGTTTGGACATTTTAATAACATACTTGAAATTAACTTCAAATTTCAATTAAAATTTAATTAGAATTACAAACAATTCTAATTAACTATAAATTATGCTTAAATAAGATATAATATCTCATATTAATCTTTATTTATTAAATATCACATATTTAATCATAAAGTTTCTTAAACTTTATAATCCGGTGCAACTTAATTAAAACATCTTTGTTCTCTTTAACTCGTTTTTTATGTGTGACTCATTAGGTTCCTAATATGTTGACAATGGATACAAATTATAACCCTAAATCACATTTAAAATTAGATAAATTAAACTACTTTAATTAATCTTTAATTCTCTAATTAAACAAGTTATTTTAATAAATCAAGATTAACGTATAAAAACACATGATGACTACCCAAATTTTTAGAAATATTAAAGTAGTTTTTGTTAACCTTTTTGTGCATGATTTTTATGTGTAATTCAATCATTTTATCATACAATGTTTCAATTAAACATAGAACATAGAATTGATGTCTATTCTATTTTGAGTTCAATCATGTTAGTTCTCTACTATTAGTTATTGATTCAATTAATAACATTTGTAAACTATTTACAAAATATCATTCCACCTTGACCAAGGATTTCACAAATCAATACTAATCAAGAATAGCATAACATTCTTTTTAATTGCTTTAGGGAGATAAATCCTATGTTGATCACTCAACGACTTCCATATCGTTCATGATATATCCAATGACTACCTACTGAGCTATATTTGACTAGATCAAGTCATGAGTAGTATCAAAATATAGCAATTCCTATATAAGATAACTTGTAGATCTTAAGTCAAAGGATCACTTATAAAATCATCACAAAGAGAATTTCTATAAACATACAAGTAATATTCCAAATGGATTTCTCATATGAGGCAGTGAACTTGTTTTCTAACAAGTACTCACATGTTTGTTTGAGTATCTCCATACTAGTCTATGAGATCGACAACTTCCTTCATAAGGAAAACATAATGTGAGCTAGTCTTTTTGTATTTTATTAATGTTCAGTCTTAATTAAACAATTACTAGGAAAAATTTAAGGATAATATATAAATGCAATGTGAATCTTATAATTATAATCTCATCATAATTTCATTTGCAATGTATAATTAAATCATGGACTTATCATATACAGCTAAATATGTACAAGACAAAGAATGCCTTTAAATTATGTTGTTACTGAACTATAACCAACCAATTGGCTCTAGGGCATAAACTAATAATCTCCTACTTGCATTAAGTCAATCGTTTTAAGTATCATATACTATATCACCATATGACGATCATGCTACTGTTGGTACAGTGGCTTAATGAGGGAATTCTACAAGATTCTCTATAGTAAGCACTTGCTTAAATATTACACCTTTCATCTTAATTTTCATCATAATTAAGAAACAAATCCTAAATACATCCTTATATCTTTAATAAGACCTTACTCCTTTTACATCCCAATGGATTTAATATTCCATAATACATTGTTGTCTTAAGCAGTACAAGAAACTATGTCAAGTTCACTAATGAACTTATTGATCCAATTAATTATTTCCACTAAAAGAAAAATGCATAATGGCTTAGCTAGTGATATGTGCTTAATTGATTATGAAAATATTCCATAACACTTAGTGTTTAATGATATAAAATGCTCAAGACATTCACTTTAGTTCATATTTGGTTTTAGGTATTCGAAAGTGAAAGAGCTAAAGTGAGTTAAAAGCACTATATTTAAGTCGTTTTCTTAAGATTCACACTCACTTGTCTTCATAGAGCAAGAAGAAGGATTAAAAGAAACGGAAACATGAAAAAGTATAAGAATTGAAGAAGAAAGTTGTCACTGCCATGAGATGTATCTCACGGCCATGGAAAATTAGCCATGGCTGTGAGACTCATGTCATGCCCATGAAAAATGTGTTATGGGCGTGACATGGTTTGCATGGGCTTGACGCCCATGAGAAATAGCTAACTCACTCGATCCTTAAGTTTTTAGTATAAAAACATCATTTTGTGACAGTAGAAGATATGAAAGGTTGGAGGAAACTTTTTAGGGGTTTTGGAACGCGACAAAGGGGCAAAAATCTCATCCTTTGGTGACTCATTAAGGAGTAGCTTCTCGACACCGGTTTGGAGGTGATAAATGCCAAAAAACCCAGTTAAGCATTTCTCTCTTTTTTTTTTGTTCTTTCTCTTAGGGATTGATTATGTTATCCTATGTCTATTATTTGGGTGTTGTGTAAGAATGATTAAATGTTCTATTTGATTGTTTTTATATACGAATTCATTGATTTGAATGCTCTATTTGATTGTTTTCATGTATGAACCCATTACTATAATTTCAATATAATTGGTAACTGTTATATTGAGATTCATTTATGGCAAGTAATGATTTTTAATCATTATGGATAACATAACCTAGGTTAAATATCCTAAGCTTGTGTGGTTATTGTCTTGATTAATCTGTTTTCCTAAATCTTAATTCGGTTGTTTAATTAAATATAGAGGACTTGTTCTAGATTGTTCGATAGGTAGGTTTAATTAATGAGCTCTTCTTAATTAAACATGACCTAAGGGAAAAGCGAGGTTAACAGAACTTATTATTAATTTACGATTAATAGTTATTAAAAGAGGTATGAAAATAACAATTCAGTGAAGTATGTTTAATTGTGTGTAGGTTGAGATTGAACCGATGACTAGGTCCTTAATGAATTCATCATTTTTAGATTGTTTTCTTTAGTTTGCTTCGTTAGTTTAATTTTACTTATTTGTTAGTCAAACAAAATCCTTTGTTATTCAAACAAAACCACCCTTAATCTAAACATCAATTATTTTCATTACAAAAGCTAACCGAACAATCTCTGTAAGATCGACCTAAACTTACCACTGCTTACTTATAGTTCTAGTTATTTTTAATGTTACAACGCGCTACGTCAAATTGGCGTAGTTTCCAAGGAGTGTAATGCTTTAATTTTTGTTCTTGTTTTTAATTGTTTGTTTGTATATATTTGTTTATAATTAGTTTCTTTTAAATTATTTCTTGATCTTTTCACTTTTTGTTTAGTGTTTGTATGTTGACAAAAATAAAAAATACATTAAAAAAGTAATTTTTTCTATAACTCATATTCTCAATCTATAACCTTGTTTTGAGTGATCAGATAAATTTTAGTTATAGATGGGATAACTAACAAAATTATTTCCATGATAGTTTGCAAGATAAACAGTAATTCCCATATGGACCAGAAGCTTCTTATTACGTCTCAGATCTATCTTTACAAGAATTAGTTAATGTTGTCGCTACTAACACTTTGCAATTTCAGCAGGAGAAAAGGAAATTTTGGCAGGATATAAGGTTTAGCACCTAAAATTTGGAGTGACAGCAAAACACAAGTACATCTCTGGAAGAATTGGTTGATATTATGACTACAACTTTAGCATAATATGATGCAATTCCACAAAGATACAATGTCTAGACTCCAAAATGTGACAAGCCAGATGGGTCAGATGATGGAAGCTCTTGACTGCCTAACATCACAAAGCAAAAAGGAATAACCTTATCAACCCGAGGTGTACCTAAAGGACGTTAGTGTATAGATCTTATAGAGTGAAAACGAGCTTGAGAATCTTGAAATTACTTTGTAGGTAGTTAGATGATGGACTTTTTTAAAGTTTTAAAATTTCTTTTGTAGGTAGTTATATGATGGACTTTCTTGAAGTTTTACCTTACCCAACTTGTATAAAATTAGGGGGAATTATAAACCTTAATTATCCTATTTGATAGATTCAAGTTGATCTTCTGGTTTTGGTTGGTCTACATAAAATTCCATAGAGTACTAATATTGGTTAATCATTCAAATGGTTTTTCCAATTGGATTACTAAGGCTAATCTCCTTTCGAGTAATAATTTTTTAGGAGATAAAACACAATTTAAATTGAATATTCCATCTGAACCTAAAGTTATATGTTTTGGATTATATTTTGTGGGAAATTTTCTTTGTTTATTCTCTTTTTTATAATATCTAAAACTTGTTAAATCATCTTGATTTTGTATAAGTTTATATTGCAACTCATAATAATTAACTTTAGTGTCTCTTTTTCTTTTTCTCCACTTTGACTTGATTAAGGTTGATCTTTTGGTTTTGATTGGTCTACATTAAACTTCTTGTTGATCAAAGTCATAATCATAGATAATTTCATCTTGATTTATAATAGGATTAATAAGTTCAGACTTTATAAATGGGTTGTCTTTAGTTAGTGTTAATTTTTTAACTAATTAGGTAATTTCGTCTAATTGATAATTAATATTTTTTTCTATATTTTTCTAGGTTTTACCAAGATAATAGGAGTTGAGCTGGATGGCTCTGATATGACAGGTAAAGGCGTAAAACACTTATGGTCACGCATGTCATGTAGGTTCCTCCAAAAGGGTAATACCGCCTTCGGCACCACAAGGTCCACAACCCCGCGTGCCAGAGGTGGTGGCCCCTTTAGGCTCTAGCTCAGGTCCTGCCAACTCATTTTCGGTGACTTCTCATCAAACTTCGAACTTATTAATTCTCATATCACATACATTGTTAATACAAAATTGTAGACTTCAAGAATTTGACTCTGTGAGAATGTCTGTCATAAATATAGACAAGCCAATTACTTAAAAATATGCATTAATCGGTCAAGACTTCCTCGCTGGGGAGTTGTAAAAATTTAGTATTCATAATAATATAGTAATGGAATCCATAGTCGCTCCCTTGGTGGACAAAAGCTGCAATTTTTAATATTGAAACCCTTAACATTGCAAGTTAAAACTTTTATCTAATTGTCAATTATTTATGATTAGGCTGAGACTGAGAGAGTAGGTCAAACGTTGCTTTCCATACGATACCAAAAGGTATCAGTGAGCGATTGTAAGCAAATGTAACTATCAAATTCAGTGTGCTAGGGCCACATCTGCCAAGAAAAAAGTAAATTTTGGGTAAAGTTACTTCCCCAACTTGCCACCCACGTTCCATAAACGCCTCAATGTGGGACCAAAAGAAACAAATATGAATTATCTTATCAAGCTCTTGTCCTTAGCATTCATGAACTTGGTGACAAATTCTGTGCCGCACAAAACCGGAATTTGGTTTTTGGAGGTTTAAACCGAATTCGACTTTATTTGATGATGCGCTGGAAGAATGATTTGACAATACATGGACTTGGGTGTGCGAGAATGTATTGTCACAAATTGGAAATAATTCAATTTAATTCCTTACAGTTATCATTCTATTAATCTTACAAATAACTCGAGAAATTTTTAATTTTCTTTTAAAAAAATATATCAGGTAAACATATACTTCTTTTTTGATAATTTACATTTTTTTAGAATTTGTAGAAGTTATAGGGTTTTTTTTTTCTGAAAAACAATCATTTTCAAATAGATAATATTTTTATTATATAATAACAATAATTTTGTAATTTAAAACTGTACAATAATACTATCAATTAACATCCGCTACTAACAAATATTCAAGGCCTGAACCTCTCATTTTAGGTTTCGATAATTTCTTACTCAAGCTATTCATCTAATTTTACTTCTTACAAAAAAGAGATCGATCTTAAAATAAGAGTAAAACATCGTTCTTTCCAGGAAAAAACAAAAAAGAAAAGAACAAGCATCTTTCCTTGCATTGGAGGAATATTTCAGACTTGTATGAAGTTAGTTGTTTATGTGAATTAGATCAAGATCATTTTTATAAAGAGAAAAGCCCAAATTACAAGTTTATATTCACTAATGAGTTTGCTCTTAAAGTAAGGTCAGAGATAAGGGTATAGTTTTGCAACATTCCATTACTATAGGGTACATACCCAAACATTCAGGAACATTCAAGTATATATCCTATGATAATGGCAGATAGAGCAAAACAGATCCAACTTACACATGGCATCATCTAACGTAATCAGAAGTCATAAACTTTTAAAATCATTCATTGCATTCATTCACAACTATTTACGCTGTCTTTATTAGACGAATATATACAAAACCTGATACAGGTTCTAGCAAAATCTACAAAATAAAAGCTATAACTCTCTGACGTCAGCTGACATACCTCTGAGCCATAACTTAGTCCAAAATGTTCTTCTAATACAGAATAAACCCTAAGTCTCCTATCTTGTACCTGAAGAATCACGTTGCAATTTTTATGAGTTTTGCGAACTCAATGAGTTAACCATCACTGATGATTTTACTGGATTACACACACATACCACATATTTCACATATATTCATTTAGATCATCTATACACTCGAGATATTCGCACAACATGGTATATCATATAAGCTCACAATCCACATAGCCAAGTATAACAAATAGATCATATCAATTTATCATTCGTTTCAGTTTTGCAGATCATTAAAAGAAATTCAATCTTATAATGTTATGTGCACGAGACTCAACATTCTTTCTTATTGTTGTGCCAAGTGCCTATAACAAACTTAGACAAACACCCTCCTATAGGGCTCAGTCAAATAGAATCACGGAGCATAGTTCTACATGCAAAATCAGAAATCAAGGAGCAAAGCTCTAAGTAGAAGCGCTTCATACTGGCAACTCAGGTCACAACGCCTTTATCTAAGCATGCAATTTATGAAATGCAATAATTTCTGAAAATTTCATATATCACCATCTTATACAAATGCTCAGATAAGATTTCACGGTCATCGAACCTAAGTCCGGCATTCAACTTTTGTTGAGAATAAAAAGTCAAATTCATATTAAGTCAAAACACTCCCAATACATGCCTAACTATTAACTCCTCAGATCTCAGGTCCGGAATCCAAAAACAACTCACAAACAGTTCAATAGTTGAAAGCTTAACAAATCAAATTAAATCAATCATAGGAAATTCATCTAGGTTGACTCACAGTACGCTTTAAGAAGCTATTGCCTGGATAGTTTGGCAATGTCATGCGTCCGATGTGCTCCTCTAAAACATACACAACACATTCACAAATATCACATTTTCGTACAAATGTACAAGTATTCTTTTATGCACATCAATGTATAAAAAGTATGCACAATGTATGTTCAATGACAATTCCGGGGTATCATATTGATTCTAATCATTAAAACATTCAGATATCAAGCCCTCATTAATATCATTTGTATTTATAATTTGGACCATTATAAAACAATGTGAAATCAATATCATAATCTAATCGACCACTTCAGATTTTCTACCCATATAATTTCAGGTCAACTTTAAATAATTAATCTAATAGGGTAAATGACAAAATTAGGCAACACTTCCTTCAGGAAAGTTGTTCTACAGTGTATTAAGTTTCTAATGACTCCAAGATTATCCAATTTTATTTAGTATTCAATGAGTTATGCACAAAATACCATAGACTGTGCACATTTCAACTTTTGACTAGTACATGATCATACCCTCTAATTGTACAACTCATATCTTTCAGCTCAGATATCCAAAAATTACAAAATTTATACCAATTTAAAGATAAGAGAATAAGCTACAACTTTAATGAAGACAACTTAATGTAACTCTACCTATATCAATACACTTTATTCAATAACCACAAGATAAAATTTCTGTCCCTGGTGGTGCTATAGCCTAAGCTGAAACTCAATTACATGCCAATTTTAAAAATCATAAAGACAGAATTAAAAGTGTACTTCTTCACAAAAATTGTATAAATATGTCTCTAGTTTAATATGAATCAAAAATCAATTCATTCAGATATCTACAGCTCAAGTTATAATTAGAAAACCGAAGCATGATCATGAACATTTTCCAATTCATATCATGCCAGCAGACTTCCACACTTTCATCCTATCAATCACTTTCAAATCAATTCAGATAACTCTAATTTTTTATGGAGAGAAAGAAAAATGTCTTAGGAATCCATTGGTTCAAGTTCCAAGTCATTTGGATATCAGGAGAAGAAGTTATAAAAAACAGAACAAAGGATGTTCAGTAAAAATACTCTAGTTCATAAACTCTTACAGGCAACCCATCACCTTTTCTCTCTCTAAAACGCATCTTCTTCACCGAAACCCAGTTTTTCTTCTCCTTTCTTTTTTTTCTTTCCAGATTTTCCCACTTTTAGACTATCTAACTCATACAACTTGTGCCTAAACTAACTTTTCTACTTCATCTCAACCCCTCTCAACACAAATAAATCAAAAATCCAACAAACATCATAAACATCAAAAACTTTATACTCATTCACGCAAATTCCAGTTTTTGCATTTTTCTCTATTTTACATACATCTAATGCATTTTTCACCTTCTTCTACAGTTTCATTTCATAAACAAAACATGTTCATGTTTTAGAACCCCATCATATCCTCATTCTTCACCCTTATACTCACTTGAATTCATTTCTACACATACTCAATATATCCACGCATATACAGTAAAAAAAACAAGGTATATTATAAATCAACTTTCATGAATTTTCTGAACTCTTCCTAAGCACGGTTTCAGTGATTTTGCAAGCTCAAAACTCACTTAAGCATTATCTTATGACATATTAATCCTCACATATGCAAAAACAATATATCCATACTCTCATCTTTCATTCATCGTGACTACAAAGGGATGTTAACTATCATAAAAAAAAATCATGATTCGCCAAAGTTTCCAGCACACTATTATCAACTCTTCATTAACACCGAAACTACACAACTTTCTCAATTCATGCATGAACTTATTTTCAACCATTAAATCAGTATCTAGAAAACTAAAACCACCACTTACTTGATCGATTCAACTATCCTTCCCAGCAACATACAGAGCACAATTGATGTTTTGGTGGATGAGTGAGGAAGAACAGGTTTGGTAAACAGTGAAAATTTCGGTGAAGAAAACAACAAAAGAAGGAAAGAAAGGTGCAGAATTTTTTTCTCCAAACCACTTACTACATGTCCTGTACTTTTGCATGCAATACATTTGTCACTTATTTGTGCTGCCACATGTCACAATGCTATTGGTCTATTTGTCTCGGTTTTTTGTCTAAAAATACCCCAAATTTTTAGAAATTTTCTAAATTCAGCAAAAATTTTGAAATAATACTAATAGTCTCCAAATAAAATTTTTAGCTCAAAATAATTTACCAAAAATATCAAAATATCTAAAATGTACAAAAATTTCCAAATCACATTTAATGCACTCTAATTAAATCCATCATTTTCACGTATAAACTAATTTACCCAGAAATGCCAATGAATGCATGTACAATCATATGAATGTGCAAAATAAATGTGTATGTCACAATTAACTTATGTATGACGTGCATTTTCCTAATTTCACATAAATTTCTCATAATTTACTATTCTAGCCTTACCATGGGTAACAAGATGTTACAGTTTTTTTTTAATGAACGACAGAGATTCTTCTTAAAGAAATAACTGATAATTATTTACTTAATTTGATTATTGATTAAGATTCAAGCAATGTCATATGCATTAAATTAGTTAAATCTTGACTTATTAATTCATTTTAATTTATATTAAATCGATAACTATCGGTCCAAGAACATGTCAAAGCTTTAGTTTTCGGCATGGTAATTAGGCCTAGCCTGACTCAAAGTCAACAGGTCATGCTCGAGTTGATAGGGCCACAAGTTGGGATTTCTGGGCCATATCAAACTATGGGACAGTCCTGGCTTGGTCGGTGACCAGATTGAGAGCGACAAAATAATGTTATTTTTGAATTTATTTTTCAAAAAACTGGCTTGGTCGAATTGGTCCATCTTCGATCTGAGTCACGGGCAGGCCCGATCGACCCATTGTCATCCCTCGTCAGCTTCACTCTAACGATAAATTATGAGAAGGCTTGTTCCTTATGGATACGTTTAACTATGAAAATGTTAATTTTAGTGTATAAAGTTGACTATAATGTTTTCCAAATTGCACAATAATATTATTGGTTTTGATATGTATGTAGCATATATTTCAATTATATATTAAAAATGACGTAGTATTTTTAATGCAAAGTACTTATTTTAATTTTAGCATATTATAATTTCATAAAAATAATTACAAATTAGTTTAACCCAAACAAATCATTATATATAGTAATTCTTTAACATTTGTTGACTTTCAAAATCTTTGTCATTATTCTAAAAACTATAGTTAACAGAAATGTACATTTTATTTTAAAATAGTAGTGCAAATTTTTAAATTTGTTGGACAGTTGTTAATTAATCATCTAAACATTTTAATTTTGTGATTGTGAATTATTTATTATGCTACTGTTGACTTACAGTCAACCATTTGGTTGTATTTTAGTGATAATTAATTAAAGACATTCTTTATCTTGTACATATTTACATGTATATGATAAAGTCTATAAAATAATTATGCATTATAATTATAAGATTCATATTACATTTATGTATTATCCAGAAATTGTTCCTAATCATTATTCTATTAAGACTGACCATTAATATAATGGAAAAAAACTAGCATACATTATATTTTTCTTATGAAAGAAGCAATTAATCTTATAGACTACAATATGAAGATATTTAAACAAACATATGAGTGTTTGTTAGAAAGTAAGTTCAGTAAACTGACCTAAAATGATAAATCACATGTTTGTTAGAAAGTAAGTTCACTGAACCGACCTAAAATGAGAAATCTATTTGAAACATTATTTGTATGTCTGTAAATTCTCATTGTGATGATCGTATAAGTGATCATTTGACTTGAGATTTCTAAAGTTATCTTGTATAGGGATTGCTATATTTTGTTACTACTTATGACCTATTTTAATCACATGTCATTCAGTCGATAGTCATTAGATATAGCATGAACTATATAGAGATAGGTGAATGATCAAGATAATATTTATAATCCAAAAGTAATTAGGAAAAATGTTATACTATTCTCAATTAGTATTAATTCAGGAAATCATCGGGCAATGTGGAATGATGATTAGTAAATAATTAATTGAATCAATAGCTAATAACGGTGAACTAATATGATTGAATTCAAAATAGAGTAGACATTAATTCTATGCTCTATGTCGAATCAGAACATTGTATAATGAAAGAATTGACTTTTATGAAAATATCATACACATAACAATTAGTTAAAACCACTTTGATATTCTTAAATATTTATGTATCAGATGTCAATCTTGATTTATAATTATAAATTATTTTATTAAAAAATTAAAGATAAATTAATAAGAGTTTTAATTTATCTAATTATAATTATAATTATAATTCTAATTATAAATTATAAAATGTTATCCAAATTAGTAAATATTAAGGATTATAAATTAATTTCATAATTTAGAAAATAAACCATAATGCCTCGTATCATACCTACAAAAAATGATAAATTTCTTTATACACTTGATAACGTTCTTAATAATGGGCTGCTAATGATACCATCATAGCATGCCATTACGATAACTGGAAGAAACAACTGTCACCATGGTCCCTTTTACCGAAGGTAGACATAAAAGAAATTCTCTCTCTTTTTTCTAAGGTTACTTAGGAAATCAACTTTCTGTAATTTTTTGTTATTCTAAACTTAATTAATATATTTTTTTATGCTACGAATACTAAACATTTGTATGGAGATCCCTTTTTTGATGCCTAAATTCCAAATTAAACATCACAGCAAAAATGTTGATTTTTGATTGAATGAGAGATTTATATTTTATTGGTGGAAAAAGATCAGTTATACACTTATACCACGTGACAGCGTTCTACACCATTGTCATTCGCAAATCATGGCAAATAAAGGTGATAGATGGACATCCATCTACGGAACGTGTTATAAATAGCAGGCTGGAGCGTGCCGGAACCCTTATCTCGCTAGTCATCTCTGAACAAAATATACAGTAAATCTCCATGGAAGAGAGTTTACTGGCAAAAGACAGTGGAGTGGAACGGCAAGAGCAAGGACGTGTAGTAGATCTACGATGGGAAGTGTTGGTTCCAGAAGTGAAGCAGGTGTGTTACATAGCAGGGCCAATGGTGGCCGTGACTCTCTTGCAGTATTTATTACAAGTTATATGCATGATGATGGTTGGTCACCTCGACGAGCTTTCTCTCTCTAGCACTGCCATAGCCATTTCTCTCTCCTCCGTCAGTGGTTACATTGTTCTTGTAAGTAAGTCTTATTTATGATTTCCATAAACCTCACTCTGATGTGGAATTCTCCTTCCTTCTTTCTTGGCACATATATATTGTATCAGTATCAGTGTTAGTCATTGAGTTTTCTTCAATATTATCCTTCTGTTTTTACAAGGAAATTTTCACCTTTTCGTATAAAGATTGATGTTGGCAAATTCCAAATACGAGGAGTAAAATTCATTTTCGTTAATTTCTTAAGATTAGCGTCACTGCTTAGTTTTGACCGATTGCAAAAGTAGACTAGGCCAAGTTAACTGCAGAAGACATCGATAGAAGAATACAAGTGTTGAGGAACCGAGGCAAGTGTGATGAAACGAAACATTAAAAAAGAAGAAAAAATTGGCACCGCTGAATTCAATCACGCCTATGTCAAGTCACATCTATTTTCTTGCTTGATTCATGGGGAAGCAGCCAAACGTCCCAAGGCCAGGTACGACCTTTGGTTGATTTGACTGGCGTGTCTAATAACAAACGAGGAAGCAAACTGACCTAGGTGGCAAGGTGACACGTCCTATAGCTGTCATGAAAGTAGGATGTGACTGGTCTTTTAGCTCTCACACTTGTTGTATCCTTCTGTTCAAAAAACAAAAAAAGCGTGTCGTATCCTCTCCAAACTACTGTTACATGGCCTCAGGAAGATTAGTTTGGACCAACGGTCTTGGTCATCGAAGAATTATATATAATTGAATGAATATTAATAAAAATTAATCGATCATTTTTATTAAATAAGAAAATTATGTTATAAAAATAACAAATTTGTATTATTTATAATAATAGTGATGACTGCCCATCTTTTTCCGTATTAATAAACAGAAGAGCAAAATATTCTCCATCTTTTACTGGATTGACACCCAAACGGAATCTATATTGAAGGTACCTTGATAACTTGGAATAAAGATGGGGTAGTGTCAATCGGTTTTGAGCTTTTACAGCTACTGTTTTCCTTTACGAACATCAGAAAATGGAATGAGTGGATACAAAGATGTGAAAGTAAATCTAGTTCCTAAGTGACTATTCTATCTGACATGTATGTTTTTGTTCATCCTACATACAGCTAGGAATGGCTAGTGCATTGGAGACTCTGTGTGGGCAAGCTTATGGCGCACAGGAATATCATAAATTGGGGATTGAAACTAATACTGCAATCTTCTGCTCGTTATTGTTCTCTATCCCTCTGTCCGTTCTATGGATATTCATGGGAAAGCTTCTTGTTTTAGTTGGCCAAGATCCTGCTATTTCACACGAAGCAGGAACGTTTCTGGCGTGCCTAACGCCTGGACTTTTTGGCCATGCGGTTCTTCAGCCGCTTATTCGATACTATCAGGTTCAAAGTCTGGTCATTCCGCTGCTTGTGGGCTCCGGTGTCGCGCTTTGCATACACGTACCTCTCTGCTGGGCTTTAGTAAACAAGGCTGGTCTGGGAAACAATGGAGCCGCATTTGCAATGTGTATATCTATTTGGTTGAATGTCATTTTCCTAGGGGTTTATATGAAGATGTCTTCTGCCTGTGCTAAAACTCGGGCGCCATTTACTCGAGAGGCGTTCCGAGGGGTTGGGAAGTTTTTCCGATTTGCTATTCCATCTGCATTAATGGTCTGGTAAATAAATAAATAAATAAACAAATATCAGTGTTTCTCACTGTTAATTTGCTTCAATATTTCTCTGAAACATGTCTTTGATCCTGTCCTCATTTTGATTCCTGTAGCCTCGAAAGTTGGTCATTTGAGCTAGTTGTCCTGCTCTCGGGGCTTTTACCAAATCCAGAGATCGAAGCCTCAGTGCTCTCAGTGTGGTATGTTTTTCATGAGTGAAGTTAACATATTAGGAGATGACAATTGTGCGGTGTCACTTACGAGTCTTACTAGCAATGCCTTCTCGGATGATTTTCTTGCAAATGCTCGTACAATTGACATTTGATATCTATCTCACTGTGCAGTCTCACAACTATTTCAACTTTGTTTTCAGTAGCTAATGCACTTGGCGCGGCTGCAAGGTATAGCTCCAGCAGGCTACTATTGTTTCTATACTTCTGTTCCATATGGTACTAACTGGCTCTGATAAATAAAAATTTCTCTTTAACCACAGCACTAGAGTTTCTAATGAACTTGGAGCTAGGAATCCACAAGGAGCCCGTACAGCTGTATATGTTGTCATGTCTCTTGCAATGATAGAGACGCTAGCATTGAGCTCAATACTCTTTGCTTGCCGTAGTTTCTTTGGTTACGCTTTCAGCAACGACGATAGAGTAGTGAATTACGTCACGAAAATGACTCCTCTGGTTTGCATTTCGGTAATTCTGGACAGTTTACTGGGAACATTGTCAGGTACGCAATGATCAATTCAAATGTGACGGGTAATAATCCAGTGGTTTATATATTAGCATTTTAGTTGATTGTTTCAGGAATTTCAAGGGGATGTGGATGGCAGCACATAGGTGCTTACATTAACCTCGGGGCTTACTATCTTGTGGGGGTTCCAGCTGCTGCCATTTTAGGTTTCCTTCTAAATTTTAGAGGCTATGGCCTGTGGATCGGAATTCAACTTGGTTCCTCTGTGCAAATAGTTCTACTTGCTATTGTTACAAGCTGCACCAACTGGGAAAAGCAGGTGGTGTATCACTTTCAACCATAAACTTTTGAGCTCGACTTATAATTTCACTTATTCTTTCTTCCTCTGATTTCGTTGCAGGTAAATAAGGCAAGAGAAAGGATATTTGAAGGAAGATCTGAGGTCGATAAAGTATTAATTTGAGCACCGGCGTAACTGATTAAAGGGATCAAATATTTCATTTCTTTTCCTCCTTTCTTGTACTGGTTTTTCTGCATTACATGGAAGCTTTAGAGCGTAACATGATATCTTAGATTTGAAGAAAGTGATGGATATGCATATTTCATCTGTATGCTGGTTTGGGATATTTCGTTACTTATGCTTTCTTTTTTTACTGTCTTAGCTTTTCAATTTTGTTCCTATAAAGTCCTCTCTTAAATAGATAAAGAGTACAATATGGCACCCCAATGGAAATTTTCCAGGATGAAATAGCAAAGTTGTTTGTCTTATATTTTTTCCAACTCCAGGGCCAACTTAGGAAGCTAGGAATTTTAATTAGTGAGTGCAAAATCATTCATTTTAAAAATAAAAATAAATCCATAATTTTTAATATAATAATAATAAAAATGTTAAATTGAGGCTAATATAATTATTAAGAAATTAGTAAACGTTAAAATTTAAATGTATTTAATAGTTTAATGTTATTTTTAATTAAAGAATATGTTTTATGTCTAAAAGAAATAGAACGTAGTCTTATAGATGGATTTATACAAGGTATCTTAACCATAGACTAACAAGCTCTTATAACTGATCCTCAAAACTAGTAACGAAAGTAGTTTACATGCTTACTTCCCTAAAGCTAACTAGTTCTTATAGTTAATATCAGGAGTAGAAGCATGTCAAGATCAATTAAGCCCTGAATGCCTTATATGTTCCATTTGCAGCCTATGTCTGAGGATAACTTCAATTCCTAACATAGAGATAAAAGCTATTTCTCTTATTTAAGCAAGATTCCTTTGAACAGAGACTTGGATTTCCTATTGTTGGTTTTTGAAAATCCTGGCATTTTTTCTCTGTATTGAATAAATGGTACAACCAAAAGCAACCTTAAAGAAAGCAATTATCATTTGAAGAGAGTTACTGAGGAGACATTACCCATAGAATGATCCTTTCCCGATCAATTTCTTAATAGTAGTGGTTGCAAGTCTATTGAATGCTCAACCACAGGGCACTAGAATAGGAAGATTTGAAGAAGAGAAGGCTAGCAGATTTTGCTTCTAGATTTCAGAGTCTACAGATAGTATTGGGGATAATTGAGCCTTTAATGGTGTTTATAATGCTGACTTAATCTTCAGAGTTAGCTCAAGGATAAATGACACCTTAGGGAAACCTTGATTGAACTAAATCAAGTGAAACCAACTAACTTTAGGGGCATGAGTTCTAAAAGCTTTTTACAGGATTTCCTTGTGAAAGTTCATGATGAGTATCCCCTCCATATGACCTTGTCAAGTCTAGAGATAGGACTGTAGGATGGAATACTGGTTATAAGAGTGGCCCATCTTCTCATCATAGAACCACTCATTGCCATTGATTAGAGCTTTAACCTTAGCCTGCTCAAGGAATATAAATATAATATTCTAAAGTTTAGTAATTTGTATAAAGGCTAAAGATTATTGCAGTTATCAAACCATAACGATATATCTTCACCATTCCCTATCTTAACCTTAAATTCACTTTGCAAGTTGTCCCTCACTTTTAATTAATTTTCATTCTTCAGGTAGTGTCCATATGACCATTTAACGTATAATGATTGTTTATTAATAAGAATTCTCCATAATCCTTTTGTAAATATGACGTTATTCACCAAGTGAATATGTAAAATTCCTAAGCCTCCATTTTTAGGCAAACAAACATCCCTCCACCTAACCTTAATATAAGACTTTTTATAAGCGTTACTAGTCTATAGGAAATTCCTAAAAAGGTTCTCCATATCTCTAGATATGCTTTTAGGAAGACCAATATATGAGGACTAATAAAGATGTAAGTTATTCAAAATAAAAATGATAAGTTGTAATTGACTTCAAAATAGAAATGATAAGTTGTAACGTACTATTAAATGAGGGGCTATTGTTACTCCAAGAAAAAATTCTTCTCTTCACCATATCATATAGAGGTTTGACATTCTTTATAAATGATCATCTTAGTTGTAACAAGTACCCACCAAATAAGTAAAAAGAGGAGTTTTAAGATTGAGAATAGTAATTTCAATAAGCTATAGAGGTCATCAACTTTATGGTTTTTATTTATGTTGATGGTCAGGCTAGAAAGTTTGCTAAAGATCTTGGGTGAATTGAACAGACAAGGTCTGAGTTAAGATTAACTCCATATAGCAGAATCAAGTCATCGATAAACGAAAGATCCAAGATACTTAAATGATTGCATTTGTTATGAAACTTGAAGCTCTCTTCTTACCTTATTTTATAATTAACTAACTTTGTAAGGAATTTAATATAAAAAGTTAACAGATAGAGGAAAAGAGGATCACCTTGTCAAATTCATTTAACTCCTTTAATAAGTTATAAGGCCTCACCATTAATGACAATATTATATGACGAAGAGGTAATGCATTGCTTGAGAAACCCAAGCATAGAAAGAGATTGTAGTAAGAATTTCTAATCAACTAACTCGAAACTTTTATGGAAAGCTATTTTAATAGAATAATTCTTAGTAAAGTTCTATTTATGGTAATATTTTAAGAACTATTGAGCAAGTAATCTGCTATCCAATAGATTTTATGATGATAAAAGAAAATATAATGGGATTAATAATTAAAGGAAGAACCAAATCCAATCTAGAACCTAAGAGATTTGAAATGATATTATATAAGGTATTACAATATATTATTAGTCTAAAATCTCTTAAAAGAAAAAATCAGAAACTTTATGAATCAAAGAAATATCAGTTTTGTTACCTTGAGAAATCTCCTATTACTAAAGAATTCCATAACTTCCTTGGTCATTTATGATAAGAGAGCCTCAAGCTTTTTGATAAAAGTATGCATTTGCCTTGTTAGGGTTGAGGCTAAAGAAAGCCTTCTCAATGCAGATGTTAGTGAATAATTGGATGAGAAGCTTAGACTGCTCTTTAATGATTTACTTTTGGTAAAAAAGAGTTGAGTGTGAAAATTAAAGAGTATGAGGTATATGTTGTCCCTAAAGTGCTACCAAAGTAATCTATAACTAGCTTTAGGATCTTGATCATACTCTACCATCTTCTGTGGAAAGGGAATATATCTTATTAGCATTACTTCTTAAAAGTAGAAAATTACGGAAAAAAATTTTGTATTATTGTCTCCATCCTTAAGCCATTGTATAATTAGCTTTTTTAACAACAATGGGCATTAGTCATTAAGGATTTTGGCATAACTCCTCATTGGATTTTTCTACTATAACTATTTCAAAGGATTTAAGGGAAACTCATATAGGTCCTTTTGCTTTTATTAGAGTTGGTCTCTTTCCATATCATGATCTAGAAAAGTGTTACTATGGTGACTTTGATTAAGTTTCTTCAATTCCTTTTTCACTTTTATTAATTTCTTAAAAACATTAAAGGATTAATATCCACTAATGTGAAGTGCCATGCCTTTTCTAATTGCTTCTTAAAAGCCATTAAGATTAGTTAGGTAATTAAAGAATCTAAAAGGTGAGGCATTTTTTTTTAAAGTTTTAGATTGTAGATCTCAATAGGGGAATGAATTGAGCATAGGCAATTGCTAAATGCACCTTTACTATTATGGAACGCTTTAAACTATAAATGATTGACTAATGTTTTATCTACTTTCATCTTTAGTAACCATTCACCACTTTACTTATTACTCTTAAGTATAAAAGTTCCCTTGAAACTCAAGATCTTTTACTCCTACGTGAGATAGGCATGATCAGAAATCCATACATGGAGTTCTCATGGTAAGATTCCCTTAAGCTTTTGAGGCAGATAAAGTGTTATTAAAGTACTCAATGATTAACCAGGGAACATTAATAAAGTTATGAGTGCTTCTAAAGTCATTCAAAAGAGATGATATCTAAAAGGTATAATTGGCAGCATAAATAAAGGATATCCATGCTTGAATTATTCCTTAAATTCTAATAGATAGATGGATGACCTAATATGAGGATATAGAGTTTAAGAATTCTATCTTATTATGATTGGAAGCAATTACAATCCTGATATAGTGTGATTTGTGATCTGCTTCCTATTAATGAAACATTGTTTTACACAAAGAGCTGCTTTGAGTTTGTTTTGTAGAATTCCTATCATCATAATTTTTATTATGCTTATACAATTATATAAAATTAGCTACTTTTTGGGGTTATGTAAAACCCCTTATATTCTAAGCCACTATAATCATTTAGAAAGTTCTAGAAAAGTACCAGAACCTTTAGTTTTAGCCCTTTGACCTAATCTTATCCATTTAATGGTTGTAAAATTGAATTGATATACTAGATTCCTCAACATCATAAATAGGATTATTAAGAGATGCACTTATTTCACTAAGATCATGAGTGGTCTCTTTATTCTCTGAAGAAGTATTCAAGGGAGCTCCAATTTATTATTCTACACTCACTTGGCTATAGTTATTCGCAAAACCTAAATTGACATCGATCTTTTTTATTAAGTTTGTCTTCTTTTAATTTAAGATAGGCAAAGTGGGAATCATCAATTGTGCTTCCTCAAGGTCAGAAGTTTTGTAGTTAGTATACCCTTGATATTGAATTTTATTCTTAGTCCCCTTTAACTTCATATAATCTCCTCTAATAAATTATTTTCCTATATGTATCCGTTTCTTCCATCGAGTTCTAAAAGGAGGTCTCCATCGATAGGTAACGTTAACCATATCCTTTATCATTTCCTTTTCATCATTTAACATCAATAAATGAATTGTTTTGTGGAGCTATTTATCCATTTTCCTTCAACATAAAGCCTTGCATAATTTAAAATTTTCATAGATGTTATAGCTTCATCCATGCATAAAGGCTTACTTATTACGCTTACAGGATAATGTAAGCTAATCATTAAGGAACATTGTGTATATTAATCCACAAAGGGACATGCTTGGATATGATTTCTTCAAAAAAAATGCATGGCCTCCATTTTTAAATAAAGAGGAGTTTGTCATTAATATGCCAAGGGCCAAGTTTCAACACCTTATCCATATTAGTCATTGAATTAAACTTAAAGATAACAATTCTTGCTCATCTATAAGTACTCCTATAAGATAAAACTTCCTTTAACGTTTGAATGCCCATGAATTTATTATAGGATAAGTTGGTCTCCTATCAATAAAGGAACCAAATAGTAAGGCAGACCATTTTAAAGATATAGATTTCAAGAATTCATAAGGGAAGCTGCCATACTGCTTCCTTCGAAGAAAATGAGAGGCATGAAAGAAAGATTTTCAATGGTTAAGAGGTCCCTTACCACCTGTATCTATAAAATGCATATAACTTACTTATCACTTAAATCAAATGAAGTTGAGGGTCAGTCGTAGTAGCCTTGCCTATCCCCAAAAGAGGGAGGTTTTAATCATTTTCAAGGCAAGAAGAAAGCCAAGAGGAGTTACTATATATACTAGATGAAGTTTTGCATTATAGGATGTAGTCCTCTTTATCGAGAATGAGGGACAAGCTCAATATGTTCTCTCAAAGGATATCTTGGAAATGGATTTAAGTGAATTGATATATTTCCAATCTCCTCCTTGATAGTGGCATTGTGAGGGATAACATTTCTCAAGGAATGAACATTTCTAACAAGTGGACCAAAGTGGCTCCAGTTGTCATACATAGGAATGGAGTTAGCTTGTCTAAACTACAATAGTTCCTATCAATTAACATTTGGTGCTTGAGTCTTTAACAGAAAATTTCAAAAAGAGTTAGTGAACACTCTAGATAAGGTTTTACTCTATAGGATATAGTCCTCCTTATTGAGAATGAGGGCCAAGCTTATAATATGATCAATCAAAAGAGATCTTGGCAATGAACTTAAATGGTTTGATCTATTCCCAATCACTTTTTTGACAGTGGCATTATGAGGGATGACATTTCTTAAGGAATGAAGTTCTACATTCATAGCAAGTAGACTAAAGTGGCTCTAGTTTTCATACCATAGGAATGAAGTTAAGCCATCTCCTACCTTACATTGAAGCTCCATCTTTATTTTTCTCTTAGCTTTAAGATATGGACCATAGTCCAGGATGAGTTTTATTTAAGCTATATGTTCTAAAACGTTTCCTTATTCAAGTGATATGCATGAATCCATCTACCCAAAGAGCTTTTTTTACTACATAGAATTCTCTATAATCCTTTGATCATGAGCACTTTAGTTGTAGTTTTTAATGGTATTATTCTAAACTCTCTTTCATCTTTTGGCAAGCATATATTTGACAATTTATCTTTGCTAAGTGTTTCTACAAATATCCCCTAGCCAGAAAAACCTCCTTAGTAATTTGTCAGTTGCCTTAACAATGTTACTTAGAAACATTAGTTGTAATGACCAATAACATGAATGCTAAATGATGAGTTGTGCTCTTCTTATGAATGTTAAATGATGAGTTGTGCTCTTCTTGCTAATGATAAGCTCATAAATTCTCTTTTGAATCTTTTCAATCAATAGTGAAACTCATTGTATGTTGGCCTTTTGGAAGAGATTGGAATTCCCAATTATGCTAATAGAGGCTTCATAGACTTCAACCTTGTTAGAGTGGAAAACCAAATAGCATTGTGTTGGGCATTAAAGAAAATACATGATGCTTTTTATCCCTATTGATAGAAAGACTTGAGAGCATTTGAAACTTATTCAGGGCATATACTAAAGCACTTAAGGAGTTTGCTTCAATTCTAGTGAACAATATTCAGTCATCTATAAGGACAAACCGATGAGGCTTAGCTTCCTACATTTGAAATGGAACTTAAATTGCTTATCTTGATCAATGATTAGTTTAATAAGCTTGGTGAACACTTCCATGCTTAAAGTGAACAAATATGGTAAAAAGGGATCACTTGGTCACAAATCCCTTACACCCTTAATAAGATTGGTTAGTTCACGAATAAAAATAACACTATATGAGATTGAGGTGAATCACTACTCAATCCATCTAATAAAGCGTGAAAAAAAAAAACAAATGCTTTGAGACTATTCAAGATGAAGTCCTAATCTATTGAGTCAAAATGCCTCTCGGAAGTCTATCTCAAATATACAATATCTATTATAATCCTTTCTATTATAGTTTTTAAAGAGTTTGTAGGCTATTAAGATATTGTCCTCTATCTGTCTGCCTCTAGTTAATACTCTTTAAGAAGTGTAAATGTAAGAAGGTAGTTTGGATTCTAATTTATCCATGATGATCTTGGAGATATGTTTAATATTTTATTAATATAGTTGAAGTGAGACATTTTCTAATTTTTGTTTAATATATTTATTTATATTTTTACTAAAAAATATTAAAGGAATGATGAAAATTTTTATGTAAAAAATTAAATTAGATAAACTTGTATATTTTTGTTCATTTCATAATAGATTATTATGTATATATATAATATAATATAATATAGCTACAAAATAACTCCATGTTCAATAAGAAATAATAAAAAAGTAAAATTTTACGTAAAAAATTTAATTACTATATAGTGGATGAGTAGTACATGAATTGGAATGATGAAATAATAATTTTTGTACTTTTTAATAAAATAAACCTAGATTTTTGAATCAATTGTTTTTAAGATCAAAGTTAATGTCAAATTTGAAAAAAAATAAAAATATCAATAAAAATTGATGCATGAAATGGTCTACTATAGAACTTGAATGAAAAGCCCACAAATGTTGACATTCAATTTTGTTCCTTATATTTTTGCATTTTATTTTTTTACAAAATTAAGAAAATTTAAAATTACGTTTCAGTAATGTTTTGCTATTCATTTTAATCCAATTTGATTTTCAAAGTCTTTTTAATAATTTTGGTTTGTGTGTTATTAAATTAAAGATTTTGGGTCTTTAGAAGTATGTGTATGGAATAAAATTTTACATAGTAATTCATCAATTGTGTTTAAATTTTGTGTTGTCACAATTAATTTGGCATTTAATTACTTTTAGTGTATTAATAGAAATATTCCAATTTTTAGGTATTAATTTTTCATTTTAGGCAAATTTAAATTTATCTAAAAATTCTAGATAAATATGGCATAAAAGTGAGTATGGGAAGTTACATTTGTAAACAAGAAAACATTGGACGTAAATTATGAAAAGGAATGAGTAAGGACAAAATTACAATTGAGAAAGGATTAGAATAAAAAAATGCAGAAGTTGGAGGATCATTACTAAAGAAACAAGGATTAGAGATTAAGTGAGAAGGTCAGAGAAAGTTTTCAAAAACTATTGGACTCCAGCTCAACCTAAACCAAATTGATTGGGTTTTGGGCCATGCTTCTTTTTTTTTTAATTTCAAAATTTAAGCTGGGTTTGAAATTGAGTTACTCGACCTGAAGCATGAATTTTTCATTAAAAAAATATTAGTTTAAAAATTTTAAAATAAAAAATTAAATTTAATCTCTAATCTAATCAGGATTTAAGTTATTCATATTCAATCATATTTCCAATTGGATCTAAGCCTGAAAATAGAATTTGAGGTTGAGGTTAAACTTAACCCGCCCCATTGCTAAGTTTAGCTTGAGAATAAGAATTAAAACAAATGACAAAGAAAGAAATTTCCAAATGAAACATCACCGGTATAAAATGCAATAAAGCATTTAAACCAACAAGGTAACAAGAACATGAAATGCTTGAGCCTTTTACTTGCTTCAAAACATAGGACCTTAATCCAATTCTTAATGCATAAAGCAGTGAAAAAAATGCAATGAAGTGGCCTTCAAAAGGGCAGAAAATTAAGACTAAAGTGTGAAACGGCAAAATGTGAAATAGTGAGGCTAACACAAGAAACGACACTATCGCATGGCCAAGCGTGGGGGACACCGCTCTCAATTGCTTTAGAGAAGTCAGCTCCTTGACTCACTTCTGGCATATCCCAATCCGTTAGATTCCCTAGCGGTGGAGCCTTATGTGCCATACGTGAGTGAGTGATGTAGGAGGATCCGCTAGCGCGAGTGTGGAGTGTAAATCCAATCAATTGTTACTAATCTTTTTTCCTATTTTAAATTTATCATCTATGATTTATTAAGTGTATTAATAATATAATAATGAATAATGTGTAGACAAACTAATCTAAGAATAATAAATAAGAAATTGATTTTTATGGGTTTTGGATAATCAAACAAGCGATAAATCTAAATCTAAATCTTAATTTAGATCTACACAATAGAAAAGAGAATATCTAATAAGATAATTAATCAAAACAGATATCAATTAAATTACCATATAATTAACCAAACTAGGTCTTTTTGCCTGGCAGGATCATTTAACCACTAAAATTGCACCTTTTCAAGATACAATTGTCTTCTGTCAGAATGATTAACCCATATCTTTATCATTGCTAACACTATTTTGAATGGATTTATAGCTATGAAATCTTATGATTGATTTTACCTTAACACTAGAAAGATCACATGAGTCTCTTGAGCATCTCGTTCAATCCTTTCTACCTAGTCTATGATCCACTCACGAGCAAGCTCTCGTGAGTTGTCCACAGATGAATTTAAATCATATTTATATATCAACATAAATAAATCAGCATTAAAACTAACAAAGGTAACTTTAAAAAATATAGCTTAAATTATAAATCAAATTAAACTAAATCAATCTAAGAGTTTTTTTATCTAAACATAAAAAATAAAATTACCCACTAAATATAATCTAAACAATGAGATCCAATGATAAATAATAAGAATTCATAATAAACAATTCTTTAGATGAACTCCTAATAATGAAAACTTAAATAGTTAAAAAGATATATGTGATCATGATTTTCTGGTGACAAAATAACTTAAAATATGACTTTCTGAGAGTTGTAGAAGCCTGTTAACATCTAATCTTAACTTTTGGAAAGAAAAATATGTATCCACAAAGTTTAGCCTCCCAAAAGACGACTTAAGTCTCTCTTTTCTTTGAAAATTAGGGTTTTCACCTTTATATCTATCTTTGTATTGCCTCAGACATAGTTTGTCCATTATTATAGCCAAGATCATGGGCTTCAATACTTCCTTTAAGAGATAGACAGGGCCTATCAAGATGGTCGAACTATGAATCTCACTACCTAGAATTGAATACATAACCTACAACTATAATAGTGTATCCGAGTGGTGGATCTTATTATTTTTTTCATACATGCACGTCGTTTTACACACACTTGTGGCTTAGACCATAGGACTTCCTACACTTTCTTCATCTAAAACATTGTCTGGTGCATAGGCCTGGTCTAGATTGTGTTCTTCTAAGAATTGTATCGTCTTCTTGATTTTGCTTCAAAGGCCTCCAATTCTTAAATATTGTCATCCTATAATTCAAATTGCATAATTACATGAAAAGATATTAGAAACTAAGTAAAACAAGGTAAATTTATCATTAAGACCAAACAAAATACTCAATAAAATATGTGCAAAATTCAAACACGTCAAAATAAAGGTTCTAATATGATAGGTAGATTTTCAATATTTTAGTAATATGGCTTGCAACAAAGTCGTGGTGTAGACCTACGACAGTTTTAGGTTTCCAAATTCTTAGGACGTGATCTATGATACTGGTGTGGATCAAACCATGGGATTTCCTAAAATATTCTCTAAATTTATGGTTAAAGATATAAATGTGTCCATAGGTTATGAATCTTATTATCTGTAACTTCTAAAAGCACGACTAGAGACATAGGTTTGTTCCTAGGCTCTGGATCCTACTATTTTTAATGATTCAGTAACACAATTGTAGGGAAGCAGACGCATCTCCCAGTCGTGGATCCTACTATCTAAAACATAAGTATGGCATAATTTGGGATATAGGTATGGCCTAGGCCATGTTGAACAAACAACTTTAATGTGTATATGATTTTCAAGCTCCATTTTGCCTTGTTTCTTTAATCTCTCATCTCCACATTGGTTTAAAACATCTCTTTTAGCTTAAATATACTTTTTCTTATTTTCTAAACTACAACAATACCACAAGAAAACAAACATAAAACCTAACAAACATAAATAAGTAAAATGGGATATTAACTTATTCAGTAATCTAATAAAATAATCCAAATCAAATACCAAACAAAAAATATAGGTCTTTAATGTCAAAGAAATAAATTCAAAAAATTAAAAAATTAAACAACGATTAGATTGCTTCCTAATAAGCACTTATTTATGAATCTTTAGTCAAATTATGTCTTTAAACTTGAATAATTGTTAGATCAATGTGGTTACTCCTTTATCCTCACTAAAAGTGTCATGCAAAAGATCATTTTATCTCTTGTAGCCTTTGTTCTTTAATATTGCCTTCATAATTACTCTTCTTAGCCTTTTGACTTCTTCTTGTTTGATGATTCCTTGCACAATATTGGAACAATTAGCTTGTCTCCTATCTTTAATAAGCATAAGTGATATCTCATCATTAAAAAGCACTGATTCTTCATTTCTAAACTTAAGTATTAGTTTACATTCTCTACGATTGCTTTAATCAACTGAATGATATGGAGTTTGAGACTCCTTATCAAAGCTTCATGTTCCTAGAATTAAGAAAAAGTTGTTTACATAAAGTCTCTCATCATATCCTCAAAAATTAAATGCATCTATTTTTGAGCAAGTTACTGAAAACCTAGTAGGGGCTATCTTGGAGTTTGCTAATTCTCTAGAAGAAATTAGGATAATTCTTTGCCCTATTTGTACATTTTTTCTTTGCAGATTCTCTAAAGTAGTTTGGAGCAACATCCTACATTTGATTACAAGAGATAACTACATGTATGACTGGGAGAAAACATTGAGTTGGTTTATTAGGCATTCTAAGTAAGGAATGTCTAATGAAATACTTCTTAAAGCAGCTTTCACTACTACCATTTATACACTTTGGAAGGAGAGAAATAGTAGAATGTTTACAAACGTGGAAGAAGGGAAGTACCAACTAGTGAACAAGAATGTTAACTGGATTAGATCAGCTATTTTTGCTAAAAATGTGTAAAACATTCTTTCACCAGACATGAGGCATAGATGGAAGCTATAATACATTTTACAATGTTGGTCTAGACATGTTTTTATTGTAATGTTTTTACCTCATATGGATTTTACAATCTTATTATCATTAAATTAAGGTTTAATAGCCTATAACTTATTGTAATATTGTGCTAGCTTTGCCTATAACTATTATAATTTATTCATTTTTCAAAAAAGAAAAATAAAGCCATTTTTTCATCTATATGATTTTAAACTTGAAATTCAACTTTTTGATGTCCATCCATGAAAGAATCATAACTTATGACCTAAGTTTTTCTTGATGGAGAGCTTAGGTTATCTATTTTTCTAGTTATGATCTCCATATAAGCTCTCATTATACTCATGATGTTTACATTGTGGATCCTAGTGTTTCTATTTGCTCTTGTGCTTTTTGAACTTTTGAATAAAAGGTAGAAGCCAACCATTAATTATAGATCTATGTTGAGTGAAGTTCTTGATAAAAATTCCAACTAAAAGAATCATAAAGAAGTGTTAGTTAGGAGGCAACCTAACTATTCGGTATTTTTATTTTAATTTAATAGTTTATATGATTTTCATTAGTAGTTTAGTTTGTTTCCATAGTTTTAGTCTCATGGCTTTAATTTTATTACTTGATATTTAGTGTAGTTTTATAGGGTATAAAGGCTACATCACCTTGATGCATTAGAGTAGAGAAGATTTCACTGGCACTAGATAGATGTTAATAACATTAGACAAGGTTGAAAATATTTTACCATCAGGGAAGCACTAGTTATTCTCACTTCCTCACTTTATGTTTCAAATTTTTCATTGTTCTTACATGTTTTATACATTAAGGATAATGTACAACTTAAGTGTAGATGACAGACTTAGTAGTCAAGCTTATCAATTTTGTTATAATTAGCTTAATAATGAATGATTCAAGATTTTTTTAAAAGAATATTGTTCAAGATGATTGTTTATGAGTTCGGTTATGATTGTGCCTCGATTTATTTAGGCAAATAGCTATGAGTTTTGATGAGTTGATTTCAAGTTAGTTCATTAATTTTGAGAATGGATATTTAATTATTATGATACTATGTGTAAAATTTGTACATGAATTGAGTTAAAAATGAATTCTTTTTGAGCATTTTCATTAGCCTTCACATAAAAAAAAGAAAAATAATTATGTGAATAAATGAGTATAAATAGTTTCACTCCATTGACTTTGTAATAATAAAAAGGTAAAAGTTAAAGAGTGCTACCAGTAGACATTTGAGATAGGGATCTAATTGAGTAACCATGGGTATTTATGATAAGGTGGTTACTCTCACGTCAAAAGGCTAGGTGATTTTTCAAACAAATTTTTAATGCTCTAATGTTATTTAAATTTAGTGTTTTTTAGGAGGTATGAAAATATTTAAAGGTTTAGCATTTTTTCTTATGTGTATTTACTTTAGGGAATGAGTTTAAATTTGAAGAATTATGAACTGAATTGGATTGATTTATAATTTGATGTAAGTAACTACGTGCATAACAATTCAATGTACTTTGCAATTAAATGAATAATAAAGAATCTTGATTGATATTTTTGATGTATTTAATGCTTTTTTGTAGTTATTTTTTATTAAGTTGAGAGTAATGAAATTGATTTACTTAAGGATTAGAAAATGCTTAATTGTGGGGAGTCTCATAAATGCTTAATTGTTCATATTTTTTAAAATTTTTATATATTGAATTTTGTTTACTTATTTTAGCTCTTTTTTATTTTAAAAAAGGTTAAATTTCATTAGTAGTGAAAATATAAAGGGGATAAGAATACATTGGGAGCTTAATTGTGCCTAAGTAATCACTATAAGGCTATGCCTCATGATAATTGAGTCTTCTCGATAGGAGTGACATTATTTATTGGCTATCAAGGGCAAAACTACTTCGAATACAAAAGCATTCCATTAAACTTTTACCAATGGGGTCTTGCATGAGCTAGTCTCCTACTTATTCTTACCTATAATTCACTACATACACATAATTGTAACTTGAATCACTATGATTGAAAGGCATTTGCTAGAGAAGGAGCATTTTACTACTTTATATTTAGAAGATCAAATTAGGAAAAACCTAATTTCATCATCTATATACTATTACTTCATTATTTATCCAGAGATTTCCTTAGTTCATAAGAGATTGTTCATGAAGTATACCTCTATAGGCATCCTTTGAGACAAGAATCACCACGCAATGAGTTCCAGTTCCTCCTTTTGAAAAATGAATTCATTAACCATAGCAAAGTTATTTCAAAATTACAATGAGATCATAAAAATTTTTGCTATTATCTAATTAATCAAGTAGAAAGAACACATTCTATAATTTACAAATTACATTTGTTCTTAATTCCTGCAGACAGGTTATGTTGAGCTGATTTTGTAATTGTTAAGGCTTTTATCCATTTAATTGGTTCCTCAACTAATTGACGCTTGTTTTCTTCTTCCTCCTTATAGATCCTCTTGTTTCTTTCTTTTCCACATAGAGTAGATTGCTGTTGCGAAAGCTGTCTTGTAAAGTGCTCCATCTTGCATCTGATGCTTGGCAGTTCTAATAATCCAATAAAGAGTTGCCATCCAGTTGTATAAAGTACAATAATTAGCCAGCTTATGCAAGATTTTACTCCACACAACTTTGGAATATTTGCATTGAAAGAACAATTGATTCCTATCTTCTTCTGCTTCTTTACGCATAACATATATGAGATCATATAATCTAATGCACCTGCTTTTGGTTTTGATTCTATTCTTGATGACTAATTAAGTGATCACTGATGCTTTAGGGTTCAAGCAATTATTCCATAAGAGATTAAACCATGATGCCTTCTCTCTTCCAGCTTGTAATGTTATGTAGCATGACTTATTAGTGAATACTTACTATGCTATTGAATGATATGAGGAATATAGTCTAATAGGGAGCTGAATACTCTAATGTTGCTTGACCAACTTCCTTCATGTATTAGTAGAGAGACTCTTGCATTAAGAAGGACTCTATTCTTTAGCTAAGTTATCTCATTTCTTTAAATAAGAAGGCTGAATTCTGACCAGTTGTCATACCACACCCCTATGTTATCTCCATTCCTAAGCTATGCTTTATTTAAGGGTAAACAAGATTTCTCAATGTTAGCATGTGAGTGAAAATCCAAGAATATTGTTGGAATCTAACCGTGATCGAATCACCAGTGTAACAGAAAATAAAATTTTTTACGGATTCCGAGCGGATCCTGATAATTGTATAAACTTGAATAAAACATAAACGATTTAGAAATAGTACCTTATTCGCTATCCTGTTGAAAAATCTTCGAAAGTTTTTCTGATTGATCAATCACGAGCTGTTCAAGCGTCCAACCTCTGATTGTATCCACAGAGTAATTCTCAACTGCTTTAAGAGGAAAAAGACAGACGTGCGCTAGCTTTTAAAAGCTTTTCCCGTATTTATAGAAAAAAGCATAAGAGTCTTTTATAAAATTAAACCTCTTTAATTATACTTAAAATCCAATTCTAATTCTAATTAATTTAATTTTAATAAAATCAAATATCTCATATTTGATCTCCAAAGTTTCTCAAACTTTATAATTAAGTTCAGATTAATTAAATTAATTTTTCTTTCATAAATTGCTCTTTAATGTGTGACCCATTAGATTCCTAATAAATTGGCAATGATTATAAATTATAATTCTAATTCACAATTAGAATTAGATAAATTAAAACTTCTTTTAATTTATCTTTAATTTCCTAATTAAATAATTCATAATAATAAATCATAATTGACGTCTAGCAACATGTCATGATTACCCAAATATCAGGAATGTCAAAGTGATTGACTTAACTTGTTCATGCATGGCTATAAAGTATAATTTAATCCTTTCGTCATTTAATATTCTAATTAGATAGAGTATGGATACAGTGTCTACTCTTATCATCCAATTATGTTTGTTCTTGCTAATTAGTAATTGATTTATAATTGAAATTTGAAAACACCTTTTCAAATGTTAATTCACTCTGGCCAGAGAATTCCTTAAAGTATTACTAATCAAGAATAGTAGAATATTCTCTCTAAATACTTTAGAGTGATGAACCATATATTGACTTACTCAACTGTCTACATATGGTTCATATTGTATTCAATTACTACCGACTGAATTATCCTAGGATGATTCATAAGTAGCATCAAAATACAGTAATTCCCACACTAAATACCTTGGTAATCTCAAGTCTGAGGATCAATTATACAATCATCATTATGAGATAATCCATAGACACATAAGTAATATTCCATCTAGAATTCTCATAATCGGGTCAGTTTAGTGACTTATTCTTTAATAATCACCTACACATTACTTTAAGTATCTCGATACTTTAATTTATGAGATCAATTACTTTCTTCATAAGAAAGAAACATAATTTGTGCTAGTTTTACCGTTTCAACAATATTCCATCTCGATGAAACTACAACTAGGAACATTTAGGAATAATACATAAGTGCAAATTGAATCTCATAATTATGATCTCATCATAATTTCAATTACACAGTAATTATTCCAAGGATTTTATCTTTAGTATTAAAACATAATATATTAATATATAAAGATAAAATGCCTTTATTAATAATTTTCACTAAACTATAACCAAACTGATTGGCTGTAAGGCATAAACCAACAAATACTCCCTGGTAAATGGTAATTGCTAGAAGTTTTTATTTCTGAGATATGTTTCATGTATCTACTTGATCCATATGGCCTTTTATTTACATTTAGCCTTCAAATTCTTTTACACAGTAGCACTTTTTAAATTAGAGGCATTGAAATACTTCCCAATCCCTCTTATTGTTTTGGAATAGTCATTTCACACCTTTTGACTTTAACTTTTTTTTTAGTTTCAACTTTCCCAGACCATAGAAAGGCTTTTATGATACAATCTATCTCTTTTATTACTCTCCTTGGAAAGATGATGTGAGTAATCTAATGAACATGCAAGTTACTAAAGACTGAAATGATCAAAGTAACTCTAGCAGCTAATGATAAGTTTTGGTTCCTCTTTCCTTTATACTTTGTCCATAATTCCTGATTATCCCCAGTTTGTTTACTTCAATTGCCTAATCCTTTCTTTGATTAACAGTATGATACTTCCATTGCCTTACTAGAATTGATTTTGAAATGATACCTAAACCTTGTTAAGTTTCTACTACATGTACTTAGATCGGAATTCCAGATTATATGCTCTCTAACCTACTAAGTAATCTCCTACATAATTTAGTCTAATTTCTTTTCTTTATTATAGAATATTCTAACATTCCCTCAAATGTTATGTATTAAGGTAGACTTTTAAAAGGCCTTTAATACCATTAATTAGAGCTTTATCATCAACTTCCTAAAGGTATTTAGTTTTCTAGATACCTATATAAATTAGATACATTAATGTATCTCAATAGTTTCCTACAAAGTTTTAATCAACGAATTACCTTCTAAGCTAATTAAAGGAGTAGGTGAATAAGGCATGATGATCCCTTATCAACTTACGTATTTGCTCTTACTATGGAAGTACTATTAAAATTAACCAAGTATACCATTAGTTTATAAAGGAGATTCAAGTATCATAAGAAATGTAAAAGAATGGAGATTTATAACTTGGATTTTATAGATGATCTACTTATTTTCTCTATAGTGGATCCACACTAAATTAAGGTCCTCATAAATGCTATAGAAACCTTCAAAACTATCTTTGGGTTATCAGTGAGTAAAGAGAAAAGACGCTTGGTCCTTTCCTCCTCAGCTACTCATTTATCTCCTTGGATCTCTTCTAATCGATCTCAAAGAAAACCAACTTCCTTTTATATACTCGGGCCTTCCTATTTGATACATAAGTCTAACATATACGGAATTCTTTCCTCTAATTACCAGGATCAATAAAAGGATTAACATATGGGGTAATCACTCCTTTTCATTTGTAGGTGAAACATAGTTGATTAATGTTGTCTTAAATTTATATATCCATTAGATAGAACACACAGCTCTACCTGCCTCTCTCATTAAATTAATAGAAAAACTCCTAAGGAACTCTGAATGGTAAGGTTCTTCTCCATTTGCAGTTAAAATGGCTTAGTAAAATGGTTTACCTTCTAAAAGATGAAGGAGGATAAGGAATTGCTTTATTGAAACTCAATAATGCTACCCTTTAAAATAAAACAATATAGAGATTACTAAATGAAAAAGAGTCCTTATGAGTTAAATGGGTTCAGTTGTATTACCTAAGCAACTCAAACTTCTGTTCATATAATCCTAAGGTTGATTCTTTGTAAACTATATTTAGTATCTTTAAGCTAAGGGAAAATATTGGAAGTTGGTTCGAGAATTCTCTAGATGATATTTCCAAGATAAGATTTTGGATTGACCTTTGGTATTCCTCCATCCTTATACTAGAAAATCTTTCATTTTCTCGCTTAAGATTAGTCATTCCTTATGAAGTCACTATTAAAGATGTTGTTTTCCACATCAATTACAACCTTAATACATATGTTTGGAATAATCTAGTTGATCTAGCTCCAATTACCTTATATTCTAATAATTAAGAGGATGAAACAAGCATCTAATATGTTCTCTAGTAAGTCTTGTAAAGAGGCTCTAAAGCCAAGGAATTTAAAAGTCCCCTAGTTTAATATGGTTTGTTTTCCCCTATCTATTCCTAAAATTTCTTTTATCTTATATCTAGCTATACATGAGAAACTTTCTACTAGGGACAAATGGAGGGGTCACTCGAGCAGTGAAATTTGTGCTCTATACTCTAATTCTAGAGAAACTCTTAACCATATATACTTTCATTGTTTTTTTCCTTATTATCTAAACAGAACCGTGCTCACATATTTTCCTATTATCAATTACACTGCTACTTAGAGAGAACATTGGACATGATCAAATAGAAACAATAGAGCTCAAAATAGTCATATGTGGAATCCAAAATTGCCTTTCGAAGAGGTGTTTATAGGATCTGGAAGGAGCAAAAATTAAGGCTATTCTATGGTAAGAGTAAACAAAAGGAGCAACTCCTAAAAGATGTTATCAATATAATCAAAGAACATTATGTGATATTAAATCTACAATGTACCTAAGATTTGTTGTTCTTATTAATAAAAAGTTTGCATGAGAGTAGGATAGGCATCTTTAAGAATTGGAACACTTCTTAATAGTAGAATCATTACATATAAAAAGTAATGTTGCATACTCAGAATTAAAAAGCTTTTGAGTTTTGGGGGAGGAACTTTGCTTTAGCTATAAGGATAATCCTGTATTCTTAGTAACCAAAGTATAACTAAAGAGTATAGAAAATTGGCATAGAAAAATCAAAGAAGATGAATTATCTACTGATGCTTGAGAGGTTCTCTATCAATTCATATCCAATCGCTTACATCAAATGGTAGGAACTCCTATAGCAGAATGAAGAAATACTTATAGGAGTGAAGTTATCTAGTTTGCTCACCATCAATGTAGACTAGTCCTACTCTTTGGTAATCCACCCCCTATTAAGAATTCTAATACTTTGGTCCAAATGAGACGCACAACAATAAGCATTAGGGAAATTGAGATGTTAACATAGAGAACTTTGGTAAGCCACAACTATCTACAAGGAGGATGATAAAAGGATAGGTGTCACTGGGAAAATTTAATGAAGTTAAGGCTTGGTTCTATTTGAGACTTAGCCTTAAGACTATTTGTATAAACCTTAATGTTGAGGTGGTTTGTACTATACAAATATCACTATGGGCATGTTACTTTTTTTTCATTATGTCAATGAAATATTTGACTTCTCAAAAAAAAAAAAAAAGACAACAATCATATTCTAAACATATACTTAATTTTTAACAAGAGATTTAGTTTTATTCGCCTCAAAAAACACAAAATTAATGTAAAATATAATAAATATAAATATGCAATATAATATGAATCACAATTATATCAACTATATAAATAAAACATGCAACTTTTGTACATAAAACCAAATTATATACATAAAAATAACTAAACCTTGTTTAATTCTAATTGTTGATCTTTATAATCAAAAATAACATTTTCAACTTTTTCAATAATTAAATTAGATTATACCAATTTCCAGTTATCTTGATTTTTAATAATATTAATTGAAAATAATTTTTAACAAATTACTCTTCTTTTGTTAAAAATTATATTTTCAAAATTAAATAATTATTTTGAATTTAATTAAGAAAGTTTTTTAATATTTATTTAGAGATTAGTTCTCAGTTAATTAGAAATTATTCATTAATAAATTAGAAAATTATTTTCAAAATTATTAAAGAATGCTCAATTTTCTTAATTAATAAATGAAAACACCTTTTTAAATTTAGTTAAGCAAAATACATTTTCTAATAAATTGTAATAAATTTTTAAATAAATAAAATAATAATTTTTATTTAATAATAAATTTAATTTATCTCAATTAAATTAAAACAAATAAATCAAAAAAACTCTTTTCTTATTTACTTTAAAAAATGTTTTTCTTAATTATATGAATTCTAATTAATTAATTCTAATATAATTAAATCATAATTAGTACTAATTTTAGAAAATAACTTTTAGAAATTAATATAGTTATTAATCTTAAACACGTTAAGAAATATAATTAATTAATTTTGAATTTTAAAATTCTTGTTTGATGAAAAATATAATTTATTCAAGATAAGAATATATTATTATATACTTAAAACCATTTTATTCAACTTCTAAAATTACATTAATCACGTTCCTAAATAATTTTTATCCTAAAATAACTTATTTTGGTGTAATTCAAACTTAAATTTATTCCCAAGAACTCTTGTCCGGGAAGAAATCTTTTGCTCGCAACAATCCCTTTTTTTTTTTTTTGGTGCCCGTTAATTTTTGTTCGTTGAGTAGGAATAAATTAACGGGTCCCAACCCGATCTCATAATAGTCTTATTGTATCGGCGATTGGGCGACGTGGAGGAGCAACTGATGTCCAACACCGCAACGCTTTGGCTGCATCCGCCTTCTCTAGCCTCCATATCTATCCAGCAGTGGTTCTTGATTTCCAACAACATCTTGCCTTCTCAAGCCACCACACTAATCAGGTAACTAGCTACCAACCACACCATCTTACGGAGCTGTTGCCACAACCACTTGCTCTGACATGTTGCTGCTGCTTTTAATTTCTCCACGCTGTAGCCACTCGCTGCTTCATTCAAACCTCACACAATCCTCAACTTGTTTCTAAATTGCCTCCTCACTTTTTTTTGAAAAGGTAAAGTGTATCTTATGAAATAATTGTCAAAAACTTACAAAACCAAGAGGCCCCATTTTGCTCTATAATAACTTAGCCAGATACACTTCGTCATTTGCCAAATTGGGGGAAATTAGTTTTTAGGAATCCAATTTATGAAACCTCATGCACCTTCTAATCTAATAACTTTTAGGGAAGATTTGATGCCACGTACTGGCTCGTTTCGTCTGGGATTAGCGACTCAGTTATTTTACACTTCCACCATATTTCAATTCCTTAGTTCTCATTCCTATCGTTGTTGCATATGTCCCTTCTATTTCTGTTTTAAATTGTTTACCTTCATTCCAGATAACTGGCATTGGATTCTTGTTTGTATGGACTCTGTGAGCTTCTTTGGGTCCTCTTCTGGTAAAGTTTCCTCCTCCCGTTCTCTTCATTTTGTAGTAGTTGATTAGTTACGACTATCTCTTGTTCGCTGCAATTGGTGAGTATGCTTCGTGGTGTAGATTCTTTTGTGATTTCTGTCCCTCCGAAGCATCTACTATTCGTCTCCTGCCATATCTTGTACTTACTAAAGTCTATTGAGATGATAGCTCTCCTCCTCAATGTGCCACTAATTCTCCTATCCTTCTAGATCCAGCTGAGGATTTGTTTATAATGAAAACTTTTATCATTAATTAGGACTATTTCTTGCATCTTTTTCCAAATCCATATTTAGTAGAAAATAAAAATTATCTTGTCATTATCTCTTCTTCTCTAGTTTTGTGTAGCAAGATAAGTTGTTTAGGGTTTTTGAATTTGTTAATGCTAGGAAACCAAATTCATTAGGTGATGATACTGTGTTTGACTTGAGTTATCATGTGAGGAGCCAATATGCAAAATTTCTTCTTTAGAATGTGGATGTCTTCTTTGACTTTAGCCTTCTAAAACTTATATTTCATCTTTTTGACATTATATGTAAGATATGTACAAGTATCAAAATGATCAAGGGATTTAGGTGTTATGTTTGAACCAAATTACCAACCCTTTTGTACATTGAACCGTTAGTAAACCCTTTCAGCTTAATATAAAAATTATAGCCCTTTTCTTAATAATCTTTCTCAAAGGACCTTGAACCTAACAAGAAAAAAAAAGGTACTTACACCCTAATTTATGATTAGTAGAGCTTTTACTTATGATTTGATGTTGTTGGTTATGGTGAGTAAAAAATTAAGTGTGGGGGGGTGTATGAGATGAAAATATAAAAAAAGGTGAAATTCATGCAAATTCAATTAAAAAAGTTGTTGAAAATGGGTTGCCATGGCATTCTTACACCGGAAAATAATGAACGAAGAGGGAATTTTTCCAAGATACGGGGAGTTGGTGGAGAAATTTTATTGAATCAATTTCTTGATTTACTTGCTTTATTAATGTTAAATGTTTTTGTTTCTTCATACTTATTCCGTTATTAACTTGTACTTTTGGCACTATTACGGATTACCACTAAATTCAAAGGTCTTTTTTCTTTTTTTTTTTAATTTTATGTATCTATTGGAGCAATGGAGATTATATAACTTTCAAGCCTATGGTAAGTTCAATTTCATAAAAAGATTTGAGTATACGTTACCCAAAAATTCAAAACTTGTTTAAATGGGTAATGCTTATTGACATTTTGAAGTATTTGAGATTAATGAAAGAGCTAAAATATTGTCTGCATTGTCTGGATTATATAGTAATTCACTTAAGAAATATTATGTATTTAAGTTTTATAATTTAATTGAAGGTTGGAAATTATATATCTTGTATTATTAACTACTAAGTTAACTACTATGTTTTGGTCAATGGTTGAGGGTAACATTCTGGTAAACCTTCAAGAAACTATAACTCATCCACTACCTAGGGGTTCAAAGGTTATAGCACCTGCTAAATTTTGTCGTATACCTATGAAATTGGAATTATCTCTTATTTTAGTTAGTGTAGTCTAGTTACTTAAGTTTCTCAACTACTTGAGTAGAAGTCTAATATAGGGAATTTGATAGGTCTATATTAAGCATATTTATATCGGCTACATTAACTTATAATTTTAGCATCTTTATAGCAGATTTTAAGTGAAGCATATAATATTTTCTCATATTTAATTCATTTACTTGTAGGTGACAATTGAGACAAAATTACGGATTTGAGTATAACATTCTCTGTAGTTATCTAATCAAGGAAATTTTGACGACAATTGGAAGCGAACATGGCAGACAACTTCTTTGTAGAAGACATTAGATATCAAGTCATGCTCGAAGATGTCAAAAGGCAAAGAATTAAGTAACAAAGGCTAGATCTACACTAATATGAGACATAGTATTGATACCAGACTCGTAAGAGTCAAAGGTAGTGCTAAACTTTATAGGATATAAGCACGTAATGGTATTGTTTAACTCCCATATTTACAGCAAAAGTTGATATCAAGTTAAGGATGACATTAAAATTACGACACAAAATTCGAAGACAGGTGAAAATATAATTTCATTGACTTTAGGCATGCTTTATATAACCCTGCATATAAATAGCTTTATTAGGGGTAATAAGGGGGCTTTTGATTCAGTTATATATTTTTAGGCTTTTTTAGCATCAAGGAGAGTTCACGAACAAGATTGGGGGAAGATTTGTCCTAACTTGGAAGAAATTTGAGGATATTTAATCTAGTTATTTCTCTTTTACTTTCTTTTATGATAAAATTATTTCGGTTTCGTTTCAAGTACATTGTGTTTAGCAGCTAAATCCCTTGTTAGGGTTAGGAATGTAACTTATATGGAAAATTTCATTTATTAATGCATAATTAGTTATTACTTGGGCTAAATTTATTCTCTCTAATCTTGATTCTATAACTTTCGCTTGACTATCATGGATTCAATTTTAGGGATTGTATGAAATAATGAAAGAAATATAATTTATGCACTAAGAGAATAATTATTCTAGATTTAGTGATAAAAATATGCTAGACTATTATGATAACTAACATATTAATTATTAATGATTTGATTTAGGTCATTGTGCATCAAGAGGTGGTAATTGCTTAATTTGATATACTTATGTAAATTTGAGAGAGGACATAGATATCTTAAAAGTTATTTCAACCTTGATAATTAATACTATTTCATAGCTGAAATTCCTTACAGGTTAAATCATCAAGGCCTAAAGTTTTATTTATATTGATTTTTTTTATAGTTAATTATATTCTTTAGTCAGTTGAGTAATCTAATAACTTTTTTATAAAATATTGCTTAATTTAATGTTATTGCTTTGATAGGATTAATAAACTTGGTAACTAATTAATCTTCGAGGAAATGATAACTTAGAATACTCCGAGTTCAAACTTACTACATTTAATTATGTGCTCTTGTAGATTTGGATGATTATACTCTGACTCGACCTGATCCAATATGAACCTAATCCAACCCAACTTAATCAAACTGAACTGATTTGATAAAATGATATCATTTTAATTAGTTATTAAAATGTCATTCTGATCTTGAACAAGAAACCAACGGTATCTTTGCCTGATCTAACTGTCGGAAGAAAACATGTAAAAGTTGATTGATGTGCAAGAGACGACGAGAAATTGGATTTAATTGAAATATCACTGTAAGTCCAACAAAGGCATCGTTCTGTTGGACCATATTTGGAGATTTTGGTGATTTCCGAAGGTTTTTCGGAGATAGAGCCTGTTGACGTTATCTTTTAATTTTCACACTTCACATAAATAATAAATTAAATTACATTCTTTTACGGCAGAAAATTGTTTTTCCAATATCAATTACTTATTAGATTTGCCTTTTCCATCAAGTTTACTTATTCTGAACGTTTTAACATTTTTCCCAAGTAAACATTGATCCCTTGCCTTAAACAAGAATGTAACCATCTTATACACCTTCCACATGAAAAATTAAAGCTTATAGCTCTGCCTGCTAATTCAGACCACCAAATTTTCTCCTGAACAGCTTACCTGAAATGCCCTTTGTCTTGCCAGACTTGCCTGCAATATAAGGGTAATCCAATGAATCAAATTTAATCCGAGGGATCAACGTACATAACCAATATTTGTTCACAATCACAAACAACTTCACCTGTTTTTCCCAATTAGTGTAGCTTGTAACTAAGAAAAGCATGATTGCTTGTAATCCGGAACCGACTTGTATGCCTACCCAGAGGCCTCTTGCTCTGAGCTGAAGCCAAAAGCCTAACATGGCAGCAACTGGAACCCCACAAAGATATAACGCCGCAAGATTGATATAGGCCCCTATATGTTGCCACCCACATCCTCTTGCAATGCCTGATATAATGCACAGATATTGAGAAACTTGCAATGGTAAGAAAACATCAGTTCGGTGAGAGGAAAGATGGAAATTTCACCTGAAAAAACTCCCTGTAATCCGTCAATAATCACAGACAAACAAACCAGAGGAGACATAGAGGAGACATATTCCACAATTTCTTTGATGCTGCTAAAACTGTAGCCGAAAAAATGCTTGCTTGCGAAGAGTGTTCCACTCACTAGAATCAACTCGATCACGGCAATAAGAACCACAGAATAGGCAGCTACGCGTGCTGCTTGTGCGTTCCCTGCTCCTAGTTCATTGGACACTCTTGTACTACAAAGAAAATTCAAGCAAAAATAAAGCGTTTGGAATGTTTTATTGGAAACAGGTCATAAATATGCAACTCGTGAAAGGTTATTTGAGCTAACCTTACTGCAGCGCTCAGTCCATTAGGAATGGAGTATAGAGTTCCGATTGTTGTGAGGCTGTTTACACAGGAATGGAAAATTGTAACGCCTCAAAACCTTTCTCATTTGCAGGACGTATACTTTTAAATTTAAATAAATATATTCCAAATCGTAACAGAAACGCATATTTACCAGATAGATAGGACTGAAGTCTCAAATTGTGGGTTTGGTAAGAGTCCCGACAGCAAGATTATGAACTCATATGACCACCATTGCAGGCTACAGCAATTACCAAGACAGTAACATCAAACAATTGCGTTTGAAGTCTAAACATCAAAAGGAGTTATGTTGAAATATAACTAAATAATGGCGAAGAAATAAGAGAAAAATATATAATTTACCAAAGCATCACTGCAGAAGGGACAGCAAAGCGGAAGAACTCTCGAACACCTTGGAACATCTCCATAGAAAGTGGAACACGGGTTTTGGAACAGGTAGAAGAGTATCTCATGTACAATCCAAGAAAAATTGTGTTCAGCCAATTTGATATACTAATTGCTACAGCCCCACCAAGGTTTTGAAGTCCAGACTTGAACACCAATACCCAGCACAGAGGTATGTGTAAAGCGAGAGTGACACAAGAGCTTATAAGCACAGGAACTGTCAGGCTTTGTGTTTGATAGAATCTAATGAGTGGTTGAGAAATTGCATAGGCAAAAAGGGTAGGAACAAGCAACATTGTGAATCTGCCTGCCTCACGTGCAATTATGGGATCTTGGCCAATTATTATCAGCAGCTTTCCCATGTTAATCCATACCATAGATAACCCGATAGAGACTATCATTAGAGAGAAGATAGCTGTGTAGGTTAGAATTCCAAGCTTCCTGTACTGCTGAGCTCCATAAGCTTGCCCACATAGAGTTTCAAGCCCACTTGACATGCCACTCTGTTATGTGCATTTGTCCACATAACAAGAAACTTAAAAGTCGTATGCAATTATTGGTCCAAAGTGAACAACATACCTCATTTTGGCATCTCCGAAATTGCAAATCAGGTTCAATTTCTGAGAAGATTCTTTTTATTCTTTTGATAGAACACAATTCCTCTTCATAAGTGATAAAATCATAATTTTGGAAAGTTTTTCTATCACTAGTTATGTATACTAAAGCAAGCGACTTAGCGCCAAATGAATATAAGAAACTGAAATCCACATGGTAGTAGTATGAAATGCATGTAAGGAAGGCTGAAGTAATTAATCAGGTAAGACGGGAAGTTACTTACAAGAAGACTGAATCCAGTGACAGAACAGAGAGAAATGGAAATTGCACTGCTAGAGAGAGCTAGCTCACCAATATGACCGACCATCATCATTGATATAACATTCAAGGAGTTTAGGGACAGAATTACAGCAGCCATAGGCGCTCCAACATGAGCTAGTCTTTTTGCTTCTTCAATGAACACCTCCCATCTTAGGCACGAAGCCTCTCTCTCTTTTACAAGTAAACTCTCCTCCATCTCCTTCTGTGTATCTTCCATTCTCAGAAGTGGAGTATTAACTGAAAAGCAGGGCGAAGGAAATGATGCAGTAAGGGTCTAATTATAGTCGGCATTTCTCGGATCTTCATCATCACCTATTTTTATATACATAAAAACATAAAAAGTTTAAGAGGTTGTAGAGTGGTTAAGGTGAGAGCTCTATTAACGGTCAGGTTAAACCTAATATTAACCTTTACGAAGACATTAATTGTTCCTTATGAATCCTGAGGACCAAACACTTGCATTTAGCTTGTCAGAAGGAAGGTAGATTAGCAAGTTTCTCACCGAAACATAATTAATTATATGCATACAAAAGCCATGCAATTCTTAGATCTTTATGATTTTTCAGAAGTACTACTATAAAGGAGCATATGTAAATCAGCAGTTAGAATATCAGGAATTGCAAGGCCAGTACAAACCTCTGACCTGTGTAGTAATTAAATGACAAAATAACAATTAATGAACCTATGTTGTGATCATATGACGAAAGAATCATTAATATATTAACTCATTGGACATAGCACTACATGGCTGCTTTCCTGGGTCATATCAGTCCCTTGTTTCTATTAGAAAGCTAGTGCTACAAATAATGGCTTTCATCGCTGTCAGCGACTTAAAAATTGAAGTGAAACAAAACCAAAGGAATCTGTACTCCAACTTATTACCAAAGTACGCAACTAGCTAGCTTTTGGAGCGTTGAGGGAGCTTTAGGTCATGGACATTGTCGATGATGACAAAAGATGTCTTAAGCTAGAAGACAGATATGAACACATGATTGATTCATCAATACCATTATGTGAAATCGATGTTCAAGATTTTTATTTATTTTCCCCTAGCTTTTTTCACCTCGTAAAAATTCTTTCCTCGTTCATAGCAAAAGTGGGCTTGGTGGTGAAGGTCATTCTCGTATCAAATATTATTTTGGTCATTCTTGTAATTATTATGATTTAATTACTTTTATATATTAATAAATAATTATAATATATATAAATGATTTAATCACTATAAATTATAATAGTTAAAATTATTTTGATAATTAAGTCCTCGTTCTTACCAATGTTCCTATCTTATTGGAACTAATAGAGCATCCAAGAATTATCCTGTCCTCATCCTAACATGGTTCGACTTCCATTGATTTACGAATGTATATATATATATATATACATGTACTGAGATTATCGCATTCTTATAGTAGAAGAAGACGAGGAATTATGAGCAAGACAAAAGGCTTTATATTTCTGTGCATATGAAACTATAATATAAGTGGGTATTTATATATGAATTTACACAAGAATAAACTATTATAATTATTACGTGAGATGGACAAGATTATGTGAAAAATGTTTGCAATTTAAGATTGTGGCGATATAGGGATAAATTAAATAGTGCCTTAAAAAACATGGTGTTATACAAGGTGACAATCAATCTTAATATGTTTAGACTATTGATGAGCAATTTGCATAGTATTATGACTATCACAAAAGAAAGGAGTTGTATAAGAAGAGGGAAAAACTATATCTTGAGGCAACTAACGTAGTCATAAGAGCTTAGAAGTTATACCTATAAGAGCTTCGTACTTAGCTTCTATGTGAGATCGAGAGATAAATATTTGTCTCTTAATGCGCTATAAAATGAGGGATGTGCAAAGAAAAAGCAATGGTTAGTAGCTGAGTGTCGATTGGTTGGATCTCCAATTCAATCAACATTAAAGAATGCTTGTAAACCTAATGAAAATGATTGACAAAAGTAAAAACTATGTGAAAGAGTACCTATGATATAAGAAGATACAGAGAACAACATAGAAATGAGAGGTAGGAGCTGTTAATATGAATTGACTAAACAATATAAATAGTATGGCAATATTAAGATGGGAGAAAGTGAGGCATGTAAAACTACCGACTAACAAGTGATAAAAGAGTACCGCCATTGAGGAGAATCCTAATTGTAGCGAAGAGATGAACATTGGGTTTGTGAGGAGTGGTAGTGGCCTTGTTACTAGTGATGCCTAACTAAAAGATAAGATGTATGATATATGATATATTTTGTTTATGATAGATAATAGCCAGATCCATTATATGAGACTTTAAGACCTCAGATTACTTTCAAAATATTGATGTAAAAGTGATTTAAAAGTTGAAATATTCTGAGTCTTGTCACTAGATATTATCATGTCATTAACATAAAGGAGAAGAAGTGTGTATCCTTGATCCGTTTTATGAATGAATAAGGCATGATCATAGAAGCTAAATTGAAAACTGAGAAACCAATATTGGAAATAAATTTGGCAAATCATGCTTGAGAAGTTTGTTTTATTCAATACAAGGCTTTGTAAGTCAAATACCATATTGGGTGGATGATCATAACCTGGTGGAGGATGTATGTAAGGATGAAAAAAATTACCTAAGCCCAACTTAGTTTGAGCTAAAGTTAACTTGTTCAGCCTTGTTAATCAAGTTTCTGGCTTGGCTCAAACTTTCGTTTATAAAAATATTTGAGCTTTAAGTTAGACTTGGACTTGGGCTCTACAATTTGCGCTAACCTAAAACTTAAAACCTAACTATATTAAAGATAATGTTGTTTAGCTACATTTCCTTGATAATAGACAATAAGCTCAATTGGATAAAGTTAAGCCAAAATCCTAATCCTTTGGAAAGATTTGAAATTGAGAAAAAAACCTAAATACTTTATTTATATAATCACTTTTCTCCTCCTTATCTTTTCACTTTCAATATAGAATTTTGGGAGCTGAATGTTTGGTCTCTATGTTGATATTGAAAGTAAGAAAACAAAGAGGAGGAAATTGATTCTATAAATAAATCATTTAGGTCTTTGCTCATTTATAGAACTTCTAAAGGGCTAGACTTTTTGACTTGACTTATCCCAATTGAGCTTTGGAATATTTAATATTTTTACAAAAGGATTGGGCTTTTGGGTTTGATCTGGCCTAAATAAGCTTTCGATTGTTTGATATTTCTTAAAAGGGTTAGACTTTGAGGTCTAACTTAACCTAATAAGGCTTGACTGAGTTCAATTGTGCTTTTATTGAAGTCTAATTAGGCTTAGGTTTAAACTAAGTTACGTATATTCGATTGGGCTTCAAGTAGGCTTAGGGTCAAGCCAAGTCTCTCAAGCCTAATAAAGCTTCAGTTTAGACTCAGGCTTTAAAGAAAGCTCGAGCCCAATTTTTTTTCCATTTTAGTTACATGTAAACTAATTTAGTATGATCATTATTAAGGAAGGAATTCTTGATGTTCATTTAAAATAATGATTAATGTTCGCTAATAGCAATTGATATAAGATTGTGGAATGAGGTTAAACGAGCTAAAGGAAGAAATATTTCCTCATAGTCAATATCATACTATTTGATAATTCTCTAGCAACTAGTCGGGCTTTATATCACTTAACTAATTCATTAGCTTGAATCTAATTTTATAGACCCATTTGGAGTTAACAGTAAACTTGCCTGAAGGCAAGTCGATCATTTTTTAAGTATTGGTAGTCGTAAGTGCCTGTAATTCTTTTGCCATTACTTTTTATCATAGAAGGTTAGAACTCGCCTTACAATATGTGTGAGGTTTATATAGGAATACAATAGAAGAATAAATAAGAAAATATCAAAGACAAATAGAAGATTGACTTACTCGATTGGTACGAAAAAGAGCAAGTTGAGGCATAGGAGGTTTTGATGAATGAATAGATAAAGATGAATCATCTGAAGGAGGTCATGGATCTATAGTTGGTAGAGATATGATGGGATCAAATATAGGTTTTGTCAAACTATTAGAACTGTCAGATGATCCTAAAAGAGAAATGTCAAAAACAAAGTACGTTGGGATAAAAAAAATTTGTTATAAGGTTCAATAACATGAAATTTTGAAAGGGATGAAATCAACTTATGTTTCCAATAGGTTATATGTTAAGAGATACAAAATTTTCTATAACAAGGAATCCCAACGCTTATAGCTTTTATATTATTTCGTGTACCCTAAAAAAAAGCACAATCGTAGTCATGGTGCTAGTTTAGTACATTTATGTGATTGAATGAGAACAAAACAAATATTTTAAGATTTTGATAATTAGGAACATGATTATACAAGCATTCATAAGGAGATATATTAACTGTAGCAAGAATAGGAATATGATTGATAATATAGAGAGTTGTAAGAGCATCTACTCTCCAACATTTTTTGACAAAAGAAAGAGATAAGAAGAATTCGAATAGTATCAAGTATATGTCTATGCCTTCGTTCAACCCTACTATTCTATTAGGAGGTACCTAAACAAGATTTCTAGATAACTCAAGAAAATATGCAAAGATTTTTTTGTATATTTCATGTTATATGAGTCCAAGTAATTTTTTTACTAACTTACGATAGTAACAAATTGCAAAGAAGGTAGTTCTTATTTATCAAGTATGATCACATTTTTCACATGAAGATGTGAAGTTTTTTTATGAGAGGTAATGCTATTGGTTTAATGGTGTCTAGTTAATTTTTTAAATAACTTATTTAAAAAGGTATAATGGTATTTTTGTATGAAATTATGAATTTTTGTATCGAGTAATGATGTTAGTCTAATAGAGTGTAAGTATTTTTTTTTCACTAACTTATTTTATTGAAAAATTAATGAGAAGGAGGCTCTTATTTATCAAATTTTGATGATAATTTTTTATTTAAGAGCTTGATATCATTTGTAAATAGTAATAATATGAGTTTAATAGATTCATAGGATTTTTAATACTAATTTATGGTATCGACAATACACATGTAATGACTTTGAAAATACTCGTACAATAAACTCCACCAACAAAGAGAGAAAGAGGGAAGCGAATTATGTCTGCTGCTGAGTTATCCAATCGAGTATATTGATACACAAACTACCATATTGTAGAAACATTTAAGCGTAATAAATTTAGATTATTTGGTTTTTGGAATAGAAGAAGACGATGATGACTACAATATGAATTTATATGTATTAACTATAATAAATTTAGAAATGGCAAATGATGGCCTTCATTTGTCAATTGTGTCCATTCTGTTTTTTTTATGAGTAGGTTTCTTGTATCGTTTCATGTGTTTAAGCTTTAAGGCCTATTGTGAATCTGTTAGGGGTGACATGGGTTTGAAAAAATTGAATACAAATGATGAATAAAGTCGGCTTGAAAAAATTGGAGTTGTCGATTAAATTTTAACCGAAATTATTTGTTCTTTAATAAAATTAAAAATCTAAAATCTAAAATGCCAAGGACTAAGGTAAGGTTACATTAGATTAAATTAAGAATATAATATTTTTCCTTTTTCAATTAAATATTAGGAATCAAATGAAACGGAAAAGCCCGACCCGAATGCTCCAATCGATATTATTTAAAAAAACAAAAGATGATAACATAAAGAGGGGAGTGGTAGCACTAGCATCTTTGGATAATTGCAAAACAATAACTTCTTTTAATTATTTCCTCTTTAACCGGAAATTGTGCGTTTAATTTTATACCGTACCTTCATTATGTGACTTGTTTTGGGTGTATCCTCCACGCACGAACACATGCATCTTCTCCTGAACTCACCACCGTCTCTTCGTCAGTAAATGCAACACCATAGACTCCGCCCAAATGAGCGCAGTTTATGGTGATACGGCTTGAAGCGGGCTTCCCTACTTCATATATGATAACACTGGTGTCTAGTGACCCAGTTGCCACCATGGAGCTGTCAGGTGACCAAGCGAGGCAGTTTATACGAGCACTGTGGTATAACATGTTGTTAAGCTTGACCTGCAAAAGAAATGTCAGAAAACTAAGTTACCTCCACCATGAATGAGATAAAATCAATTAGCAACGACGATTAAATTATAGACTTCGTAGAATAACCAGTATAATGAGCACAAGCACAATGTCTCCATCATGTTCATGCTACGTTAAAAGTCTGGACATTGAAGAGAGTAATTGAAGTTCAGGCTAGCTACCTCTTTGGAGGCGCGATCCCAAACAACAGCTTCACGATTTAAATCAGCTGAAGCAAACATGGAGGTATCTGGTGAATATCTTATCACACTTATGGCACCTCTATGTTTCTCGAGGACTGCTTCTTCACTTAAAGTATTGTCTGATATAGAATATATGTGCAACTTGCCATCTTGCCCACCTACAATGGCTTGTTTTCCATCTGGTGCAATTGTAACCGCTGTCACGGTGAACCCCAGATTGCTATTTGTCAATATTTTCAGATCTCTAAGCAAAGCAACGCCTGATTCAGTTGAAACCAACGCCAGTCCAAGGGATTCAGTGGCAAGACTCAAGTCCGTAGGCTGACTGCCAATGTCAACTTCCTCTGCTGCTCCAAAATCATTCCTGATCATGGGAATCCTACGTACCTGAATTAATGTAATGAAAAATTTAAGGCATTGCAATTTAGAAATAGTCCCCTAAGGTGACCGATAGGAAAAGATTTCAACTTATTTTGCAACTGGAATTATATGATAAAATTCCACCCCGGCATTGAACTCCATGAATACATACAGTAGTTCTGGCTCTAATTATCAACTTCAAGAATGTTCTTGTCTCATAAGTTTAATTGCTTAAATTACTGAAAAATCTATGCTATATAGGCGACACAACAGATAGGATTACAAAGTTCTAATGCTCTACATTGTCTACAAACATAGAAGTGTCTACTGTAGTAACAAATGTTGTGGGTGACTTTCTCATTTTAAGTTTAAGACTCACTACTGTAGAAAAATAAGTTTTTATTACTGAATTTTCCAATCTGGAAAAGTGAAAGTTAAGTTTGATGCAGTTTTGCAAGAATTTGTGACCAAATGAGAGAAGGGGCGACTGATTTACTTATTGACGTCACTTATGTAGAGATTAGGTGCAGTAATATGTTTCAAACTAAAGGCCCTTGAATTATTTATCAATGTAAGAGTAGAAAATTTCAGCAGTATATGGTATATGAGCATTTAGACACACAGAATAAGATCATTTCTTCAAATAATATTCAACCCGTTCTTATCTTACCGCACCTTGTTGTCAAATCCACATGTAATTATCTCTTGCTCAACGGCTGCTAAACGTTTAATTTTAGCATTATTTGCCCTCTCTAGTCTACTGCAGAAGCCAATACCTTGAATCCACTTCACAATTACCCCATCATAGCTTCCTGTCAAAATCATCTTCTGATCAGTTCCAGCCTGAGTTAATGCGGTAACATTTCTCATGTGCCCAGATAATGTTGTTGGGGCTTCGTCAAGATTAGTTGCAGAAAATATGCTAATTGTTCCACCAAGGGAAACAACAATAAGATGATCATTCTGCCAAATACATCCAACCAACATGTCATCCACTCCACCAGAACCAGGACATTTCAATGTTTTTATCACCTTTCCACTACCATCGTCTGAAATCTCCCACACTTTTGCAGACTTGTCAGCAGAGACAGTGAGTAGCTGAAAATTTTAGGAAAGAATACAATTCAGAAGGGAAATTTTGAAGTATCCAGCTCACAAAACATTAAATTAAATCCCACAGATATCAGCGTAACTCCAATCAAGAACACAGTAAAACTCAACTAAGAGATGCTTCATTTTCAGCCACTCTGGTTATACCATTAACATGGGACTGGGGATTTCCGATGTTAAGCTTTCTTGATCTTCATTCTTGACATTCCCTCTGTGGAGTATAAAAGGGAAATCTTTTCTAGTTCTCTACTTGCAACGAATGTTTACAAGAGAAAAGGAACACATTTAACCATATTGTTTTTGTTAACATGTGATCATATGTGCTAAGAATTAAAACAAAAAAATGTGAGAAAAGGTATTGAATACTCATAAAAAATGAGATAATTTTAGGATATTTTCTGTTTGCAGCACTTCAGTTACAATACACTGAAATGAATCTTGCTGCTAACCTGTTTACTATCAGAGCTCCAACTGACAGCATATATGCTGCCTTTATGCCCATCTTCTTCTGACAGTTCTCCAATTATTTCCCCCGTCTTTGCGTTGTATATTATACCCTTCTTATCCGAGCTCACACTGATGCATTTGCTACCATCTGGAGAAAATCTAATGCAGTTGACAAAATTTGTATGCTTCCTACATAGGCAAAAGGCAAGCCAGTCAAGAATCATACCCTTCCTACACAACTTCCTTTTCCAAATCTAAAAACATTATTATGAATGACAACCTTTGAGACAGCATGAATTTAAATGGTGGACCTTCATAAAAATTCACAATGAAGTCCTCTCCGCAAGTGACAATCCGAAATGGTCTGGTTGGTTTAAACGCACAGCTCAAAACCCTTCTTGAATGACCGTCAAAATCCCCTATATTGGTCCCTGAATCCCACCTATAAAATTTGTTTAAAATTCTATAAAAGACAATAACAAGATAGCTCAACTCACTGAGCTTAAAAAACAAAGTGCAGATAGAGTAATATCAATAGTACTTGAGAAGAAAACTGACATAAAAGCACGAACAAAAGACTTTCCCTTGCCATCCCCAGAGGCGACGATCCTTAAGCCATCAGGAGACCACTGCAAGTCATCGATCCGACCGGATAGAACCCGGAACTCATTGTGCAAAACGAAGTCGTTGCGAGTACCCCAGATCCTTATGACACCTGAAACGTCAGCGGAGGCGACCCACTCGCCGTTGGGGGAGTAACGGGCGACGGTGACAGGGTAACCGTGATCGCCATAGACGTGGACTTGGAGTGGCTTGTCGAGGTATCGAATAATGACAGATCTGCCATTAGTGTAGAGAATGGAATTGGTTTTGGGGTCGCCAGAGATGAGAATTCCGCGCCCTCGCTCCGTGGAAGGCACGCAGGCGTAGGTTTCCAGGAGCTCTGCCATTGAGAGAGAGAGAGAGTGATTGAAGGAAAAGGGTGTGGATTGTAATAGTAGGGGGGGTGGTGATGGTAGTAGTTATTGGCAGTTATGTTAGTTATGGCGACGAGAGAAAAGTGCGGGATTTTAGGGACGTTCTCTGAACGAGTTGGCGGGTTTAGATCATGGATTTTGGTTTGACGTGGGTCGGATCTTACTTGTACCTCTAAATTCCCGAGCAACATTGTAAGAGCCAAACAACCAACGGACATTAAAGAAACTCAATTCTATTAATTAACTAGCGAATTGTCATTCTATTCTTCTAAAACATGAATTAGGGCTTTTTCCGGTTCAGATAACTGAGGGATTTTCCTTTTGATTTTTTGCGGCGAGTGATTGGGTTCTGTTCTTGGGTTTTCAAGGACGTAGTCTTGTCTTTTGACATGTTGTAGCTAGTTTACTGATGTGGGGTTTTTATGTTAAGTTAGTTGTTGCTTGATTTGTGTGATCGTTACTATGGCGGCTAACAACACCGAAATTTTGATGATGGAGCGATGGGCTAATATTTGCTTGGAGGAGGAAGGTGAGGATGCTTTGGTACTCACGAAGACTAACGACGGGGTTTCTACCGATAGGGAGATTGATTCAAGATTTTGCCTAGTGGGTAAGTTTCTTACTGATAGATTAATGGATTTTGAAGCCATGAAATATATGATGGCATCACTTTGGAGGCCAAAGAAGGGGCCTTACGTTCAGGAATTAGAAAACAATCTATGCGTTTTTCAATTCTACCATGAGATAGATATTTAACATGTGATAGGTGGTTCACCGTGGACATTTAATCGAATGCCGTTAGTGTTTGAAAGATTGAATCCAGGGGATAGTCCACGTATGACACCTCTTCACAAGTTGGATTTGTGGGTGCAAATTCCTGATCTGCGGGTTGGTTTTACGTCCGAACGGGTTGCAGAGGAGCTTGGAAATTTCATTGGAAATTTTGTCGAATCGGATAAGAAGAATTTTGTTGGGGTTTGGAGGGATTACCTTTGCATTTGAGTCACAGTTGACATTGGAAAGTCTTTGAAAAGGCGTAGAAAGTTACATAAGAATGAGATTGAGTGCTGGGCCTCGTTTCGTTATAAACGTGTTTTGACGTTTTGTTTTGTGTGGGGCATCGCTGGCCATTCAGAGAAGTTTTGCCCACGAATTATTGACACACCAGTTGAGGACATTGTGAAGTCGTATGGGATGTTTATGCAAGTCGAACCGGCCTGTCACCATTTGCAGATTGGGGCAAAGTGGTTGTGGAATGAGTTTGGCGTCATCGAATATGGAGGTGCCGGCTCAGCTGGTACAACTCCACTAGTCAACTCGAGGATTAATGCTACAGATTATGTGGTTTGAAATAGGCAAAATAGGCGGACTGATACGACAATTGGTCCTTTACGTGAGCATGTTGTAGTCAATGGGGACGATTTGGTGGGACTGCTGTCAAAAACCAATCATTTAGGTGAAAGTGTAGATATAGATATTATTGATGGTGTTGGAACGAGTTTGACTATTATGGACCAAAAACGTAGAAGGCTAGTGGCAGTGGCAAATGATGGAATGGTTGATCAAAATCTCGAAAATGTCACCCAAGTTAACAGTGGTATTCCAAAAAATGGAGAACAGGCAGGCTCTGGTATTTGGGCCTGCCCGCAAATATGAGTCTATTGTGTTGGAATTGCAGTGGGCTTGCGAACTCACAGGCTATTCAATTCCTTAAGGATATTATTATTATTTAGAAGCAGCTCATGCTTGTTTTTCTTAGTGAAACTCTTAGTAGACAAGAACGTATGGAGAGGTTTTGGAGAAATGTTGGTTTCAAAGGTAGCTTCGTTGTTTAGGTGAATGGACGAAGTGGTGGGTTGGCATTTTTGTGGAAGTATAGAGATGATGTTGAATTGCTGGGATTCTCTGTGAATCACATTGATTTAAAAATTAAGGGGGAGGGTGATATTTTTTGGCGTTTAACTGGGTATTACAGGAAGCCTAATCGTGCTAGGTGTGAGGTCTCTTGGAGTTTGTTTCGGCGTTTAGCTGGAGTGTGTGACTTTCCATGGTGTATTGCAGGTGACTTCAATAGTATATGGTCGAATAAGGAGAAATTTAGTGGTACACCTTACCCTTTGAGTTTGATAGATGGTTTTTGTAAAGTGCTTGTTGCTTGTGAGGTCTCTGACTTGGATATGGTTAGGTACCCTTTTACTTGGGAGATGGGACGAGGCATAAGTAGATCAGTGGAAGAAAGATTGGATAGAGCAGTGGTTAATCAGAAGTAGCGAGACTTGTTCAATTCGACAGTTCTTACCAATTTGGAGACTTCCACTAGTGATCATAGTCCTATTTTCCTAGAGTTTAATCGCAAGTCAGTTTTTCATAGAATTCAACTTTAAATTTGAAAATGCATGGTTAAGGGAACCTATGTGTAAGCAGATTGTTGAGGACGTTTGGCAGGAAAGTGTTAGTTTGTCTGTGCAAGAGAAGATTAGATGTTTTGGGGAGCATTTAGCTCAGTGGGGTAGCGAGATTGATGGGAACTTTAATGGGAGAATTAAACGTTGTAAGGTGACCCTCCGGAAACTGAGAAAGTGTAGAGATGAGGCATCCATTGGATGGTATAAAGAGGAAAAAACTAAGCTCTTTGAGGTTTTGACTCAGAAGGACATCTTTTGGCGCCAGCGAGCCAAACAAATTTTGGCTCCAAGCAGAAGATCAGATAGTAAGTATTTTCATGCTTTAGCGAGTGCTCGAAAAATAAATAACCAGATTGTTTGGCTTCAAGACAGTAACGGTATATGGTGTGATTGGGATCATGGTTTGTCTGATTTGATAACTGGTTATTTCAATGATCTGTTTATTGCTTCATCTTCGGATTGTACTTCCATTCTTGATTGTGTTGACCCAATGATTACTGAAGATCAAAATATTGAGTTGAGTCGGCTTGTGTTAGATGAAGAAGTAAGGAGGGCTTTGTTTCAGATACATCCAGATAAAGCTCCGGGTCCTGATGGTATGACTCCTGGCTTCTATCAGAAATATTGGTCAGTAGTGGGTAGCGATTTGTGTGGCTTGGTTAAGGATTTATTTGGTCAAGTTAGGCTTCCTGATGGACTAAATGATACAAATGTGGTGTTAATTCCGAAGAAGAAGAATCCTTTATTAATGGGAGATCTTAGGTCAATTTCTTTATGTAATGTCCTGTACAAAGTGACTTCTAAAGTGTTGGCTAATTGAATCAAGAGATTCCTTGATGATGTTATTTCGGATACTCAGAGCACGTTCATTCCAGGAAGGCTCATTTCTGACAATGTTATGGTATCCTTTGAGATTTTGCATTATTTAAAGAAGAAGAGAAATGGCAGAAAGGATATATGGCTTTAAAATTGGAAATGAGTAAAGCATATGATCGTATTGAATGGTGTTTTTTGGTCCATATGATGGAGAGGATGGGTTTTCATAGGCGGTTTATTTATCTTATTCAGTGTTGTATTTCCTCAGTAGTGAGTGGGGGTAAAGAACTGGGTCCTATTATTCCTTCACGTGGTCTTCGCCAGGGGGATCTTCTTTCCCCTCATTTGTTTATCATATGTGCGGAGAGGCTATCTACGTCAATAAAGAAGTATAAGAGGAATGCCTAAGGTTGCTCAGAGTGCACCGCTAGTATCTCATATTTTCTTCGCCGATGATAGCTATTTATATTCTCAGGCTAGTGTTGAAGAAGCTGGGTGTATTATTTGACTTCTTGGTCAATATGAGCGGGCATCAGGTTAGCAGATTAATCATGCTAAGTTATCAATCTTCTTCAGTATGAATACAGATATGGGGATACGCCATCAAGTATGTACTAGTCTTGGTATTCTTGAGGCTACAGAGAGGAGTACTTATTTAGGTTTACCAAGTATTACTGGGCGCAACCATACTAGGGTTTTTAAAGGACAAAGTTCAGCGTCGTATTCAGAGATGGGAAGGGAAATTGCTCTCTAGAGCTGGTAAGAAATCCTTATTAAAGCAGTGGTTCAATCCCTTCCTAACTATGCTATGAACGTGTTTTTACTGCCATTAGGGATGTGTGATGAGATTGAGCAGATGATGGTCCGGTTTTAGTGGAATCAAAAGACAGATTAGAAGCGTGGTCTTCATTGGATGTCTTGGGATAGGATGTGTAGAAGGAAGAGTGCAGAAGGGCTGGGGTTTTGAAATCTACATGATTTCAATATTACTTTACTCGGCAAACAGCTACGACATTTATTGTTGAGGCTTGAGTCTTTGGTTAATAGGATTTTCAAGGCTTGTTACTACCCTTTAGGTTCTCCTCTTATAACTGAGTTGGGCTCCAATCCTTGTTATTTGGACGAGTATAAGGGAGAGTCAAGAACTGCTTCGGGGTGGTGTTTATAGATGTATTAGGAGGCCGTTGGACACCGAAATTTTGAAGTCTCCTTAGCTTCCTCATGAGCTTAATCTGTTTTCACTACTTATCATCCGTCTCTTGTTGGTCGAACGGTGAGTTGTCATATGAAGTTGGGTTTGGTTGAGTGGGATTTGGAGGTTATTCAAGACATCTTCAATGCTAGAGATTATGACCTTATTTGTAGTATTCCCTTTTCTGATTCACAGCAAAAAGAACATTGGTATTGAATGAAGGAGTCATCAGGTTGTTATATGGTTAAAAGTGCCTATTTACTGCTTCAATAACTCAAAGGCCATAATGCTCAAGCGGATAATTCGGGGTTATAGAGGAAAATATGGAACTTGAAAATTTCCCATAAAGTGAAGAATTTTTTATGGCCCTCGTGTAGTGGCTGTCTCTTTACTAATGTTCAATTGGGTACTAAACATGTGCATGTTACACCAACTTGTTCACTGTGTAATGGTGCATCGGAGCCAATTTTACATAGTCTAGCTATCTGTAATTTTGCTTCAGCTTGTATCCAAAAGGCGGGGTTTGGATTGATTCAAAGAGCTTGGTCTTTTTTTCTGCTTGGTTGCAAGGAATGTTTAGTGTTAGTAATAAAGAGAAATGGTAGCAGATTAGTATGGTTTGTTGGGGTGTTTAGACAGCTCGTAACCTTTGGGTTTGGCAAGGCAAGCATTCTTCAGTTGAAGAAGTGGTGCTTCAGGCTCGTGTATATCTTGAGGAATGGGAGATAGTACAGAATAAATTTGAGACTCCATCTGATGCTACTACTGTAAAGAATGGCTTGACGAGCTGGTGTGCACCAGATAGGAATACTCTTAAGGTCAACATTGATAGAGCTACTTTTGAGGTAGAAGGTAAATATGGTCTTGCTTTCATTGTGCGTGATTGGGTAGGACAACTTATTTATGCTTTACAGCATTGTTTTCTTGGATATATACATGCTGAAATGGATGAAGCCTTAGCCATAAAGGAGGTGTTACGTTGGATAAAACATCAGCCGAGCCAGTCCTGTATTGTCGAGACAGATTGCTTGCGGGTTTTGCAAGCAATTCGAAGTGATACCTTGATGTTTTCTCCGTAGGGTGGGGTGATTTTAGATTGTCGCAACTTGCTTGTTTCTTTGATGAATGTTTCTATTCGTTTTGTTAAACAATCAACAAATGATATTGCCAATTTCCTAGCTCAGGATCCTCGTTTTACTATTAGTTGTATTATGCAGGGGAATGTTCTTCCTACTGCTCTTCGTCACCTGATTCAAGCCGATTTGATTTAGTAATGAAGTTTGCTTTTGTTGTTTAAAAAAAATATCGAATCGTCTGGGACGTAACTTGTACAACTCGATGAGAGGCACTTCAAGATCCTCTCAATCACACCCCCACTTGATCCATCCCGACGAACCTCTTCCACATCTTTTTCATAAACAAAGAGTCTGGTGTAAAAAGTAAGGTAAGAAATTTGGCTTAGTATAATAATATTTGTATCCTATGATCCATGTTTGATCAAATAAAAGAACTACTACTCGTATCAATTTGTCTATCCTATTATCCATTAAATTACAATTCTATTTTTTTACTTAAAAGAAAAGCAAAAGAACTCACTAGTTTTTAATGCTATAGGAAGACGGTCAAGACTCTAACTCACTTATTAAGATAACGCAAGATTTTATGAAATCACTAACAATTTATATATAAATCATGAATTCAATTTATTAGCAAAACGTACATTTAGTAAATAAAACTTTTTATACTCGGCAAGGTACAATATGTCATATATTATTAAAAATCCTTGATTATATCAATTTTATGAAGTACTTCATAGTGTATCAACTTCTTTAATTGAATTGTATGTTGGAAAATTAAGATAGGAACTGATCCGCAACAATAGAATAAGCACAAAACCTTTTTTGTGTTGATTTTCTAAAATTCAAAATCACTTAAATTCTATAAAATGATTAATACATAAATTATAATAACGCAAAAATCATATTTCGTACCTTATTGTAAAGTTTGATTATTTGCTTGTCATTTCTCTTGAACGGTTCTTGAGATTGACTTATCTTAATCACCGTAGACGCACAAGTGTCTAGTCTTTAAAAGTATCATCATAATATGTTAAGAAAATTCTACAATTATTTTAGAAAGAGTTAGACAAGGAGTGCTACCTCCCTTAAAGCATAAGCTTATTTATAATACATTTTAAACAATCTAGTAATTTAATTGAAATTAAATTATGATATTAAACATGATTAAAATTAAAATTAATTCTAATTAAATACTATTCATACAAAAATAAGATCCAATATCTTATATTGATTGATATTTATTGAATATTTCATATTTAATCGTAAAGTTTCTAAAACTTTATAATCTAAGTTCAACTTGGTTAAAAGACCTTTTCTTTCCTCAATCCTTTTTTTATGTGAGACTCATTAGATTCTTAAATATATTAGCAACGAATATAAATTATAAGCCTAAATCACATTTAGGATTAGATAAATTAAGCTTATTTAACTTATCTTTGAATCTCTATATAAATAATTTATATTCATAGATCAAGATTAGTTCCCAACAATACATTATGCCTACCCTAAATGTTTAGTAATGACAAAGTAGTTTTTACTAATATTTTTGTCTATTGTTTTTTATATAATTTAATATTTTCATCATACAGTGTTAAAATTAGATTAGAGCATGAAACTAATGTCTAATATATTTAAGTCCAATCAAGTTAGTTCTCCACCATTAGTTACTGATTCAATTAATGACATTTGAAAACTATTTTTAAAGGGTTATTCCATTTTAGTCAAGGATTTTCTGAATCAATACTAGTCGAGAACAATGGTACATTCTCCCTAATTATTTTAGAGTGATGAATGTAATTTTGATCACTCAACTAGGAATGGAATGAAAAGCCCAACTGGTTCAGCATAGTTTGAATAATCAACAATCTCCCTCCATAACTAGGGAATTTGTTGCACCAGTAACTAATTTTTTATGAAACCTCTTCATCAAAGGCTTGCAATCATTTGCTGACAGATTTTTTTAAGAGATTGGTACTCCCAAATACTTGTATGTCATAGACCATTTCTTCATTCCTATTCCAGATGCCTTTTTTATTGTGTCTGAATTTGCATTTTTTGATAGGTAGAAGTTGCTTTTAGAAGGATTGCTCCTTAGACCTAATATTTCCTTGAACTCCTCCATAACTTGGAGCAATGTGTTAATGAAATATTTGTGTGCTTTAGAAAACAAGAGAAAATCATCTATAAAAACAAGATGGGTTAGGCTAAAACCTTTGCATCCTTAGTGATATTGAAACTCCTGGTTGTTTTTTGCTTTTTACTCTAATATGGCTAATAACACCTCCGTTCCTAATGCAAATAAGTAGGTGGATATTGGATCCCTTTGTCTAATGCCTTTCTTTGGTTTTATCAATTTGTTTAGCTCCACATTTGCAAATATTGCAATGGAAGATGTAGTGATTCATTTCTCAATCCACTGTATGTATGTCCTTAGGTAACCTATAGCTTTGAGAGTATTTATCCGGAAGCTCCAATTAATTGTGTCATAAGCTTTAACTAAATCTACTTTAATTGTGCAATTCCTCCTGCTTGACTTGTTTTTATACCCTTTTAACAATTTTTGGCGAAGAAAAATGATGTTTTCAATCCTCCTTCCTCCTACAAAGGCACTCTGAGAGGGGTTAATAGTGTTCTTTAAAATTTTCTTCATCCTATTTGCAATAATCTTTGTATATGACATTGCAACAAGCTATGGGCTTATACTCCTCCATATTGCTTGCATTAGCGAGTTTGTGGATAGGACATACACAAGTTTTATTCCATTCCTTTAATATTATACCACATTGAAGAAATTTTTTAACTACCTCAGTTACCTCTTCCTTTAATAAATCTCAATGTTCTTTATAAAACCTCCCATTGAATCCATTTGGTCTGGGTGCTTTATATAGGTTTATTGCGAATAGTCCTTCCTTGACCTGTACATCTTCCACTTCCTTTATTAATTCATCTTTTTCCTACTGTGAAATTTTTTGATCATTTTTTAGACTGCTTCTAAAACTGTTCTAACATTCCCACTTTGCCCAACTTATTCACTGAAATGTTAGCAGTTAGCACTTTAATGTTGTTTGTATTACTCCTTGAATTTATTAAATTCATGTTGTATTTGAAGCATCTTTCACCATCTCTCAACCACATCATCCTTAACTTTTATGTCATCAATCCCTCATGGTTTCCCAGTGTATCATTATATTTTCTGATCAATTCAACCTCTTCCTTTTTAGTCTCTGATCTTTTGGTTTTTGCATTATTCTTTTTTGACATTCCCGAAGCACCTCTAAGGCATCTTGCTTCTTTTTTTGATCTGTTATTGGATTATGTTTATTGAGGATTTTCAGTGTCTATTTAACTTCCTTTAGCTTCATAGTTAACTAGTACACCTTAGTTCCATTCATCTTTATCTTTAGCCCTTCCCTTACTATTGTTATGAAATCTGGATGCCTCATTAGGTGGTTAAAAGACCTTTAAAAGTCTATTCTTAGTTGCTTCCTGACTTGTTATCTGGATTAGTATAGGGTTGTGATATGACACAACTTAAGGAAGGTTTGAGTGTACTTGATAAGGCTTTCATGTTATCAAACTTACAATGCAAAGTCAATATTTGTCTCTCATTTACTTTTATTCCAATATAAGTTACTCAAAATACAGTATAAGATCCTATATAGGATAGGCATAATTTCACTAGAAAAAGTAGACAATTGTATGATTTAGGAGTACCTAACATTGAGCATGGATTTTTCTTTACCTGTTGGTCATTCATATAATCTCTAAGATTGAATATATGGTGGTCAATCACAAATCTAAAATTAAGAACAAAGAAAATAAGTTCAATGAATTAAATAATCATATTATGTACAATTAATTGAAGATTCTTTACAAGCTACGTCTCTAATCCTGACTAAGGTTTCTGGCCATTAAACATAATTAAAAAACAAAAAATAATTGTCAATATAAAAGAAAGGCGTATAAGGAAAGGATAATAATAAATGTTTTTATCTTTTCCAATCATGACTTCCAATCTTCCTCCAATGCTCAGAAGGAATAAAAGTATGAAAAGAAAACAAGAAGTCTACCAAAAGTTTGCTAGAAGTCTACTAAATGATTCCTAGATTAATTATAATATAAGCATTTAAATTTAGAGTTACAAAATTAGAGTTCTAAAGAGCTTGAACTTGAGAAAGTATACATCCTTATAAATTATGCCCAAGATTTGACTAGACTAATGCTAACAACAATGCTAGTTTTGTTTTAAAACTTTTATTCTTCTCGAAGTCATATGTAATCGACATCTGATACCAAGTTATAACCATCTAAGAATTTTGACTTAACCCATCAAATTTCAGAACCTGACCTAACCTAGTCAAAACCTAAGCTAAAACTTCTCCTTCATTCTTCTTCACCAGTTCTCTATCTAAAAGATAATTGTGGGGAATCTTAGAGCAAAGTTTGAGAGTAAATGTGGGCATAGTATGGTGAAACTAAAACTTCTCCTTCATTCTATCTGAAAGATAATTATGGAGGATCTTAGAGCATAGTTTGAGAGTAAATGTGGACATGGTATGGTAGTGGATTGGAACATAAAGGAACGGATCACAAAATGGAGAACTTGAGAGGTTGTTTTAGGGTATTAAGATTTGGGGTTAAGAATATTGTTGGACAACTTAATTTTTTGTGATAAGATAGCTGAAGGAAGGAAGAAGCTTTTAGATTCTTGTCTTCATAAATAAAAATTTTGTTGTTCATTTTAATAATTTTTCCTCCAATCATTTATCTATTTATAGTATTATGGTTAAAGTTATTAGATGAAATAACAAGGAAGGAGGAAGACACCTCCAGTGGAAAGAAAATAGCATAGACAAAGTGATTTTGAATGGAAAGAGCTTAAAAATATGGTCAGTGGGTTAAGATAATGATGTAAGGTCAAATTGCTACTCTTATCTAAGAAATAAAGATAAAAGGGTCACTTTTAATTCTAAGTTTTATATCAATCGATAAGTTTAACCTTAGCATTTTAGAGAGAACAATTATAACCATAACATTTAGAAAACACTAAAATTGGATCCTACCATAATAAAAATTTTAATCCCTCGCTTGTTAAATTTCATGTCAATGTTGACTTGGCAAAATTTAATAATTTTTATTTTTGTGGGTCCATAATGTCATGTCATTACTAATATGGCAAGGTGAGACCCATCTTTTAAAAATATAAAAACTTAAGTTATTTTAAAAAGTGGAACATATCTTGTAGAAAGAAATGGGAAGCAATTACTAATACAACAATGCAAAATAAAAGTTACAAAACATTTGACCAAACTTAACTACAGCTTCTGGTACTTGTGAGTAGCCATAGATCACCACTATCGATGAAACCACCACTGATCGGAGTTTCAAAGCTGTATTGAAATTGAAAAATGGTAAAGATGTCAAAGGAATATCTTACTTCCCACAGAGCACTTTCATTTCCAACACTTCCTTGTACATTGGAAGCAGTGGCGAAGTTGAATCAAACATCCTTCCTGGGTCACTCAATCCTAAGGAAGCTCACAGGAAGATAGTGGTCTATAATGAGAGCTCAATGATCATCTCCATGAAAAACGAAGAGGAAGAGCTCAAAAGAGTAGGTGAAGAGGTAGGCATATTCGTTTTAGAAGAGATAGGGTTTACAAGTCCAAGTAACTACACCATTCTTACCTTAATGATGCCTGCGTCAAGTTGCAAGGACTTGGTTGGCAAACAGAAGGTGAAAGCTTAAAGTTTGTGACAACTAAATATCACACTAAACTAGCTTCTGAAGTTGCGGAATTCTATTAAGAGGGCCAAACCTCGTTAGTCCAAATATCTTTAAACCTAACATTGTTGCCCTTGGAGTGGACATTCTAGTAGCGATGGTCCTTACAGTTTCGGTCACAACAATAGAAAGGTACAGTCTAACCACATACTTTACATTAATGTTAGGCATATCAATGGCGACATCCCACGTCATCAAAATTATGGCCACGGTTAAAAATGTCCATCCCGAATGAAGCCCGACACAATTTGATCAGCTATCATAACAACTTCTTATGTTATAGATAACAACAAAAATTTTCTGTTAGATCAAAAGATTAAGAAAAGTGGTAGGTTCGCCGCTGCTTTGGCTTGTAGAGCTAGTCATATCGAGCTGAACAAAGCCATAGATCCTAGACTAATCTGTGAACTTCGATGATTATGTTGGTTTTTCGTATAGATTATGGTACAGTAAAAAGCAAACGGAGACAATCATCGACAAGTGACTTTGAAATTGTCAACGAGTAAAAGAACAAGATCTGAACTACCCTTCTTTCATGGCGATCATTTTTGGCGAACAATATTCTCCAGCAGTAAAAAAGTTCAGCAGAGTTGTGACAAATGTAGGGAATGATTTGTCTGTTTACCATGCAACTACAAAATACGCAGTTCCAGGATTTAGTACCATAATTGAGCCAACAAATTTGTCTTTTACTTACAAGTACCAGAAGCTGTTTTTCAATAGAAATAAAGCTAAGATGTTCTTTAACTCTCATCCCTTAACTAGAGGTCTCGAGTTCGAGCCTTGGGAATGAAGAAATTTGTTTAGCCAGTACTTTACTCCTTACGGGCTGACTCGGTGCGAGTGGGGATTGATCTGGGTGTGGATGGTTTAAAGGCATCTTCCCATAATTAGGACTCTCTTAGGACACCACGTGTATGACAGTATAAAAAAAAAACTAAGATGTTCTGTAACTTTTATTTTGTACTGTTGTGTTATTCAGAAATAATAACTTCCCATTTCTTTCTACAAGATTTGTTCTGCCTTTTTAAATAAATTCAATTTTATTTTTTTAAAAAAGTGGGTCTCACTTTACTACATCATCAATGACGTGGCATTAGAGGGTTCACAAAAATAAAAATTATTAAAATTTGATAAGTTAGTGCTCATCTAGTACTTAACAAATGAAGTTAAAATTTCTTTTATGGTGGGATTCAATTTTAACTTTTTCTAAATATTTAAGTTATAATTGTTAATTTTGGAATTTCAGAGTTAAAATTGTCGATTGGTGTAAAACTTTAGGTTAAAAGTGACCATTTTGCCATGAAATAAACATAAAAGGTTAACAAATAATAAAGTTCTAAAAAGAAAAGTCCAATTTTCCAAAATATCACAAGTGGTTGAAGAGAGAAGAAGCAAGAAGAAGAGAGTAGATAGGGTTTCTATCTCTCTAAGATTGTTATTAGCCATTAAGTTTTTTGTTAGTTTTCCTACATAAAGGCCTCGTTTGGTCACTGGCTGATAAGCTAAAAAATAGCTGGTTGGATAAACTTAGCTAGTTGACTTTATTGATAAGCTATTTTTAGTGTTTGGTAATCAGCTGATTGGGTTGGCTTATTGAACCCAATCAGCTGATTTTTAAAAAGCTCAGGAGGGGTAGCGTTTCCAACAATCAGCTGTTTATATTTGCTTGGCTAACAATTGTGCCTTCGTCTTCTCGACACCCAGAACAAATTGTACATGACAGAGACATGCATGATGATCAAGCAGCCAATAAAGTTGCTTTTCCCTTCAAAACATCCGTTGAAGATACATCCACAACTCTCCAAAGCCTCTTGGGCAACACGACCACAACGACAATTGCAACCTCAGATGAGGGCAACCCACTATCTCCGACTCATTCACTATCGTACGTGTTTAGGAGACGAGGAGATCAGTGAGAACATTTCTACTTCCAGCTTGCTTTTGAGGTCTGCTATGAGGAGTAAGGAAAGAGAAGCAAGTACTGAGAGGTCGGTGAGTTACCGTGAAGTAGTGAAGAAAGAGCAAAAAGAAGAGAGTAGTTGTTATGAGAGGTGGGTGAGTTACCGTGAAGTAAAGAAGAAAGAGCAAGAAGAAGAGAGTAGTTATTTAACCAAAGAATTATTAAATATTATTTAATCATTTAATAATTCTTTGGTTAAATAAAAAGATATTACAATAAAATTTTATATAATTTTTGAATAATATTCACAAGTTAATTATATTACTCATTTTAAACTAAGTGATCAAATATTTTTAAATTAAGTAATTAATCAACATATTGATGATTAAAAGTATTTATATAATTATTTTGTTAGAATAGTGTAATTGTAACCAACTATTATCATTATTATATATTCTATGTTTTTTATTAGAGTTATAAACTTAATTTGTGTGTAGTTAAATATCTAATATCTAAAATCTTATCATAATATTCAACAAAATACTAAGATATATAATATTCATACCTTTATAATTGTTTTTAAAGTAATGTCCTCATTAGTCATTTTACAAGCTAATACTAAATAGCTAATTTTACCAAATATTTCTAACTAACAGTTAATGTAATCCGCTAGTCAAATCAGCTGATAGAATCAGCTATTAGCTAACAGCTGATACAATCAGCCGATTGCCAAACAGAGTCAAAGACTCAAAGAAATAGGACACAAAAAGAAGGATGTAGATCCATTATCCAACGAGGGATCAAATCAATCATAATAATGCATTAATAGCTATAATTGAGCACTTGGATTAGGCTAAAATTTAAAATCAAATCTAAACTTAATTTAAAAATTAAAATTTTGGTCAAGAAAAAATTAAAATTTAAAAATGAAAGATCAAATCAATTTGAACCCAATTCATTAACCTTAAATTAAAAAAAATTGAGTCGAATTAGGCTTGAGCTTTTTTGTCAAAGCTGTTAATGATGAAAAGAATATGAAATTTCAACCAAAACTACCTTCATTAATGTTCCCCATTTTATGACTCTAAGGAGGTCGCATTTCAAAAGATTACACGAAACTTTGGAATTTACTAATCAAACTCTTAGTTTGAAAGCATATATGAGCTGAATATTTTTTTAAGGAGCTGCTGAGACTTTACCCAAAAAAAGGTTAGAAGAAGTAGGTGTTACCTAAATTCTGGGAGTAAACAACTTGTAATTTATTCCCATTTCCGTAAAAGGAACCTCTTGTGCATCCAACTCACGCTTCGCCAGCCATGTGCTTCACACCTTGGAGATACATAATCGTTTAGAAGGAATCTTCCAAGCTCTAAACTCTCCACTTGGTCCCCCTGAAATTATTACACAACGGTACTCGTTTCTTTCAGATTGAGACTTGCACTACCAAAATTGTGAACGACAATCATCTCGGATTGGCAAAGCGGCGACCAATGCAAATTAAAAAGGAGATATTCATATTCGTATAAACAATGTTATGCATTCACTTCCTTTTTTTCCCTTCCCTTTTATTCAAACTAAACTTATATAAAATAGATATAATTGTTATAGTTATAAATTATATCAATATTTTCAGTTTTTATTTGTTAAATTTTATATTTTGAGAAATACGTAAAACAAATATTTATACACATCTTAATTTTTTATTCTGACATATATGGAAGTTGTTATTGTGTAAAAGAATTTATAATATTATTTTTAGTTATTAAATAATTTGATGTTATAAAAATTAATTAATTTATAAAATATTAATTTTTATAAACACTTTAGTTAAAAAGAACAGTTGGGCATTCATATAAACGTTTGTTTCCTAAATTTAAGGAATTCATGTAAACACGTTGTTGGAGTTTTTGCTTAAAATTTATAATTAACATTATTTGCTCATCGCTTCTATCCCTTTCGTTGTATAACGATAACCTACCTTCTCAGTTCTGATTAAGTTTACCGTGGGGCTATCCGACAAAAACATTTGTCATAAAAATCATCAGGAAACTCAACGGACAAAAACTAGCCTTTACTTTTCGAAAGCATCGAAACCCAATACTGACTTTTCTACTCAAATCTCTTTTCCATTCGACTCACCAAATTGACTCCACTACAAAGCCCATCTTCTTCCTTTTCTTTTCCTGTGTGGTTGAGCTATGGGGAGATTTTGGGTGTTGCTTCACATCTCGTCTTTGGCTTTGCTTGGAGTGGTTGTCCCAACATGCGCAGATGACAGGCTTGTGAACCCGTACAGGTTAAAATTGTTCGTGGATGAACTTCCGGATATGCCCAGAATCAGTGGCTTTGATGTGGTTAATGGTTCTCACGTACGTAAGCACGTAAAGATTGGCATGTTCAAGAAAAAATGGGTGAGTTCCCTCATTCTCTACAATTTTGGTTCACTTTACCCAGATATTGATACATAAGCTTTTATTTTTTGTTTTTGTTGTTGTTTAGTTTTATTCAGCTGAATATATTGCCTTTGTTTTATTCAAGCATTAGAGAGAGAATCATACAATTAATAAACAGAAATCATGAAATTGGTTTTGGGATTTTTCCGATGACACCACCGGAGAAACGTTTCTTTTTGTTGCAGAAGTTTTATAAGAGCAACCGGTAAAAAATTACCAAAAAGTCACAACGACCGCAAAGCGGAGTTTTATAGGAAAATTACAGTGCCATGAGAGGTCAGTGGTAGTGGAAAAAATTCCAATAATGATCGAAGGATCCAATTGAATAAATAATTAATTAAGAAAATGAAAGGAATTCCAAACGCAAAGTTTGGTAGAGCCCATGGCATTTGTGCTTCCCCGACAAATGTCGCCCTTTTTTTCAAGTTTCGCGTTGTTTACTTACTCCTCCTTATCATTGCATTACTGACAAATTTGATGCATAACTTAAGCATGAGCTCACCTTATTCTGTCACTCCGTTTTTGTTGGCATTCATGTTTTTCTTCTTATTATTATTATCGTTATTTTGGATACAACTGAGAAAGTATTTTAGCCATATAGGTTGGCCACTCCCTTAGATTCCTTCCATTCATGTTGTGCGTACATTCAATTAACGAACTTTTTGATTGCAGAAATTTCACAGGGATCTCCCACATACGCCCGTGTTTGCCTACGGTACATCCAAACGCAACGCCACCGTTCCTGGACCAACAATCGAGGCCATTCACGCTGTTGACACCTACGTGACCTGGGCCAATCACCTCCCTGATAACCACATACTTCCCTGGGACCCTACAATCCCAACCGCCATACCGGCCACCCAGAAGGGCATCCCCACGGTGGTGCACCTCCACGGAAATATTGGTGAACCCGAGAGTGATGGACATGCAGAGTCATGGTTCACCAGAGGATTTAGTGAGAAGGGACCCACTTGGACCAAAAAAACATATCATTATGACAACAAACAGCAACCTGGAAACTTATGGTATCATGATCACGCCATGGGGTTGACCAGAGTCAACCTCTTGGCCGGGTTGTTTGGGTCCTACATTATACGGCATCCTACCATTGAGTTCCCACTTGGACTTCCCCATGGTGACGAATTTGATCGGACGCTGATGGTGTTCGATCGTAGCTTTCGTACTAACGGATCTTTGTACATGAATTCTACGGGAAACAATCCTTCTATACATCCACAATGGCAGCCAGAGTATTTTGGCGATGTGATTATTGTGAATGGGAAAGCATGGCCGTATTTGAGGGTACGACGCCGTAAATATAGACTCCGTTTAATTAATGCCAGCAATGCTAGATTCTTCGGGTTCTATTTCAGTAATGGTCTGAGATTTGCTCACGTGGCATCTGACTCGGTCTATCTCGGCGAATCAGTTATCAGCAAAGAAATCCTTTTGGCCCCTTCTGAAATTGCTGACGTGGTTGTTGACTTTTCAGAGTCAAGGACCGATACCGCTGTGCTAGCCAACAATGCACGCTATCCTTATCCTGGTGGAGACCCAGTGAACGAAGCGAACGGCAAGATCATGAAGTTCATCATCAGCAAGAACCGAGAGGTTGACACGTGGCAAGTACCAAAAACTCTTCTCAAGTATTCTGCTCCAAATCCTTTGGCTGCATCGCAAACACGGTACATTGCAATGTACGAGTACACAAGCGACATTGATGAGCCAACTCACCTCTACATCAACGGTAAATCATATGAAGCCCCAGCGACTGAGACCCCAAAAGTGGGTACCACAGAGATATGGAACGTGATCAATCTAACAGACGATAATCATCCTTTGCACATCCATTTGGGGTTGTTCAGGGTGATTGATCAAACAAAGTTGATTCGCGCGGGGGAATTTAAAGCATGCATGAACATGCTAAACGACGCGATTAAGTGTCGTATAGAAGAATACGCACGTGGCAAGAAATTAGAGGTAAAAGCTCACGAGAGTGGGTGGAAGAACGTGTACAAGGTGACACCTGGGTACGTGACAAAGATTGCGGTGAGATTTGGTTACGTACACACGGATGCACCCTACACCTTCGATGCAACCGCGGAGCCTGGTTACGTCTACCATTGCCATGTAAGTATCTTAATCTTGGTAGAATAGACCTTCCTATTTGGTAGTAATTGTAAAAATTTTAATAATTAATATTATTATTAGTCATTTTGATAATGTTCATAACTTCTGTAACGATAATGTTCCACACTCCAGGACGGGATTCTCTCACGGGCTTAAGCTTCTCCCTTATGGAGTTGTGTCTTGATTTCGTAGCCTTCCAATAATATTCCAAAAGTACTCCATTATTTTCTGCTACTTTAAGCCACTTGTACTGTCGCTTTGTTTTGGGAATAGTTCCTATAATTTCACTTTGGCGTGCAGATATTGGATCATGAAGACAATGTTATGATGCGACCATTGAAGTTGGTAAAATGATCACAAGAGGCGAACTGAGAACATTGCTTAGCGTCTAAAAGCTGGATGGAGTTGTTTCCTAATATAGAAGTGGACAATCTATATAGCACTTGAATCTTAGATCTCCCCTTTCTTTCTCAGAGCTTCATTTGATCTGTGTTTTGTTGCCTCAAACGGGTTTTGGTTCGACAGTGATGATTTATGCCTTACAATCAATTACTTTGGTTGTATTTTAATGACAAATTATTTAAAGGCATTATTTATCTTGTACATGTTTAGATGTATATGATCCGTCGCGATTTGGATCAGATTCTGACCCAGTTTCCCTACAGATAGCACCCTAGACACTAAGTGCACGATAATTTGGAGGTTTACAAAATTGAATCTCTATAATCAAATTCAAATTAAAAATCTCTATTTTATATTGCGATGAAGATTTGATATAATATAGTAATTGAGAGATTAGATTTTTTTGGTAATAACCTAATAAAAATGAATTATTAAGATTTTTCACTATTAAAATTTATGGAATAAGTTTATATTATAAAAATAAAAGATAATGAATAACAAAAGTGAATTAAAGAGTCAAATTTTGCATGAAGGTTGAGAACCTCTAAAAGTTTTATTACATATTTTATTATTTATTATAAATATGAAGATTAATTAATGAAATTAAAGTTGCCATCGTGATGAAGATCAAATGTTATATTAGCCAGATATCATCCTATTGTTGTAAGACTTAACATCCTAAAATTCAATTCTCTTACTTTATTCATGTAAAAAAAAAACAATATAGGGTTGATGTCACAATTTTCTAGTCCAAATATATTTTATTAGCTTATAAAACTTGCAAATAAATACTGATTTTACCAACTCTAACAATTGACAAGAGCTCCCATAATAAGAACAATATGACGATTTTAAATTTAGATTAGGTAATAAATATTTGTGAATCCTCACAACGTAAATCCTTAAACCCAAACTCCCTTTGTTCATCCAACATTAAAATTCCCAAACTGAATTGATATTAGAGTGGTTTCTCCCTCCTCCATCATGGAAATGACTATTCGATTAGCACCCAAGGTGCACTGAATCACGTTTTGGTTGCGCGATCATTGTTTAATTAACCTTGGCCCCATGACATTCTCTACATATTTGTTTTCGAACAGGACTGTAGGTTTTTATTTGCAATAAGTTTATTTCTTCCTTTACCTTGTTTAATGTAACATATGTTTTGACAAACACAAAATCAAGCTTAGAAGAACACATTACTTGATGGGAATCAGATTTCGGTGAGGCGACGAGAACAACATAAGATTTAGGTGAGGCGAAAAGAAAGTTAGAAGCTATGGTTGGCAACTGGAGAAAGTAGAAAAAATAGCAATAAGGAAACCATTGAAAGATCTAAAAAAAATGTCGATATAAAATCTTTTTGAAAATGATCACGCAAAGGTGAAACTTTTGGTGAGGAATTCGGGGGTTGGCTAAAAAGGTTAAAAACATTTTTCGAAATCGTCCCGAAAAGATTGGCAACAAAAAGCTATCTCTTCGCCTCCTCTCCTCTTTACTCGCCAAATACAAAGAGTTTCAATCAAATTAAATCCTGTATAACCATTATACAATTGACGTCCATCGCAGCTGAAGATGGCGATGCAACCCATAGAGACAGCTTCCCGGTCACTCCTCGACAAGCCTCTCCACTAGCTCACTGAAAATGACATTTCTGAGCTCACTCGCTAAAACTGTCTTAAATATCTTCAAGAAAAAGGTCTCGGGTGTTGCTGTATTTTACTCGTGCCTTTCATCTGTTCTTACGCTTCCTTTTTAGGGATTTTCATACGATTTCATATGGTTTCAGCCACAACCATGGCGTCTCTGTTAGTTGATGGCATTTCTCGCTTCTCTATTCAACACATCTCCGATTCCCTGAAACCTTCAAAACCCTCACATCCCTTTTCATTTTATCTTAAAACATTTGCATACAGAATTTTAAAATCACTTAATTTGGTCAAGGTTCGAGTGGATGTGGATTTGAATTCAGGATTAGCTTAAGTTCCGATCATTCAGTTAATCTAGCTTCAATTCTCTCTTCTACTTCTAGCTATGATGATAAAATCAGGGAGATTCTCCGAAATCGTGAGTACAAGGAGAAATTTAGGTTTAATGTGGATATCGACTCCTTCTCGATTCCCAAAGCTCTGTCTAAGGAGATAATTTGATTGATATCTTTGCTTAAAGAGGAACCTGATTGGATGCTTGAATTTAGATTGACTGCTTTTGAGAGATTCCTGAGCTTGAAGGAGCCTAAATGGTCTGATAACTAGTACCCACAGTTGATTTTCAAGATATTTGCTCTTATTCTGCTTTCCAAAAAGAAGTCAGGTGATCCACGAGCCCATGAACCTCAACCTAACAATGCTATTCCGACAGACACGCAGAAGCAGATAACACCAAACGAACCAATGATTACAGCACCCACTGTGGCGACAAAAGTCTGCAAACGCACTACGAGGAAACCAACATATTTCAATGATTATTTGTAGTGTATAGTAAGGGAATTAGTTACAACGGTTAGGAATGGAGACCTATATATATGAATGAGCGATTCTAGTTGAATATGAAGAATTTTTCCTAAAATCTCTGTATTCTCATCTCCTTCTTCTTTCCTGCTACCTTCGTTCCTTCCCCTTACCCTTCTGCATCATTTGGTGCTTTCATTGAGCCTTCCCATCCAACCTTTAGCCATGGCGGAAGGTACCACCACTTGTTACAAAGCTATGGAGGAAGCTTTTCACAAAGTTTCCAAAGATTTGGAAGCTCTGTCTACCCGCATGGACTCTCAATCTGAAGAGTTTGCTCGTCACGCCGCAACCACTGAATGGTTGCAAAAATCCCACGAAGCCTTGATGTTGACCCTGTCTCGCGTGAAAAAGCAAACAACATCCCTACTACCACAACCACAACCCCTACTACCCACACCAAACTCCCCCCAAGTTCACATCGCATCCTCTTCCACGAGACCAGCCCAACTAGTCCACACTGACCCATCCTCCCTGCCTACAGTCCGTATCCCTAAATTAGAAATTCCTTTTTTTTCTGGTTGGCTCTTTCAACTTGAACGTTTCTTTGTCTTCCATCGCACCCTACCCAACCAAAAGTTAGACGTGGCCTCCTTCTATATAACAGGAGAAGCCTTATAATGGTTTCAATGGCTTCACGCCAATAACCGCTTAACCTCTTGGGAAAACTTCACCACGGATCTACTCAGCAGGTTTGGCCCCTCCCAATATGTCAACCATCAAGCTCTTCTTTTCAAACTCCAACAAACTTCCTCTGTCCATAACTACATGAGAGAATTTGAGAAGCTCTCCACTGGCTCCCATAGACATAGTCTCACAGAAGAGCAGCTCTTTAACTGTTTTCTTTCGGGCCTCAAAGATTACATCAAGCGAGAACTTGACTTTCTCAAACCCACCTCCGTTACAGCTGCTGTAGATATGGCAAAGATTGTTGAATCCAACTGGCACGCTTTGCATGGGACCCCACCAAGCCGTCCCTCACACAACTCACATCCTTCCACATTCTCGCCACGTCTAACCACATCAAACCCACCCCTGTCCAGCACCTCACCTGCAGGAACCAAGATACCCATCAAACGACTTACCCCAGCCAAAGTGGATGTTCGACGTGCAAAAGGGCTCTGTTTCAACTGCGATGAATAATATGTTACTGGCCACAAATGTTCCAAGGTTCAATTCCATTATTTAGTGGCAGACGAACCAGAGGACGTTGTCTTTCTTGAATCTTTCCCAGACAACCTCATCGACCTCTCTCCCATGACCGTAGACATCACGGCCCCACTGAGTGACCCAACTCCACCTTTAATATCCTTGCATGCATTTGAGGGGCGTGACAAACCCAGTACTCTGCGCGCACATGGCACCATCGCAGGTCATAGTGTGGTCATCCTCATTGATGGAGGCTCTACCCATAACTTCATTCAGAACAGGATAGCTCGTTTCCTTCACTTACCAGTCCAACGTTCTCGATACTTGAACGTGACAGTGGGGAACGACGAGTCTTTGGATTGCGCTGGCCTCTGCGAAAATGTGGAGGTAACTATTACTGATCACCATTTCTCTGTCAATCTTTTTGTTTTACCAATATATGGGGCAGACGTCGTCTTAGGTGTCGAGTGGATGGCTCACATTGGGCCTGTTGTTTTTTAATACCATGAATTATGGATGAAGTTCACTGTTGCGGACGCCGAGATCCAGCTATATGGTATTAAATCAGGTTAACTCTCTGTCATATCAGTTAACCAGTTACGACGGGACACGTCCACAAACTCCATAGCAACGTGTTACCACCTGGTTGCATCACCTGTTACCCTACCCACACCTGTTGTGAATTCCGACGCACCTGACGAGTTTACTCGTGACTTGCATGTTTTACTTCAGCGACATCAGATTATCTTTGAGAAGCCACAAGGACTGCCTCCTGTTCGCCACGCAGTGCACCGAATCACGACTCAGCCAGGAGCCGCACCAGTAAACGTGCGCCCTTACCGTTACCCATATTTTCAAAAAGCGGAAATCGAGCGACAAGTCACCGCTATGCTCTCGGACGGTATTATTCAGCACAGCAACAGCCCATATTCTTCACTAGTTTTACTTGTCAAAAAGAAAGATGGTTCCTGGCGATTCTGTGTGGATTATAGAGCATTAAACTCTATAACAGTCAAAGATCGATTTCCTATTCCTACAGCAGATGAGCTCTTTGATGAACTCCATGGCGCCACTGTTTTCTCCAAATTAGACCTTAAATCTGGGTATCACCAGTTAAGGGTGTCTCCCACAGATGTAGAAAAAACGGCCTTCCGAACCCATGAGGGCCATTATGAGTTCCTTGTCCTCCCCTTTGGCCTCTGTAATGCGCCCTCCAGCTTCCAATCCGAGATGAATGCCCAGTTCAAATCACTCCTTCGTCGTTGTGTGCTCGTATTTTTCGACAATATTCTCGTCTATAGCACATCTTGGAAGTCCCACCTATCCCATCTGGTCACTGTCTTTCAAATCTTCAAAGACCAGTCTTTTCATGTCAACTTAGCCAAATGCGTGTTCGGCGCCACCTCTATATCATATTTAGGTCACATTATTTCAGCCTTTGGAATTGCTGTCGACCCACAAAAAATAGATGCTATCCAGTCTTGGCCCACCCCCTCAACTGTCCGTCACCTACGCACCTTTTTAGGTTTAGCTGGCTACTATAGGCGCTTCGTTCCTCACTTTGCTCACTTATCCGCGCCACTAACCAACCTACTGATACGGCACGAGCGATAGCGACGGGAACGGAGCTACGAAGGTCAAGCCGTATGATTAGGAAGCCTCAACGTTTCCTGGAGGAATAAGACTTCTTAATGATTTATTTAATTTTTATGCTTTTATTTTAAGACATTATCAAATAAGCGTTGATCGCAACCGTTAATCGAGTCAGAAGAGGATTAGGTTTTAGCCTCCTTCGGGGATTTCTTCTTGGTTCTTTGCCCCGTCGTACAGGTCGAACCAAGCAGGGTTTAGTCTATATAAAGGGATCAAAAGTGTATTGTTGGAAACACATGAATAAGAACACTTTTTATCCTGGATATCTTAGCGTTAACTTTCTTTGTCTTTCGGGCCGTGCGGCCAGTTTCTCTTTATATGATCGGTGTTACGTTCATTGATCGTCGTAACAGCAGTGCGTCTAACATTGTTGCTATCATTGGTGCTCTCGTTTGTTGAAATAGATCAATCATGGGATCTCCTTCACAGGAACAAGCTTCGACGTCTGAGAATTTTGATACAAATCAAACACTGCGCCGATTACAGTTGCAGTTGAATAACCATATACAAGAATCGACAGGCAAAGCCGAGGAATTTCAGCGTCGGACCGAAACACAAATCCGAGAATTACGGGAGACTTTGGAGGAGGCTATGGCGGTGATCGTCCAAGGCAGATAGGTTGACCAACAACCCCCTCCACGGCAAGAACAAAGAGTAACCTTCCAGGATCCACGGCCAGGCAGGAATCATCAACAATACAGGCGTGATGTGGGGGATTGGGAGTTTAATAGATTTGACCAGGGGGACCGACAACGTTGGCACCCGGATAGGAACCCTCCTCCACCTCAACAGTACGACCGACAGGGGTCCGCGGCAGGATAATTATTTTCGTGGTGAGCAGCAGGGAGTTAATCAGGGCTATGATCATGAGTACAGAGGACCAAAACTTCGGGTGGATCCGCCAAAATTTAACGGCCAGGACGCAATTGGATGGATTGAAAGAATTCAATCGTATTTTGATTACTATCGTACCCGAGAAGAGGATCGGTTACCCTTAATTGGAATGTTTTTAGAACAGCCAGCATCAGATTGGTGGCGCTACCAGAAACGCAATCATCTGATAACGACATGGCCTGCGTTTCTGCGGGAAGCCAAGTTACGGTATGACACTCATCACTACAAAGATTACACTGCCATCGTGTCACATTTACAACAAAAGGGAACAATCTGGGAATATGAAGCCGAATGGGAACGATTGATGAATCATGTAAATGGTGTGCCCGAACAGACACTGATGTCGATGTACAAAGGGGGTCTCAAACAACCCTTGCAACGAGAAATTAACCTCCGCCAACCGGCGACGTTATCAGAGATGTTGGCCTTGGCTAGGGAGTTATCGGAACACTTTGCTGATGCTGGGGGCACACCATATGGACCAAAGAAAGGATGGCAGGAGCCACAGAACCGATCACAGGTGTCGGGAACACAGAATACCACTGGAGGCCAGAATTTGAGCACGCCAATGGGATCATTATTGGGACCGAAACCACAGCCAAAAAGATTGACGTTTGCGGAAAGAGAGGAGCGCACGCGAAAAGGGTTGTGCTGGACGTGCGATGAACAATATACACCGGGACATAGATGTAAAAGCAGATTCTTGGTTATCATGGCAGATGAAGACGATATTGACAACTGTCCCGTAATACAGGAGGATGTAATTGACAATGCCGGCGGGGTGGAAGGTGATATCTCTAGTATTCATTCACTGTCGGGCATGACGAATCTGAGATCACTGCAGCTGAAAGGGTTAATCCAGAAAGAGGAATTTACAGTTTTAATAGACAGTGGAAGCACTCACAACTTCGTCCAACCGTCGGTGGTAGAAAGGATGCAATTACCAATGGTAAAGGTGAAACCGTTCCGAGTTTCAGTTGGAAACGGAGAAGTGTTGACTTGTCGCCACAAGTGTGAGAATGTTCTGCTGGGGTTACAAGGTGATACATTCTCAATTGATTTTTTTATCTTGAATGTAAAAGGACCACAATTGGTGTTGGGTATCCAATGGCTGCAAACGCTAGGAAATATTTCTAATAATTTCGCCGAGATGTGGATGGAATTTCAGTGGAAAGACAACAGAAAAAGGATCATTGCGGAGCCGTCATTGATTACTCAAATTTCGTTTAAAAGCCTAGAAGCTTCGTTGAGGGATGACGAGATAGCCGTGTGTTATGAGCTTTGGCCATTATCAGACAATAACCATGACTCCTGCATCCGAGAATTAGATTTACCAGAGGAGTTGGATCCTAGCATTAAGGCAATATTAGCAAGGTTCCGTTTGGTATTTCTACAGCCCACCAAACCACCACCAAAGCGAAGATGGGATCATAGAATACACCTCAAGCCACGGGCGAAACCGGTGAATGTCCGACCATACAGGTACCCACATTATCAAAAATCGGAAATGGAAAAATTAATGAAAGAGATGCTCGCCCAGGGAGTAATTCAATATTCAACTAGTCCCTTTTCTTCTCCGGTCTTGTTGGTAAAAAAGAAAGATGGTACGTTTCGATTTTGCGTGGATTATAGGAGATTGAACGAGCTTACAATTTCAGATAAATTTCCTATACCGACCTCGGATGAGCTATTCGATGAGTTGGGAGCAGCGCGATATTTTACAAAATTAGACTTGAGGTCGGGATATCACCAGATTCGGATGCATGACGCAGATATTTTCAAGACTGCCTTTCGGACACATGAAGGTCATTACGAGTTTCTCGTGATGCCTTTCGGGCTGACAAATGCACCATCTACATTTCAAGCAGCGATGAATTCAATTTTTGCACCATACTTGCGTAAGTTTGTAATTGTTTTCTTCGATGATATACTTATATATAGTGCAACATTAGAATCACATGGCCAACACTTGGATATAGTTTTGACAGTCCTACAAGATCACTTCTTTTTTGTAAAATTATCCAAGTGTACTTTCTCCCAAGCTCAGTTGGAATATCTTGGCCATATTGTTTCGTCCGGACAGTTACAGGCAGATCCTTCGAAATTGCAAGTTATGATAGAATGGCCTACACCGAAGATAATTTCTAAGCTGAGGGGATTTTTGGGTCTCACGGGATATTACAGAAAATTTATCCAGGGATATGCAAGTATAGCAGCACCTTTAACAGAGCTTTTAAAGAAGGATAAATTTATTTGGAATGAGGACGCTGAAAAGGCATTCATACGCCTCAAGGAAGTCATGACATCCCCACCGGTTCTACGTCTACCGTCATTTGACGAAACATTCATTATAGAGACAGATGCATCTGATGTAGGAGTTGGGGCCGTACTAATACAGAAGGCGCATCCAGTGGCATACTTCAGTAAGAAACTAGGCTTCCGCCGAAAGCTGCAATCGGCATATCACAAAGAGCTGTACGCAATTGTGGAAGCCGTCCAAAAGTGGCGACAATACTTGTTGGGCAGAGAATTTATTATCAGATCAGACCAAAAAAGTTTGAAAGAATTATTGACGCAGGTAATTCAAACGCCTGCACAACATTCTATGTGAGGAAGCTAATGGGGTTTAAGTTCAGAATTGAATATAAGACAGGGGCTAGTAATCGAGCGGCTGACGCATTATCACGGCAACCGGAGGCCAACATGGATGAGGAATGTCGTTTGTTCCAAATATTTGCCCAACCCATCCCACGTATTATGGCGGATTTACAGGAAGAAAATAGAACATTACCAGATTTGGTGGTGAGGCATGAGGCACTGGCCAATGGCACGGATATTTCACCTTTCACGTCACATGTGGGAGTTTTATTTTATAAAGATCGATTGGTGTTAAGCACAGCTTCGCAACTAAAGCATAAAATTCTCCAAGAATTTCATTCATCCCCTCTTGCGGGTCACCTTGGAGTGGATCGAACCTTTCATAAGCTAGCAGGATCGTTTTATTGGCCGGGAATGAGAAAGGACGTTCGGGCGTATGTAAAATCATGTGACGTTTGTCAGGTAACAAAATATGCGACAATGAAGTCTCAGGGATTATTACAACCGTTACCGGTACCAATGCAAGTCTGGGACGACATAACAATGGATTTCATTACCCACCTGCGCAGGTACAAGGATTTTCAGTGATTTTGGTTGTGGTTGACAGATTGACGAAGTATGCTCATTTTGGGCCGTTACCATTGGGATATGATGCGCCGAGAGTGGCTACCTTATTTATAGAGATGGTGGTGAAACTGCACGGTTTTCCTAAAACCATTATATCCGACAGAGATTCTATTTTCATGAGTAGCTTTTGGGAGGAATTGATGCGGTTGAGTGGGACAATGCTCAAAAGGAGTACGGCTTACCACCCGCAAACTGACGGCCAGACTGAGGTGAAAAACAGGGTACTCGAGCAATACCTACGGGCGTATGTGCACGAGAAACCAACGAAGTGGGTGGCTTTTCTTCCCTGGGCAGAGTTGGCTTTGAATTGCACTTATCATGAATCAATTAGAATGACGCCATTTAAAGCCTTATATGGCCGCGAGCCGCCTTCGTTGATGGTACCCCAGAACAGGCCGAGTTTTAAGCCGGAAATAGAACAAATGATAATGGAAAAGCGTCAACTCCTCCGGACTTTAAAGGAGTCGTTGCAGCAAGCTAGACAACGCATGGTAAATGCAGCGAATAAACATCGACGTGAAGTGGTGTTTGCAGTGGGAGATTGGGTACTGCTTCAGCTACAACCGTATAGACAGGGGTCAGTGGCACGACCATTGGCTCATAAGTTGAGAAAGAGGTTTTATGGGCCTTTTAAAGTCATTGGAAAAATTGGGGAAGTGGCGTATCGGTTGGAGTTGCTGGCGGAGTCCCGAATACACAATGTTTTTCATGTTTCGTTGTTACGTCCTTACATAACGATGGGTCACATTCCAAAGGTGTCAGCATTACCGGCTGAGTTCGTACGGGGCAAACCAGTGGCAGTACCGGAAAAAGTGTTAAGAGAAAGGACAGTTTTGGTGCAGGGCAAACCGCAAAAGCAATGGTTGGTGACATGGAAGGATGGACCAGCTAGTGATTTGACTTGGGAACCAGTCGACGAATTTGCTCGGGTTTTTCCTTATATCCACCTTGAGGACAAGGTGATTTCACAAGGTGGGGAGAGTGATACGGCACGAGCGATAGCGACGGGAACGGAGCTACGAAGGTCAAGCCGTATGATTAGGAAGCCTCAACGTTTCCTGGAGGAATAAGACTTCTTAATGATTTATTTAATTTTTATGCTTTTATTTTAAGACATTATCAAATAAGCGTTGATCGCAACCGTTAATCGAGTCAGAAGAGGATTAGGTTTTAGCCTCCTTCGGGGATTTCTTCTTGGTTCTTTGCCCCGTCGTACAGGTCGAACCAAGCAGGGTTTAGTCTATATAAAGGGATCAAAAGTGTATTGTTGGAAACACATGAATAAGAACACTTTTTATCCTGGATATCTTAGCGTTAACTTTCTTTGTCTTTCGGGCCGTGCGGCCAGTTTCTCTTTATACGATCGGTGTTACGTTCATTGATCGTCGTAGCAGCAGTGCGTCTAACATTGTTGCTATCACCTACTTCGTAAAAATGCCTTTGTCTGGACACAGTCTACCAACGAAGCCTTTCAGACCCTGAAGACAGCCCTTTCTAATACCCCTGTCTTAGCATTACCGGATTTCACTAAAACTTTTTTTTTACAGACAGATGCTTCGGGAAACGCGATTGGAGCAGTACTTTCTCAAGATGGATGTCCTATTATTTTAGCAAACAACTTCATCAGAACCTACGCGATAAATCAACGTACGCGCGTGAGATGCATGCCATTATAGCATCTATCAAACGTTGGCGGCAATACCTTCTTGGACACAAATTTGTTCTCGTGACAGATCACAAGCCCTCAAGGCTCTCCTCACGCAAACCATCCAAACTCCCAAACAGCAGCACTGGTTATCCAAACTCCTTGGCTATGACTTTGAGATTCGTTACAAGCCTGGGCGAGAGAATCTCCCTGCTGATGCCCTCTCTCGTATAGAAGCTGCTTCCGCGACACTACAAACGATCCTCGGCACCTCTAAACCAGTCTCCTCCATTGTTGACACCATCAAACATTTTGTTGTTCATCATGCCGCTACTCATAGTTTTTATGATTCCATTGCAACAAACCCAGACAATCACAACCACTATGTTGTTAGAGATGGGTTGATTTTTTACAAGGAGCGGATTTGGGTGCCAATGGAGTCTGGACTACGGGAACCACTCATCTCGGAATTCCATGATAGCTTATTGGGGGGTCATGCGGAAGTACATCGGACATTGGCCAGAATGCGAGTAGTTTTTTTTAGCCCGGAATTCACCGAGACGTCACGAACTATGTCAACACTTGTTCCATTTGCCAGCAAGTAAAACCATTTCACTCTGCTCCTCAAGGCTTGCTCACACCGCTGGCTATTCCCGATAACGTTTGGGAATCCATCTCTATGGATTTTATCGCCCATCTACTTCCATCTTATGGTAAGACAACTATTTATGTGGTTCTCGACCGTTTGTCAAAATTTAGCCATTTTATTCCCTTGGGAGCTCACTTCACTGCGATTTCCGTTGCTGATGTGTTTGTTCGTGAAATTGTCCGCTTACATGGTTTTCCCTAGACATTGTCTCCGATCGAGACCCTCTGTTTATGTCCACCTTTTGGCGAGAACTCTTTTGTCTTTAAGGAACTAAGCTTTCAACCAGCACTGCCTATCATCCACAATCTGACGGACAAACGGAAGTCATCAACAGATGTCTTGAAGACTATTTGCGCAGCTACACCACCGACAATCCCAAACAATGGGCTCGGTTCCTTCACTGGAAGGAACTCTCCTACAACACTCTGCATGGCATTCGGCAATCAAGATGAGTCCCTACGAAGCTCTATATGGGCGGCCTCCCTTGTCTATTGCTCACTACATCCCAGGTTTCACTCAATTACATGACATGGAAACACGCCTATTGCATCGCCAACGCCTTTTGTCTGAATTAAAGGCAAACATCCAGAGAGCCCAGAATCGCATGAAAATCAAAAGTGATAGGCATAGGACGGCAACAACATTTCTACCAGGTGATTTTATCTTCGTCCGCCTACAACAATATCGCCAAAGTTTAGTGGCCTACCGACAATCCAATAAGCTAGGAAGGCGATTCTACGGGCCGTTTCAAGTACTGGAAGCCATTGGTCCTGTAGCTTACCGTATCAAACTACCTAACAATGCCAAAATACATGATGTGTTTCACGTATCTCTGCTCGAACGGTGCACCGGAGACCCCAGTTTTGCTCCTAGCCCTCCTCCGGATCATTTATTGGGCGTAGGCCACATTCAGCCCCTTCACATTTTGGGTCGGCGTCAAGTGCTGAAACAAGGTCATTTCGTCCCTCAACTCCTAGTCCAATGGACAACTCAGACGGTTGAAGAAACCACATGGGTGGACCAAGCCCAAATTCAAAAAGATTACCCTACTTTCAACCTTGAGGACAAGGTTCTGTTGAACAAGGGGAGTAATGATCCAGGAGCCCATGAACCTCAACCTAACAATGCTATTCCGACAGACACGCAGAAGCAGACAACACCAAACGAACCAATGATTACAACACCCACTGTGGCGACAAAAGCCTGCAAACGCACTACGAGGAAACCAGCATATTTTAATGATTATTTGTAGTGCATATTAAGGGAATTAGTTACAACAGTTAGGAATGGAGACCTATATATATGAAAGAGCGATTCTAGTTGAATATGAAGAATTTTCCCTAAAATCTCTATATTCTCATCTCCTTCTTCTTTCCTGCTATCTTCGTTCCTTCCCCTTACCCTTCTGTATCATCAGGTTTGAACAGTCTCGATGAGGCTAGTCCAGAACTCCTCAAGTACTTTGATAGACTGGGTGTTTGTTTGAATGAATGTAATAAATTAGCCAATGTCGCAGTTGACGCTGTTCTGGACAGTGTGTCCATAGCTACTACACATCTGTCCTAAATATTAATAATGCAAATCATGTATTGCATACATCCTGATGCATGCTCCTGGATCAGAAGTAATTAATAACTTGGTTTTCATATCCAGCGTAAGAAGAATTTTGAGTGTGTTCTTATATCAATGAGATTCTTTGGCCAATCTTATTCTTATATCAATGAAATTCTTCTACCACTTTGTCCGATCATCTTGGGCCTGTTGTTGTTGTTTTCTTTTCTGATTTTGTTCATTTACTTGCATCTTTTGGTGTGTGTTCTCTGGTGGTATATCTTATACCCTGTAGTCTGATGTGGTGAGTTAAGATGCTAGTTCCAAAGTTACTTTGTAAAGAGTGAAGATATGGTTCCCACTTTCTGTTTGGTATATATGTTTAGCAAATTATTGTGTTGGAAACTGCTAAGGGGAAGAGATCTTCTAGAAGTGTACTTGGCTTTTCCTTTTGTGAAGTTGTCACTTATTTGTTAAATTGGTTTACAAATACTGAATCTGCAGACTGTAGCCTTGCTTACTGGTTTTTATATTTGTAGGCTTAATGTTATTTTTCTTTTAACTTGTGTTAGATAGGATTCCAATGGAAGTAGTAATATTATGTTGGAGTTGAAACTCCATTGATGTATAAGTAAGTTGTTGTTTCCATAAAACAATTAAGTACCGGATTATGCCTTCCAAAATTTCTGGGTTATCAAGTCAATAAAGGTTTACCGTATAGTAAAATTTCTGGGCTATTGTTGCATAATTAGTTTCAACGTGTACTACAAACAGAAGTAGTTGCATTCGAGAGTACTAACATTAAGAAGATTATAAAAATTAGACAGGCTTAATTTATAAAACGATTATTGATTAGGTTAATTTCTAACTAATTAACAATCAAGAATGGCAATGGGCCAGCCAGTATAAAATTACATCTTTTTAATTGGATCTGAAGTTAGCCTAACTCTTCTAAGTTTAGAATAGTTGAGCCTCGGGTCGGTTTGAGTTTGGACCTGACCCATAGGTCATTCCACTGAAAACACTTAAATTTGGACTCATTAGTCAGCCTATTGTTATCCCTATTAACAATAGGGCAAATAATATTTAAAAAGTTATACATTTTACTTAATTTTATAATATTAAATAAAAATACTAAAATTAGTAACAAAACTTTCAATTTGTTACAATCAATCTTAACTATATATGCAGTGGTACTGATATGGCTTGTCCTATCGGGAAAATCCTTTGACAATTTATTATATTCGTAACAAATAATATTACGTATCAGCTTTCTTTTTAAAATTTAAGAGGCTAATTAAAATGATCATCATTCTTCTCGTTCTTCCTTCACTACCTGACTACATAAGTGGTTAGAAAGCAACTAGAACAATGACTTTGTTGGTTGATTTGGATTTCTTCTCTATGTGACTTAGTTTCAGCCATTATTGTCCACCTCCTAATGAAATATAAGAACAGTGGAGATCTATTCACCTATTCCCGTTTCGGAGTGCCACCCTATGCCCATCCACATCCATTAGCGCTCGGAATGTTTTAACAAGAGAGATGACGATTCCTTGCAAATATATGGAAACTGAATGTTGAATTGACACACAAATGATGGGACCCAACTCTTGGGCGTAAATCAAACGGCAAAGCTGTGTTAACACCGAAAAATTCAGAGCAACAGCAAAAGTATTTACTACTTGTACAGAACGGCAAGTTGGTTGTAGTCGAGTGCGGGCTTTTATCACCTTATTATTGCTTTTTCTTTTTTTCTTTTGGCAGAAGTTTCAAGGAACTAGCCTGCTTTCCACCTTCATAAAAATGAGATAACAAGCAAAAGTGAAGCAGAGCTCATTATCATGCTGCAAGGAAGTAGAAGAGGGCACAGATCTTATATCATTTACCACCTGCAAATCGACACAAGGAGAAGAAAATCAGACACGATTCACAATTTTGGATAAAGGTTGTGGGTTGTTCGGCGTAACTGAAGATTGAAAATGTATATAAACAACAGAGAAAGTGTATATATGAAGACCTTTTCCTTTTTCGCATGCTTTTCGTAAGAAAGAGAGGAATACAATAAGCAAGAAAACCCCAGCAATTAGGCCAATTAGTATTGCCAGTGTCTTCTCAATCTCATCTTCATTATTGTTACCTGTAAAGCAGATTAAAGAAACATCACACGAAAATATCAAACCATAAACAGCAATCATGGATTGATCATTATCACTTTGGAAATTCCTATCAAATTATGAACAGGGATCGTTTGACATCATCCGATAAAAGACAACAGGTATCATTTCTTTTTTTTTTTTTTTACCATGTAGATCATGTCAGGGGAACAAGTACTTCGGGAGTTTAGAGTAACCCTTTGTTGCAGGTATTTGGAAAGCCAGTTTGTCAAAGGGTTTTATGCTTCGTGACAATCAATTTCAGTACCACATACCCTGGAAATGCAATCCTTATAATTTATTCCTAAAAGCTTTTTCTTACATCCAGTACAAGAATATTCTACGCAACTAACCTGCAACTGCCAATATCATCTAACGTCATATCCATCATCAATTTTTATTAAACAACCCTCTCAGAAAGTGTAGAGCATTTTACCCGAATCCACCAACAAGTTCATCAACTCTGTATGGGTTAAAGAAGCAAGGAATTCCGATAAAGCTTGGTCCAAAATCTCCTTCTAGTTAACTTTCTTTAGAATCATTACTTCAATACAACCAACAGTAACTAACAAACCAGACAAAGGACGAGTCAGTGCACTTCCTTATCTCACTCATCAATTCTTAAAATATAGAATCAAACATAAATCCCACCTATGTCCTATGCATTCAAATTAGAAATCTGATAGTTGAAGAGAGAGGTGGTTTTAATAAAACTCGAATATTTTAATGTTAAATCACATCATAATCAACTTGAAAGTAATTTAAAAATTTTAAAAATACCAAAATTGTTCTTTTTTGAACCCCCAAAAAAGAATATTTAATAAAAACCCGGAAACCAGGCCCCGCCGGTGCAGATGGTGGTGAAGGTGCTTACCATTTCCACCTTGCGAGTGAGACCCACTTCCGGAGATGCGCAAGTAGCATTTGGCCAAGTACATGTCGCCCCATGCAGCGGTGGCGCACTCCGCTTTAAGCCGTCGGATTGCCTCCGACAAGCAATCTTGGCACTCACTCGCACTCAAATCCTGGACACACTGTGCTCTAGCGGAGAAATCCCCAGACACTCCAACCCTATAAAGCTTGTAGGACCCATCACTTGCACCCAAATAATCCAACACCCCGTCACGCGTTGTCAACGCCTCAGAACCGTACCCGATCAACGGCCCACATTTCTTCAACACCTCAGTTTTGTCCTCCACACCCAAGAACATGACGTTGTCGTACTTGACGAAGCAGCCGTCGAGCTGCAACACGCCGCCGGTGGAGTCCAGGCAGATGTTACCCAGCTGGCTTACTGCTCGGGCAACGCAGGAGGCGCAGTTGCCAGCCATGAGATCGCCTTGGCATTGGAAGAGGCCGTAGAGGGTGTCCGTCGGTGACGAAGAACTCTTGATGGTGAAGTTGTTGTAGGTTGTGGATGTTGCTGAGTTGACCAGCGAGGTTAGAAGCGAGTTGACGTTGGACTCGTACGGAGTGCCTGGGGTGTATTTCAGCTGTGAACAACCGCCGTACACGAAGGAGTCTAAGGCGGAGAACGTTGGGGTTATGAGGAGCGAGTATATTGTGAGAACAAGGGAAACAACAACCTCTGTCATCGTTCGACACATGATTAGTTCTTGTGATGCTGAGAGAGCATGATAGGTGCTTAGTGGTTTTGTGTGCGTAACTTTGGTGTCTATGGAGAGAGGGAGTGAGAGAAGTGAGGAACGTGGATTTGTTTGCTTGGGAGAGAATTCACGTAAGGGAGCTGTTCATATGATTGCACTTGCAGAGAAAACTTGCAATGGATTCTTCAAAGAAGTTCTTCATAGAGCTAGGAATTCTTATTCTGTTTGGAAGTTTCCATTCTTTCCATTTTTGCCCTCGATATATCTTCACCTTCAATTATATTTTGCTCCCTATACCTATACCTACTAAGCTGCATTAACAATGCCTGGTCATGGATGACTTGACAATCGTTAAGGAAACGTACCGCGTATTATAGTTATAGGGGAGATGCGCAAACTTCTCTCTTCCATTTTTCATTATATGTTTCCATACTAGTGAGAAAATAGACAACGTTCAAAGCCTCTCATCGTTATACAGCTTCTTGAATATAAGCCTTTTAAGAATTTCTGGTATAAAAAGGAATTTTTGTTAACACTGCCAATTAATAAAATGAAAATCCAAGGACAAAGTCTTGATTTGACAATTTTCGCTTAGACCGGTCCACAAAAACAACAAGAATAACCCACTAAAATAGAGCTAAACACGACATTTAGGCTATTTTTGGTCGGATATAAGATTTTTAATAGAATAAAATGAAATGATTTATAATAGAATATAACGTAAATGAATGTAATATTAGAAACTTGTTGTTTGAGAGGGATGGAAAAGGTCATAATGTAATATAGTGTTGTTTAAGTGAAGGGTTTATAATGTAATATAGTGTAAAGTTGTTTATCATTTTACATTTCATTCTAAATAATTAAACATATAAAAATAAAAATAAAAATAAAAATAAACAATGAAAAAATTTAAAGTAAAAGTAAAAATAAAAATAAAGTAATAAATATAATAGTAATAGTAATAGTAGTAGTAGTAGTAATAATAATAATAATGATAATAATAATAATAATAATAATAATAATGATAAGTAGGAGATGACGACGACGACGATAATAATAATAATAATAATAATAATAATAATAATAATAATAATAATAATAATAAAACAATTAAAAAGATGATAATAATAATTATCAGTAGAAAATAATAATAAGAATACTAATAATATTAATAATAATATGTAGGGAAATCATAATAATTATTAAAATAATCATAATAAATGTTAAAAATACTAATATTAATATTAGTATTTTTAACATTTTATTATTATTATTTTAATAATTATTATGATTTTCCTACATATTATTAATACTACTATTACTACTACTACTACTACTACTACTACTACTACTACTACTGATGATGGTAATAATAATAATAATAATAATAATAATAATAATAATAATAATAATAATAATAATAATAATAAAATAGGAGAATGATTAGTTCTTATTTAAACAATTAAGTTAAATTTAAGAGAATAATGCTGATAACATATAAAAACGACATGGATCTCTTTAAGAGGGATCCTTTATCTGTATCTTAATACGCCAAAGTTTTCTATTATAGGTCATGTCATTAGGAAGTTCCAGCGGAGTCATATCATTCTTGATCACCTCCCCTTAATTCTTTTTTGTCCTTCCTTTTCTCCTCTTACAACCTCTAAGTACAATCTTCTTGTATCTTGTCATTGAAACACTTAGGTGTCTCCTCTTAATATGTCCAAATCACCTCAGTCCTGTCTCTCTTAAATTTTCAATAATATTAGTCACATTTAATTCGTACCTCACCACTACATTATCGGCTTTATCTCTTCTAGTAAGATTGCATATCCAACAAAAGCATCATCATTTTCGCTACCATTAGCTTATGACTATGTACTTATTTGATGAGTTAATACTCCACCCCATTGAACATGAATGACTTAATTGTTAAACGATAGAATTTGCTTTTAAGCTCAAGTAGTATCTTCATATATAAAACTCCTGATGCACTTCTCCATTTAAGCCACTTTGATTTGATACGGTGGACTATGTCCTCATCAATCTTTCCATTGCTATAGATGATAGATTTGATATACTTAAAATACTCCTTTTGTGGTATAACTTCTGAACCAATGTTTATCTCCACATCGATATCCACCTTATGTCTCGAAAAGTTACATTCTACGTACTTATTCTTAGTCTTACTCAATTTGAAGTCCTTTGACTCTAATGCATCTCTCCACAATTCAAGCTTGACATTGATATCCTTTTTTGTTTCATCTACTAAAACAATGTTATCAACAAACAAGATACACCAAGGCATCCCCTTGGACATTCTTGGTAAGCTTATCTATCATAATTGCAAACAAAAAAGGGTTAAAAAAAGAGCCTAGGAGTAGTCCAATGTTAATAGAAAAATACTTTGTATTATCTCCTATCGTCCCTACTCTAGTTTTTGAACCTTCGTACATATTCCTAATAAATAATATAGGTTATAGGAACTCCTTTAGCTTCTAAACACCTTTACATGATTTCCTTAAATATCCTATCATAAGCCTTCCCTAAATCAATAAAAACTATGTGTCGATTACTCTCTCTTCCCATGTAATATTCCGTTACACTTTTCTATCATTGATGAAATTGTTCAAAAAAGTGGCTAAGTTAATGTTTAATCGTTCATGAGTTTTGAATTTAATAAAAAAAGATTTCACCAATAGTAAAAATTTAATGGGACATTTTTTAATCTCTATTTTAGACCAAGTTTTATAAAGAAAACTAAAATTAATAGGAGATTATTATTAACTACCACAAAAATTATTGCCTATAAGACAAACTTATTCTAGGGATTTTTTTTCACTTTTTGTTACTTTTTAGAAATTAATCATCACTTTGTTTTGTTTATAATGTTACTTTTGTGATCCTACAGTTGCTTGGTGGGATCAATTAGAAAGTGGTGCTTTAGAATTTCACAAGTTTGCAAGTTGAATTCTGAGTTAATGTGTCAGTGCAATAGGATATGAAAAGAATTTGAACACATTTGCAAGAAAAGGAATACATTAGGACATAAAAGATAGAACGATTCGATCTTTGATTGAATGTTTTGAGAATGGTATATTATTATCATTTATTATTATTGAGTTGAATATAATTTCTTATAATTTTGGCGAATTGGGTTTGAAGAATTGAGTTTGATAGATGAGAGTGACTTGAAAGATAATCTTATATGAGAAAATATTGACATGTCATTTGGTATAATGAATTTGAGTGATAACGATGATAAGACTTCTCTCAATGATAAAGATTTTGTACTAAATGATAATTAAAGTCAATGTAATTTAAGCGGCTATTAAATTTAACGAAGTTTCAAGTTTTCATTTTTCTCTTCTTTAAATTTTAGTTATATTTAATGTATATATTAAATTTTATAAATGCAATACAAATATAAAAATTTAAAATTTTTTCAGGTTTCACTTTTGGTTGGTTATGTTCTTCGATACAAACTTTTGTTATAATAATTATGGAGTCATAGAGCTTTACTATTTATTATTTGATATTTTGAGGTAATTATTCTTTACCATATGATGAAGTTGTAACATTTTAAGTACTTTGTTTTATCTTTAGTTTAATATTTGTATGATAATTAAATAATATTTTATATATTAATTGTGATTATTATTTATTTGTGAAATATATGAACAGTAATATCAATAGAAATAAATAAGTTGTTAATATTGTTTTAAAAAAAAGGTTGTTAATATATCAAAATTTTATTGTTACGATTTTGGAGTCATTGTTGATGTAAAATAAAAAATTATATATCACAATATATCGAGAGATTATTTTATAATTTTAAAAAAATTTAAAGATTTTTTTATTATTTTTAAAAATTATTCTAAATAGCGTTCAGTACCAATATGTTATCGTACTAAAATTAAATTTTAGCACCAATAACAGTATGGTATTTAAAGCGTTAATATGTAGTGCTGGTGTTCAATCATTGGGTGAGAAATTACCTTTTAAGGGAATTCATCGTTCAGCGCGTGGCTCATTCAACTGCCTGTGAGATTATTGAATCTTATGCTTCGTTGATCACTGTGTATTCTCTTTTTATTATTTCAACCAAATGATTATTTCCTTGTAACCACCCAATCATACATGAATTGGAACTTAAATATATGAAACGATGATCTCAGAACGATAACAAGGTTCGTTTTACACATTAAAGCAACCCAGCAACTACCCAGTTTCCTTTAATTACCATCTAACCAAACTCAAACGCCCAAATAATAATAATAATGTACTTGAGTGGTTGATGTATCACATTCTTTACTTGTGAAGTTAATATTATATGGTAAGATAATGAAAACATTTTTATTTCACTTTATGCATAATTTAACATATTGTTGATAAATTAAAGTTACCATGGTGCTTTCCTCTCAATTTATAGTGATTCAAATTCGAGTTGTGGCGTTAAATTGAATAGATGTTTGTAATACAGAATTTTTGGATGTTAATCTGCTTTATTCGATAATTTTGGAGTATCAACTATTTAGTAAATGAAACCGAGGATTTAATATGTCCTTTCTCCTATTTTATGCAGTGAAAAGAGTTACGCCAGAATATTAATAAAAAAATAAAGGTCTCATTCTCAATGTTTGCCATCGTCTGCTACACAAAACTTCTTTATTTGTTGATCACAACTGTAAAATGGGAGCAGACAGGGATTTGCGCCATTTCTCTGTTGAACTTTATGTTTTAATTTGTTGTTACCTAATCCTTTTTACTCGTGACTGGGAAAACAAAAAAAAAAAAAAAAAAGGAGTGCGGTAAGGGCGTTGAAGTAGTGGAATAAGAAAGGGATTGGGCGGTCACTGATTCAATTGATCGAGTTGTTATATTGTCAGATCAAAATTTGAACATATGGCTACCTTGTTTGCTGCCTTATAAAGTTAAAATTCTCTTATAGGCCATGGAAAGCTACAATTCACCATTAATAAAGCAGATAAGTTTATTGAGACACAATGAAAGACTAGGTTCAGTTTCTTCTCGGTACATTGATGAAATGAGGTGAGTGGAGAATAGTCTTCTCTACTTGTAAAATATAATGTTTTTTCCAATTGTCGTGTCTAATGCTCAGGGAAAGAATCATACAATTTTTCATGTAGATAACTAGGAGTGTAGAAATCCCCAGTTCCCGTAATCTAAACGTATCCATTCACATACACATGCATTTCACGTAGAAGGCGGTGCTAGGTTTTCACTCGGCGGTACTTCCCACATCTGACAATGAATGAAAGAAAGGTTGGAGTTTAATTATCAAAAATAGATCCATCCGATGTGCCATATAAGGATCGGTTTCAACTAGAATCCAATCGTTCGTGCAGTAAAATCCTTGAAAGAAAGGGACAGGTGCAGAGGGACATAGTTTAACCATATATGTTATGATCTATCAACATCTTGGGGGTTGCGCATATATTACATGGCAACTAAAAAACCACATAAAAACTCACCATCTACCAAGTCTACGATTATCTTCTATAGCTCTCTTCTAATGTCAGAAACGACATACTACTCCATCATGCCAACAAGATAAATAGACAGCCCAGAATGCTCCTCGCTGTTCCCTAGGATTTAATAAGCTTCCAACTTTAACTGCTCTGCCTTAGAACTCAACATATCTTTGATTTTGCTAATTATAGTCAACTGAACTATAGTTTCTTCACTAACAAACATAAAACTGTTGTTCATATCTGCTAATAAATTAATCGGTTGGTTGGGAAATGAGATGCCCATTTTCTTACGGCTGAATGACTGAGAGAGTATTAAAGAAAATGTTTAAATTCCATTTAGCTGATTTGGTGACATAAACCTTGTAAAGCACGTGTTTGTGAATTAATACTTCTGTCGACTCTAATATTGCAATGTGCATATGGTTGGCTAATCTTTATTTCCCTTCTACTGAAGCAATGGTACATGGTTAATTAAAGAAACACGATTTTTAATTAGAGTGTAAAAGAAGGAATCTGTTTCGATTGATTTATAGGATTAGTTGGGCTGACCATTCCATTTTGGGCAAGACCTGACAAAATAACTACTAAAGAAAATTGAATTTAGTTCGTTTCTATTATATGTTGGTATATTTGAAAAAAATAGACAACGATAATAGTAAAAGAAGCAAACTAAATTCAAATTTTGCAAAACATGTCATTAGATTCTGGTGTGCTCATGTCCTCTGACCGTGGATTCTCCTACTACTTTATACACTGATCCTGCGTTTGGTTAATGTCCTCAAGGTGCGGGCAGTGGACAAGGATGCAAAAGTTCTATCCTTCGTTCTGTTTGCTTGCTGTCCTCACCTTTTTTTGTTCCGTCTTTAGAGGACAAGAACAGAAATTTTTGTTCATTTCAAAACTGAGGTACAGAAATTCTTGTCCGTAGGACAAGATCAAGAAAAGACGAAAATAGCCTCATGTAATGTCTAAAACCTAAAACAAACAATATTTTAATTAATTAATACTTATATTTTAATTAATTAATCAATATTTTAATTAATTAATCATAATATTTTAATTAATTAATATTTTAATTAATAAATAGTTATATTTTAATTGATAATAATATTTTAATTAAATATA
>JANZXR010000003.1:15385279-15401952 GCA_027575705.1 Erythroxylum echinodendron
TGATGATTTTGGGAATCTCTGGCCAGAGTAAATTGAAATTTGGAAAGGTTGTTTTCAAATATCAATTATAAATCATTTATTAATTAGCAAGAACGAACATGATTGGATTATTTAGAGTAGACACGAACTCCATATTCTAAGTCCAATTAGAATATTAGATGACGAAAGGATTAATTTATACATTATAGCCATGCATAGACAGATTAAGTCAAACCACTTTGACATTCCTAACATTTGGGTGGTCATGACATGTTGCTAGACGTCAATCATGATCTGTGATTATAGATTGTTTAATTAGGGAATTAAAGATAAATTAAAAGGAGTTTTAATTTATCTAATTCTAATTATGAATTAGAGTTATAATTTATAATCATGGCCAACATATTAGGAACCTAATGAGTCACACATAAAAGATCTACAAAGGAGAAAAATGAAATTTGAATTAAGTTGGACTTAATTGAGAAGTTTTAGAAACTTTAAAGATCAATATGTGATATTTGATCTTATAAGGACTAATTCATAATTATGACAAAAGTTTGACTTTAGTTATAATTTTGATAAAATCCAAGGATATGAAAAATAAGATTTTTCATATAAAAAGGAAAAATTAGAAAAATGGATGCTAGCTCTTCTAACAATTTTTCCTCTCAAAATTGGTTTTGAGTTTTTCTCTGAATTGATCTGTGGATACCATTAGAGGTCGGACGATTGAACGACTTGTGGATTGACAAGATTCAAGAAGAAAGGAAAAATCACGATAGGAAATCGAAACAGGTGTGATTTTGATATATTTCTTGTTTTATGTTTTTATTTAATTATGTTAAAGTTGATTCTGTGGAAAATTTTTTGAAATTATATCCGCTGCGCTTAGATTTGATCTTGCATATTTTTCTAACACGAACTACATGGACCAAGTGTTACTTTATGCCCTACAACCAATCGATTGGTTGTAGTTTAGTGTCAAAATAATTTAAAGGTATTCTTTATCTTGTACATGTTTAGATGTATATGATAAATTCCATGAGATATTTATATATTACAAATGAAATTATAGTTATGAGATTTATATTGCTTTTATTTATTATCTCTAAATTATTCCTAGTCATTGTTATATTCAGACTGGACATTAATAAAATATAAAAGGACTAGCACATGTTTTTTTTCCTTATAAAGGAAGTAGTCAATCTTATAGGCTAAAGTTTAGAGATACTTAAACAAATATTTGGGTGCTTGTTGAGAAAAAGTTTATTGAACTGAACCGATATGAGAATTCCATTTGAAACGTTACTTGTATATCTATAGAAATTCTCATTGTGGTAATTGTATAAGTGATCCTTTCACTTGAGTTCTCCAAAGTTATCTTGTATAGTGATTACTATGTTTTGATACTATTTATGACCTATTCTAATCATGGATAGCTCATTCAATAGTCATTAAATGTAACATTAATTATATGTAGGTAGTTGATTAATTAACATCGGATTCATCGCCATAAAGTAATTAAGGAAAATGTTCTGTTATTCTCTTATAGTATTGATTTGGGAAATCCTTGACCAAGATGGAATGACGTTTTGTAAATATTATAATAGCGAATGGTGGAGAACTAATATAACTCAAAATAAAGTAGACATTAATTCTATGCTCTATGTCTAATCGAAAAATTGTATGATGAAAGGATTGAATTATACAAAAAAAATCATGTATAGAAGGGTTAGTTAAAACTACTTTGACATTCTAAAATATTTGGGTAGTCATTAAGCGTTGCTAGATGTCAATCTTGATATATGATTATGAATTATTTAATTGAAGAATTAAAGATAAATTAAAAGGATTTTTAATTTATCTAATTCTAATTATGAATTAGAATTAGAATTTATATTCATTGCCAAAATATTTGGGAACCTAATAGGTATCACATAAAGAATAGGTTAATGAGAGCAAAGATATTTTAATTAAGTTGGACTTAATTGCAAAGTTTGAGAAATTTTATGATTAAATATAAGGGATCTTATTTGGGCATAATTGGTATTTAACTAGAATTAATTGTAATTATAATTAAATTTTATTTAAAATTAGAATTTTGTTTTAATTAAATTAATAAAATGTCCAAATCTTATTATAAATAGGCTTAAACTCTATTGGCGCACGTCTTGCTTAACTCTCTTTGTAAGGATTACAGAGTTCTCTTAACCTATTATGTGCATATTAGAGGCTGGACACTTGTGTGGCTACAATAGTTGAGATGGATTGATTTTGAAAACAGTTCGAGGGATACGACAAGAATATGATCAAGCTTCTGAATAAAGTATAAATTAATATTCATTCTTTATTATGATTTATATGTTAATTATTTTATAAAATTAAAGTGGTTTTGGATTTTAGGAAATCAAAATATGAAAGGATTTTGTAATTATTTTTTTGCAGTCGGATACATCTTGTCCTGGTTTCCTGACACAAAGCTACTGCAGAGATCTCATGGATCAATTCTATCAATCTTTATGTTATAGTAAGTGCTTTGTCACCTTTATCTGATAATATCCCTATTATTAAGAGTAATGAGGATTTTGAACTGTTTGAAGACAAGTTAAAAGGGACGTATGCATGGAAACCAAAGAAGGTGGAACCTTCTAAGAGGTGGTGGTGGCAGCCAACAGAAAGAAAATTTAAGACGATATCTTATGAAGAAAGTACTAAACCTACTATAGGAGCTCATTATGGAATAAACTAAAAGAGTTAGCAACTAGCATAAATGAATCTTTGATGCTGACTGGAGGCTTTAATTTAATCATATCCATGGATGAGGATGAAGGAGAAAAAGCTTTTGGATAACCATGTCCTAAGATACAGTAAAGTATGGTATAAATTCAAATGATAAACATTCTACCGGGGAGGAATGTATTTACTTAAGGCAATAATCAAAGTGGTCCCAATCTTATTAGGAAAAACATGATCATATTTTGGCTAATTTGGAATAGTTCTGATCTTTTCCTAATATTTTCTTAATATTTCCCAACCCAAGCATATCAAATCATTCTCCTATTATTACTTAAGTTGATTTAGTAGGTTTAACAAATTTTTTCGCTAATTTGGATGGCTTTGGTGCTACTATATAGAAAGGCATTAGTGCTACTATGCCAAGAACCACACAATACATTTATTCTCAATGTATGAAGTTTATTAGAAATGAGTTAAAGGCTCTATATAGAGATAACATTGCCAATACCTAACATCTTCTTCATTCAGCGAAGCAAACATTACAATATGTACATATGGCACTTAACAACAATCCATACTCTTCTTATCTTCAAGAAAGTGAGAGAATAGCTAAGAGCAATCTACCTATAGATTTTATGTTTGATTTCTCTATCATAAAGCAAAGATTTAGAATTGCATAGCTTCAAAAGGGTGATAATAAATCAACTTTCTTTCACGAAGCTATAGTAGCAAGGAGAGTGATAGTTGTAGGTTGCATAATACTTTAACAGTTAGTTTAGTATGTCTTTAGTTGTTAAATTGAATGATTAGTGTATATTTAGGTTAATTTAGTTAGATATTTGTGTTTTATGGGTTAGAGTATGCTATTGAGCTTAAATTTTGTGTAGTTAAGGTGCCTTAATGTATTTATTAATGTTTCAGATCCAATATCAAAGAATAGATAGAATTCAGAGGAAACTCAGAACAAGGCTCATGGCTATAACAGAAGCTTGGTGGCCTGCCACGATCATGACAGAGAGCAAAAATTTAGTGCCACAATCATGGCATTATGGGTCATGATCATGACCTGCGCAACAATAGACGTAGATCGACTTTTAAAATGTGAATTTTTGAGGGATATTTTAGACTTTTGGGCCCAAATAAACCCTAATGTTTGCCCTAAGTGGAAAAAATATATAAAGAAAAGAATGAAGACCTAAAGGGAGCTCCATTTTTTGCCACTTTGAGAAAGATCCAAGGAGAGAGGAAGAAGAAGAGAGAAGGAGGAGAAAGGAAGAAAGAGGAGAAAGGAAGAAGGAGAAGAAGGGCTACAGTGCTGCTATCTTCTCGATATATTACCCTTCCAATTGAAATTTCATTTCATATTTATTGTTCTTTCTTTTGAATGTATAATATGGATTTGATAGTGATGGATTTGTGTTTGATGATGATGTTTTAAACCTCTTTATAGATTTATTCTTGAATAAATGTTAATGTGATTTCTTTTGATGTTAATATGTTGGGTATTGTGATTATTTGCTATATTTATATGCTTCAGTAACAAATCAAGAGAGTAAAATGATAGCAAAATAATTAGATTAGGTAATGAGAGCTAAACAATTTAATATATCATGCAAATAATCAAATTGGGAATTTATACGAAGATATATCTAATGTGAGGACTTGATAATCTATTAGAGGACTTAGGATCTGATTGGATTTGTGGGTTTTTGGTTAATTGAGAGATTGGAAATTTCATAATTCAATTAGGGATTATGATTTAGGTTTTAATGATTATAACTCGAGAGAAAGTAACCCACCCTTCAAAGTCTAAGACCGATACCGTATTAACTCAAAAGTAATCATATTAGCATTTGATGACTGGATAAATTCCCCTTCTCATAATCGAATAATCTTCCTTGTGTGATTTCCTTTGTTAATTTGGCGGTGCTCAATTTGATTCCTTGTGCGTTAATTTTACATTTTAATTTCAATCAATCCATATTTACTAATTTACTTTTCTATTTAGTTTTTATCTTCTTTTTAATAATCCTTTTAAGCCTTAGATAACTTATAATTAGATTAGTTCACTAACTTCTTGTGGGATCGACACATTTAATACTACAAGTTTATGACTCCTATACTTGTGAATATTGGAGGTTTTATTAAAAGCAAAACTTGCTCAACAAATTTTTGATGCCGTTACTGAGGAGTTAGTAAGATTAGTTTAATTCTTTTAATCTAAATAGTTTTTGCCACTCTTGTGTTCGTGCACTTGCATGAACACAGGAGTTAACAAAAATTTGAGTTGGATAGCTAAGACATTAGAACTTGACATCACTCGATTAGAATAAGTAATCCAAAGAGCTAGACTTGAAGAAGAAGAGAATATCGAAGTAGCCATTGTTGGAGAATTTCATCAAGAGTTTCAACAAAGAGGAAACCAAGGGAACCAATTACAGACCCTTATGGATTTCATGAGATCGAGATTTAATGTGACCAATTAAAGTGTCGCTTGACCACCTGCTCAAACAACTTCATTCAAAAAATAGCCAGCCTTACTAAACATGTGGCAAACAAATGTGCAATTCTACGAATTGATCAACAAGGATCCTAACACACATATAGTAAATTTCTTGGAAGTATTTGATACCTTTCGATATCATGGAATGTCGAAAGATTCCGTTAGGATGAGGCTCTTATCCTTTATGCTAAGGGATAGAGCAAAGACATGGTATCATTCACTTAGTCGTGCAAATGTCACAACTTAGGAGCAATTGGTGCGTACATTCCTAGACAAGTACTCCTCCTTATAAAGACTACCAAAATCATCAAAGAAATTACAAACTTTCAGCAGAGTGATGGGGAGTCCTCGTATGAGGCATGAGAAAGGTATAAAGATTTGTAAAGGAGGTGTCCTCAAAACAACTTACCAAAAGAATTTCTCTTGCAAACTTTTTATAATGAGTGAACCCACCTACCCAAGGCACTGTCGATACAACATCAGGAGGATATTTGATGAGGAAGAAGGTGGACGAAGCAAAAGTGTTACTAGAAGAAATGACTAGCAATAGTTGTCTTTGGATAATAGATAGGAGTAGACAATCCACAACCCTTCATGAGTAAAAACGAGCTTTAGCTGTTGACCCAATTATAAAAATGCAAGATAAAATTGATAACTTGACTCGACAGCTAAACAATATGAAGGCTTCTTCCTCATCTATTATGAAAGCTATTCAATAAAAATGCGAGCTGTGTGGGCAAATAAACTGTGACACCATTAATTGTTTCTTGATGAAGGATCATGAACTAGAGTAAGTGAATTACATGGGAGCACAATTAGGTAAAAGAGGGGAGAATAACCCCTACTTCAACACATATAACTCTGGGTGGAAAAAACAACTAAACTTCTCTTGATTGAACAATGCAGGAGGTCAATTTCGACCTTAAAGGCCATTTGATTTTCAACAAGAGAAACAAAATTCAATGGACTTTAATCTAGATAAGAATTTGGAAAAGATTAGGGGTATGGAAGACACCCATAGGAGGCTAGAAGGAAGATTTAAACAAGTGACAAAGAATCACACCTCATGCATACACAATTTAGAAGTCCAAATGAGCTAGTTGGCAGTCGCTTTGTCGACATGAAGTGTAGGAACCCTTCTTAATAACACTGAGACAAATCTAAAGGAAAGAATAATGGTGATCAACTAGGTTGTTGAAGATAAGCTCAATCAAGTTAAAGATGATGGAGAAGAAGAAAGGCAAAAGACTAATATAGGTTCCTTACAGGTTAAATATAACCTTACTGAAATTAAAAGATATCAACCTTCGATTCTATAGCCTATTCATGCAATGAGGAAATCAAAGGAAGATGAATTGAATGAAGTTTTAGATATAATGGAGAAATTAAAAGTATAACTCGTTCAGAATGAATTTATAAAAGGGAAGTTGGAGAATTAATTGTTAAGCACAAAGATAAGGCATTTATAGATCTAGTAGCCAGCATAAATATGATGCCTTATACATTGTATAAGAGGATGGAATTAGGAAATAACACCTACTCTTTTGTATGTTCAAATAGTCGATATATCAGTTTACCATCCAAAAGGTGTGGTCAAGGATGTTTTGGTTAGCGTAGACAAGTTCATCTTCCCCACAAATTTTGTAAATACTCATTAGAGCAATCTCCAATTTGGAAAAAGACTAAAAAAAAGAAAAAACTGAAAAAGAAGGGTAGTGCGAAGTATCGTCTGGTAGTGCAAATGCAATTTATGAAAGTTCTAATGATGTTATCATCACACGACCCATTTGAACCACCATGAGCCAACAAAGAACATCAAGCTAGTCACAGTGAACAATTGTTGCATGGGAGGCATCCCATGATTTTCAATTCTTAGTTGTTCATCTTTTGTACTAGAGTAGGTTTCCGATGTTGTTTGTGTGTGTTTTTGAATTGAGTGAACACCTAGAAGAGATCAATCATGAGTAGGACTTGGGAGAATGATTTGATAAGGAAAACAATAAGGTCGTAATGTAATTATGAGGTGTGGAGCAACCTCGGGAGTGAAAGGAGGAAAAAAGAGCAAATTCCAAAAAAAGTGCAGAAGTTTGCAGGCCACGATTCTGGCTTGTGGCAGGGCAGTGCTGGTATGCATGAATTGCAACAAATGTTTTTCTAGTTTTAACCCTCCTAAACCCTTCCTAACTTATATATTTACACTCGTCCTCAATTTTCCTACATATTTCATTTTCTTACGATCTCTTTAAACACAACAACTTATTTATCTCTCAACAACCATCTTAAGCCTTTATCTCTCCCAAAAAAATTTCCTCACAACTCTCAATCCAATGGGGCCATGCATTAAGCAAATAGTCAAGTGTACTAAACCTACAGGCAAGGTTCAGGTATCGAGCCGTGGGCAAAGAAATCGAGTGGAGGATTATAGGGCACCTTTCCTGATCTACTCGGAGGAGGAAGGTAACTGCTACCACATCTTTAGTTTAAAGAACATTATTGTCCCTAAATATTTAGATTTTGGTACGTTCGAAACAATTGGATTGAGAGAACGAGTTGAGCTTTAGGCAGAAGAGTTCATTGGGAAAAATTTATGTGATTTAATTATGCCAGAATTATTCTCCTCCCTTCAATACGAGCCAACCAACCTTAAGAACCTATGGTTTCAATTGCGGGGTCAACCATATAGCTTAGACTATGACATTTTGTATGAAATCGGTGGATTTCCCAACTCAACCACATTCATTTATAATTTTAGGCCAATCGAATAAGTAGCATCGTTAGTATCCTTTCATAAGAATGATTAACTTAAGAAATGAGGTAGGCAAGAAAATATATAAATAAAATAAAATAAAAAATATTATGTAAATCTCAAATAAATAACTATTCCTTTACCCTTTTTTGAAACAAATTGAGTTATGAATAAAGCTAGTAGCCAATTGAGAATATGATGTAGCTCAGTAACTGGGGAACATTCATCACAAATGTTTGCCTTTGTGTCAAAAAGATATAATGACATTCTAACTAAGCCGCTTAAACAAAATATGACTTAGTTGAGTAATTGGGGGACATTCATTACAAATATTTGCCTTCTTGTTAAAAGGTTAGGTTCATGTTAATAAAATTAACAAAAATAATGTATTGTTTAATAAATCCTACTAATCTTGGAATAGCTTGATTTCTTATGAAAAACCACTTAAAGATAGTTACAATTTTAATTGACCAAATAATTATCAATGTGTATGTGTAAGTGATAAAAGTGAATGAATGTGACATTAAGTCCTAATTAGTATGTATATTTAGTCGGAAGTACTTAGACATAGATTTCACATGTTAATAAGTTAGAACAACTTGAAGGATCGTATTTATAATTAAATTTGTTTTCATGAAGTTCAATGCTGGTGTACCATTGTTGCATATATTTGTTTTATTGTTAGGTGCGTTTTATGCTTTGTGTTTTGCTTAAGGACAAGCAAAATTTAAATATGGAGATGTTAATAGTTGTAGGTTACATAATACTTTAGTGGGTAGTTTAGTATATGTTTAGTTGTCAAATTGAATAATTAGTGCATGTTTAGGTTAGGATTGTGTTATTTATATGTGTTTAATTGATTTCTTAATTATTTCATAACACTTAGCTATCAAGGACATAAAATTACTTAAGATACTCACTTTGACTCATATGTGATTTTAGGCACAATTCAGAAGTAAAGAAGATAAAGTGAGTCGAAATCACGAAATATGGGCCATTTTCAAAGATTAATATTCACTTGTCTTCATGGAGCAAGAAAAAGAAAATTAAAAGACAAGAGGAAGACAAGAAAATGGAACAAAAGAAGACGAATCATTGAAAACATGTAGCATGTGCATGTTTTTGCCATGCAAAAACATCAATTTAATGAAGCAGTAAAACGATAGTATAGTGACAACAAAACGCCAACAAAAGAAGAAAACAAAGTTGGGCCAATATGTAAGCGTGTTTCACACACATACACACATACAGATGTTTCGCAAAAGCGACATAGTAGACGTTACACACTAAAAGAAAATGCAACACACGCTAAAAGCATTGAGGGAAATGACAACATGGGGCGAGAGGAGCGAAACGCAAGTGCAGTAGGAGTAAATGCAGAATGCAAGTGTTATGTATGAAACACAGACATTTGTCTAATAACAAAATGGACAGTAGCGGTAGCGTGAGGGTGAATAGTGGAGTAGACCAGAAATTAAATAGGAAAAGAAGATAGTAGCGTAGGTGGGACAGAAAATAAGAAGAGAAGACCATAACAGTAGTTAGAGTTTTAAGGGTTTCAGCTGGGTCATTCAATGGGGGTTGAAACTTTTTTTTAGAGAGACCCATGAAGGGTTAAACAAAGCCTCCTCTAAACCTCAACACCAGTTACTTTCATTTGGGAAACTTTATGATAGTTGTGAAATTGCATGATATTTTAGGGTTTAATTTGTTATGTATTTAGTGTGAATTTGAGTGTTGAGTATGCATTTAGGGTTTAATTATGTTAGTTTAAGTGTTTGAGTGTTTGTGTGTTTTTATGGGTTAGTATAAGTCTTTGAGCTTAATTGTTATATTTTGAGGTACCTTGATGGGTTTGTTAGTATTTCAAGATAACTGGTGAAGAACGGAGAAGATTCGAGGAGTTTTTTAGCCAAAAGCGTAGGTCATGATTGTGGCATAGCAGGCCACGATCGTGACAGAGAAGGAAAAGCCAGAGTCGCCAAGCCACGATTGTGCACATGAGGGCACAATCGTGATAGAGAGCGTACATTCAGGACACGATCGTGCGCATGGGGCCACGATCATGACAAAAAGGTTTAGGAGTTGGCTATGATCGTGGGAGGCAGGGCCACAATTATGGCCTACATCGGGCTGACAGAAAAACTCAAGTTTCGCAAGATTTCTTGGACCGTTTTGACCCCGATTTTAACCTAGACCCTTAAAAGTATAAATAGAATATCACAAGTTAGTGCGAAGGGGAGGGGGAGAGACTTGGAAGAACTTTGAGCAGCAACCCAACGAAACCCTAAAAAAAGACCTTGAGAGATCGAGAAAGTGACGAAGGAAGAGAGAAGAGGAAGACGACGTAGACATGACGTGTTTCTTGTATTAAGAAGCTTTCTGAAGTCCCGACTTGCCATCATCCTATCGTGGTTTGATTCCTATGTATTTCAATTTTATTTAATTATAGAATTGATATAAATAGATGATTATAGACTGCGTTGTGGTTGATGTTCTATACTCTCCTTTGGATTATTATTTTTGACTTAATGAAATATGATTATTTTATGTGTTCATTGAATTAATTGTGATTTATTCTATGCTTAATATCTCAATAATAAACTCGAGGGTGAATCGAGATAAAACGATTAATTTGGGCTAATGAGAGTTAGGTAGATTAATAGAAACATAATAAAATCAAGTTGGTAAATCTTGTGTAGAGTTCTAATTATTTATTAGAGAACTTAATAACTAATTAGGTTTTGGATAGGTTGGTATTTAAGAGATTACAACCTCCTATAATCTGATTAGGGTTTATACTTTAGGGTTCAATTATAACTTGAGAGAGAGTAGTTGATCCTTGGATGTTTTAGAATCGTTAATTCAATAAAACGTAATTGGTTAGGTTGTTGTTAAAGATAGGTAATTTTCCCTTTCTCTCTTTTGGTAAACTCATTAGGTGAAACTTGGGTGTATGATCATTGTTTGTTAATTGGATAAATTCCATTAGTATTCAATTTTGTATTTAATTTGTTTATTGTCATCGTGATTATTTTTAATTTTGTGTTAATCATTAATCGTTATTTTTGTTGATTGATTTGGTTTATTTGGTCTACTTAATTCTTGTGCTTTAAGTTATTGTTTGTTAATTATTGTTTAGTAGTGCTTCCGAACTTAGATTTAGGACTAGTAGCCTTCCTCGTGGGATCGACATCTTAGGTACTACGTGAACGACCCGTGCGCTTATGAAATTTACCAAGGTTATAAATAATAAAATTTAGCGCGTGTAACCTTGCAACCACTTTACATACACTCTTTATGGGATCGATCTAAACTCACCACTGCTATAGTAGTAGGTCTAGTTATTTTATTTTGATTAGCATTATAATGTGATGTCAATTTTGGCGCGGTTGTTGGGAAGTACGGTGTTTTAGTTTTAGTTTGTGATTTTAATTAGTGTTTTGTACATATTTGTTTCTAATTAGTTTTTCAGTTATTTCTTGATCTTTTCACTTTTGTTTGACATTTGTGAAAAAAAAATCTGACATGGATAAAAGTAATTTCTTTTATAACTTTACTCTCAATCTTATAACCAAGGTTATACTGATAAACCTAACTTTAATTATGGATGGGATAATCATCATAATTACTTCTATGATAGTTTGCAGGACACATAACAATTCTCGTGTGGACCAAAAGCTTCTTGTCACAACTCAAGTATGACTCTGGATGACTATATCAAGACTTGTAATGATGGCCATCTTCAATATCAATAGGGTATGCAACAGTTTCAAGAGAGTATGCAACAACTTTAACGGAATACCCTACAATTCCAACAGGATGAAAGGGAAAGCCAACATGACTGAGGTACATCTCTAAAAGAATTGATTAATATTATGGTTGCTAACAATCTTCAAATTCAACAGAATATGCAGCAGTTCCAACAAAATATGTAGTAGGTGTTTCAACAAGGTGTACAGCAAATATGAGAGGATACTCTACAATTCTAGCAAAATGCATTGCCTCAATAGGGAGACATCAATAATCTGGAACTGTAAAGTGAAGAGGAGCAGCCGTATCAACCTAAGGTGTACCCAATGGATGTTTGTGAGGAAACTGTACAAAGTGATAAGGAGCTTGAGAATTTTGAGAGCATTACTCAAAGAGTTGCTTGTGTGGAAGAAATAGAGGAGAAGCTCGAAACAAAAAAGGACATATCTTTTAGCTCGAAGGTAAGTACTAAGTTCCATTTTGTTGTTGAGAATGACTTTTTACTTTTACCTAGTAGGTTAGAGGAATTAAACAAGGAAGCAAAAAGTGAAGAGACATTCGAGATCTTTCAAGAAAGTATGTATTCAATAGAGATCGAAAGTCTAAAGATAGGGAGGATGCTAAATGGGAATGATGATCAACTAAGGCCCTATCTGGAACAACCTTGCATGGAGAAAAAGGAGTCGAGCCAGTAACACTAAATAAAGACGCTTCTTGGGAGGCAACCTAAGGGGAGTAAATTTCTTTTCCTTTACTTTTTCACTTTGGTTTTTATATGCATGTGTGTTTTTGAATTTGTTTGTTTTTACTTGTTTTAAATTTTTAACAAAAATGAGAAAGAATAAATGAACAAAACAAACATTTTCTCTTTTATGTTGATTCTATGACTATATAGTCATAATTAGAGTGTGAATTGATTAGAGAATTTTGTAGCAACTTTAGCATTTACTTTTACTCTTATGATTGGTCGATGTGCATTATATTTAGAGTAGCAGTGACTAGTGGTAGACAAAGCCGGTGAGATTTTGAGCCTTATTAGACTGACACATTCATATCAATCTCATTGTCTTTTGATAATGTGTGACCTTTATGACATGTACATCCTAATTTTGCCTAGAATTTCTATTCAAGACTACATTTTTATCATATGCATTAATATGGATATGATTAGGGATTCTTCGCTTTTCCGAACTACATTAGCTAAATAGCCTACCCATTATATGATTTTCCTTTTTAATAAGTGCCTTTATGCTTTATTTGCCTTTTCTTTATGTATTAACCACATTACATTCTTTAACCTAACCAAATGTCCTTCCCAAGCCTCAAAGCTAGTGGAACATTTGTTGATTATTGAGTTTGTGAATATACAAAAGCATATATGTGGGGATATGCGTATGTGTGGGTTAGTTATAATGTTGGGGTGTTATTTTATGCCTTATCATTGAAATTTCCATGTTGATGTAGTTTATTTTAGTTTTCATAAGAGAAAAGAAAAGAAAAGAAAAAGAGAAAAAAGAGAGAAAGAAAATGAAAAAGAAAAAATTTAAGTAAATGTTTTAAGGGGAAGTGCATATGTGGTTTGCAAGGTTATTGATACTTAATGCATCCTCCTAAAGTTGTATTGAATGGGTTATTTTAGTATATTGAATATGAGGTAAATGTTGGCTTGGAAGGGTCATTCTTTGTGGTTTCAATGTATTATCATCAATTGTATGAGTGATCCCTTCGGATTGGTATATACTTCATATGGTTTGTGTATGAGAGCTTGAGTTTAAGTTGTGAAACTTGTTTTTGCATTTATCATAGTTGATGTATACAATTATGAGTGAATGTTGCTTTTTGCACTGGATAGTATATTGAGTGTTACTTTTGTTGCACTAGCTTTATTGGCTTTCAAGTTACTTGACCTAAATTACCCACATTATAACTTTGAAAGGTCCTTTGATGCATGATTTTGTATGTGAACCTTAGTGGAGGAGAAATGAAATGATATGCAAAATTGTGGATTGTCATGATCATGTTTGTCATTGAGAGTACCTATGGATATATTTTAGTTAAACAAGTTTTTCGAGTCTACCATTAGATTACTCAGTTTTTGAAGATGACGAATGTTGATTGATCGTAAGTAAAAAGCTTAGAATTTTTACTTCTTGCTATGATTTTTGAAAGTCATTCATTTTTGCTTATGATTATATATTCTTAGAACATATGGAAATTGAGTAAATGTTTTTGGGTTCTATGAGCTTAATTTTAATGTTTTGCCCAAGGACGACCAAAAGCTAAGTGTAGGGGAAATTGATATGTGCTTAATTGATAGTTTAATTATTCTATAACACTTAGCGATTAAGGACATGAAATTGCTTAAGATACTTATTTTGACTCCTATGTCATTTTAGGCACAATTTGGAAGCGAACAAAGTAAAGTGAGTCGAAATCATGATATTTGGTCCATTTTTTGAAGATTAATCTTTACTTATCTTCATGGGGCAAGAAGAAGAAAATTAAAAGACAAGAGCAACACAAGACAAATGGAACAAAAAGAAGAAGAATCATAGAAAACATGCAGCACGTGAATGTTTTTGCTATGCAAAAACATTAATTAAATCACACCATTTGAGATGTGAATTGAATTTATAAAGAAAATGAGATTCAATTACGTGGTTGAATTCAAGTCATCTCTTTTTTAGCATTCTAAACTTATGAATTGAATTCAATTACATAAAATTAATGAATTGAATCCAATTCATTGGATTCCAAACGGCCTGTGAGTTGAATGATAGATGTTTTTGATGAATGTTGATTATATACATATACCTTACAATAAATTGAGAGATTGAGTTAGGTAACTTGTGTAGGATTGTACAATGAGAATTGGTAACCTATAGAATTACATTCAACAATTTAATTGATTAGTTAAAAGAGAGATCTTGACTAATTTAATTGATCACCCATAAGATGACTTAATAACTAGTTAAATTGATGGAGTGATTTGGTAGATTGAGATATTGCTTAATCAACTTCATTTAATTTGATTAGGACAATTAATTACACCTTAAAAGAGGGTAGTTAATATAATTAGACATCTTAGGTCAGAAACAATTCAATTAATAATATAGGAGGAAGACAAGATAGGAAAAAAGTGATTTCTAGTTGTTAGAACCTTGAATTCCAATTTTTTGCATTTTAGTGTTATCAATTATTCATTGTTAGTCATTTAATTTTAATTTAATTTTCCAGTTTATTTCCATAAAACAATTTCGATTCTTAAACAAAGTTTGATTTGAAATAAGTGGTGCCTAAGCACAATACTCATGGGATCCATATCTGCTTTTTAACTACAAGTCACAGCCTGTATACTTGCAATTTTTGAATGTAAAACCAGTAGATTGTTTTGCATAACAACAAGTTTTTAGCGCCATTGTTGGGGTTTGTTTTTTTAACATCTTATTTAGTTTAGATTACTTTGATTTAAGAGTTTTTGATACTTTTTCTTGTGCATTTGCAGGGGCATGAACACAAGAAGCACACAAAGATCGATAGAATTTGGTAACATCTAACTATTCGATATCACAAGACACATCAAGACATCTTAGAAGAAGCAATGAGACATCTGAAGAGCAAGATTCTGAGAAGAAATAGAAAGAATAATGATGGAAGATAGCTATTATAGGGAACAAGGAACTTTTGCAAATTACAATGAGGCACAATATGATTGGGAAAGTACTGATCCTTATTAGAACATGTACACTTTGGGGTGCAAAACTACCCATATTTTTGTTGGTCCAACAATGTAAGTACTCATATGGGACATCAAGACCTATTTGAATTTCAGAAAGATGAGTCTAGTTAATGGGAATCCAAATTCGAAAAAATCATGGAGAAGCTAATAGATATGGAAAAGAACCAGAAGAAGATGTTTTCCAGCTAGGAGGAAAGCCAGAAGAGAATGGAAAGGAAATTCGATCAAGTTTTTAAAAATCATATTGCTTCTATTCATAAACTGGAGATTCAAGTACAACAACTTTCCTATGAATTTTGTAAAAGAAGCGTTGAAGACTCTCTGAGCAATGTGGAATTAGATCAATAAGAGTAATATGAGGCTATCACACTTAGAAAATGGTAAGAACAAGAAGAACCGGTGGAAGGCCATAGTGAACCTTACTTTATAGAAGACCAAAAAATCAAGAAAGAGGATAAAGAAAAGGATGAAAACCCTCCCTATTATTCACCAGTTCTTGATATACCATATGTGAACATAAAAAAATCTTGGGTAGATGTTCATGAAAAGAACTCTATGTTTTAGATTGATGATGATCAAGTAACATTCAACATGAATGATGTATTTAAGAATCCAAAGGATAATAGCTTATTCAGGATAATTGATGTGTTCAAATCTTCTAAAGAACAAAAGGACGCAGAACAGATAACAATAGACATTGAGTTTGAAGAAGTTATGAAAGTCTCTATTCGGAAAGTGGAAGAAGCAGAGGAGATGAAGGTGGTTAAGGAAGAAAGAGAGCAACTCACCTTTGTACAGGACAAACTACTGGATTCAATGGAAGGTTCAGGGAGAGTTGTTATTCCCTGTTATGTTGACAACTCACTTGAAAAAAGGACATTATTGAGCTTAATTGGTTTTCATAATATTATCCACATTGTCCTTTTGATTATTTTGCAATTTATAGCTTACCTACAAGCTATAAAACTGAGGTTGAATGAAAAAGGTAGAAGTAGGCCGCTCATAATTGATCCCAGCTAAGTTTCCATTAAAAGAAAGTGATGCATGGGATGCAACTCATGGAATTTTATTTTCTTTCATTTTTCTTTGTCTATTTATATGTTTGATTCATTTAGTTATGACTATGTTTGATTTAAGTTTTGTAACATCCCGTTTCTATAGAACGGGTCGGACCAGAGAAACGGGTCCAAGTGAGGTAAATAAGAGAAATTAGGAAA
>JANZXR010000003.1:15402052-15422255 GCA_027575705.1 Erythroxylum echinodendron
TGTTAAGTGATGTGACACGTCACCCTCGAGAGGCACGGATTCGGATATCACCATCGGTATCGGGTTCGGGTCCGACGAGAGTGGGGTGTTACAAGTTTCCTTGGTATTTATTTGGATTTTTTTAAATTTAACTTCTTTTCGCTTCGAATTTTTAGTTGGTAATATTATTTTGATGTGTTTGTAGGTTGTGGGATCATTGAGAATGCATTCTAGGCTTAGAAGAAGCTATAGAAGTGGAAGATTTAAACCAACCCATGATCGTGGGAATTGGTAAGTTTCCCACGACTGTGGGAAATATCTCTGAAAGTTTCTATAGAGTTAACCCATGATCATGGAAATGCTTTATGGAGAGATTTCCCACAGTCGTGGGAATCACTCCCATTCCCACGATCATGGGTTACTTTCTAGAAACTTTCAGAGAGTTTTCCCATGGTTGTGGGTAACTTACCAATTCTCTGGAGAGAAAACCCATGATTGTGGGAATGAGGGGTATTCCCACGATCGTGGGAATCCTAATCTGAGGAAATTTTCAAAATTCCCTTCCCTCTCCTTCTTTAATTTATTCTTCAAATTTTCACACTCTCTCTCTCCAAACCTACGAAACTCACTCTCCCACTCTATAAAATCCTTAATCTTATACTAGATTCTTGGTATTTTCTTTATCTCTTCGACCAATCTTACAATCCTTTGCTTTTATTATACATTAATCATTCAAAAATACAAAGATGTGGGTAAGATTTTCTCTCTCTCTCTCTCTCTTTAAAAATGAGCTCACCACTATTTTCCTTACTTTTGCAGGTTTTCATCTTCTAATGGCTCCAAAGAAGATAGTAGCTCATAAACTGACCGACGAATTGCTCTTTCAAGTCTCCGGTGAAGGTAAAACGAATTTGGCATCAACTTATAGTGCCTCATTCCATATTTATTCGGAGGGCGAAGGTATGCATTTTCGAGACTGTAGAGATAGGGAATTAATTACTTCTCAAGACTTTGACTTTGAATTATTAGAAACTATAGGAGTGCGATTAGCTATGAACAGAGGTTGGAATAGATTCATTCATTGTGATGTGCCCTATGATGACTATTGAATTTTTCACCACGATATGCTATAATCCTAAAATGGATGTATCTTGGTTTAGGATAGCTGGCGATATGTATAAACTTGATTATCATGTCATTCGTGCACTTTTCAATTTGTCAAACACAAAAATTTTAGATGATCAAGATGGCTTTAATGTGGATAATTACTGACAAACTCTAACGGGTGAAGCTAGTTTTGACTCTCGAAATGCACCAAATAGTTTAATCTGAAGCGTCGAGCATTTACTTTTACATAAATTTTTGTGCTTAATAGTTTCCAACAAAACTAAAAGTAATAAATGCTCGGCCAAATAACTTTTCTTCCTTTGGTGCATGGATCGAAAAATCAAAATCAATACTCTTTATCAAATTTTTCGATCGATAATGAGTATTGTGAATAAGAAGAGCACTACTTTGGATTTATTTCACAACTATGATGTAGATAGTGTACGTACAACGTAATAAGATATATTTGACATATCTTATTTAAGGCGCTCTGAAATTTTGGAGCTCCATTCTATAAACACTGAAATCCTCAGACTCACATTGCAGTGAAGAATAGGAAGGGCAAGGATACAATTGCTTCCCGTTCCTCCACGTCCTAAGTGGTCCTGAAGGCACAAGAAGAAGCAATGGAAGAGAACCAACTGCACTAGTAGAGGTTGACAGATTTCAGCAAATCCTCGATCAGATGGTCTCCAATAATTAGCAAATGGCATCGCAAATTAATGAGCTTGGCACCCAGATAAGGCAAGTCCATAAAGAGCAATGGTACTTGAAGAAGAAATTCCTCAATTTCTTTCAGAAGAATAATTTTAAAGCCCTTTCGCCAACACCGTCGCCACTATAATCTCCATAAGCCCTTCTTACCCTAAACTTTTAAATTATGTGAATTATTTTGTTTGGTTTCATGTTTTTGTTTAGTTTCCTGTCTTTTGTTTGATTTGATTTATTTTGTTTAGTTTGCTGTATTTTTTCTTATTTTGTGGTTGCCTTGTCACATTGAGGACAATGTGTTCTTTAAGTGTGGGGAAGTGACACTTGTGTTGTCAATTGCATTGTTTTAGTTACTGTTTACATTCTGTTAAATAGGATGCTTATTTAGGCATGTCATGTTGTTTTGTGTTAAGCAAAGGAACCACACTTGAATCATTTTGATTTACTTTTCCATGAGATTATGGCATGTTTGTTGGAATCGGAATGAAAGTATGCTTGAACTTGGATTAGGCTACTTGAGTAGAAAATAAACCATGTTGAGTGATGAAAAATAGTTGATTACATAAGCTTACTCACAATTTGGCATTTGAGCAATGAGGTAGTGTAGAGAGGCATAATGAATGTTCATTTGAGCCAATGTGAGGATTGAGCCTATATGACTCCACCATAGTTATTCTATTTCTTTGTTATGTGATGCTTCTACAGGTTATTACCTTTAAAACTTGCTTTGAATTAGTTTGAGTCTACTGGATGCAAGCTTAATAGAGATGATTAAGGCCTTTTTTTGTGTTAACCCTTAGATTAAACGACTTACCCTTTTATTATCCCTTGCTACCCTGTTGAGCCTTGACCATTTTCTTTCTTGAAAATACCTAAAATTTTTAAAAACATGAAACCCTATTAACATGCCCATTCACTAGCTTAGTAGAGTATTAAGTAATGCATTAGTTAGGATCGTTGTGAAAATTCTTACCGAGATGAGTCGAGGATATTTCTGCCTGTGAATCACATTGTATTTAGTTGCTATTTTAGTCATAGTTCTTCTATATAAAAAGAAAAGAAAAAAATGATGAAAATGAAAAATGCAAAAAAAAAGAAAAGAAAAAAGGAAGAACATTTAGGTGATGTTAATAAGTGTAGAGTAGTAGCATAGTTATAGTTGTGTATCTCGGAATTATATTTTGCTATCCCTTTTTACCTGTTTTTTACTTTACGAATGTTTATGTTAAACCCTTTTCCCTCTTTACCCACCTTAACCCTTACTACATTACAACCTTAAGCAAGTCCTTTTGATCTATTTATGCATGTAATCATTGTAGAGGAGAATTAGTGTATTAGCAAGCCTATAGTAGTATAGTTTCCTGTAGGAAGTTTGAACGAAACACTAACCATCAAACACTTTAGAGAAATGAGTGAAACCTTGAGGAAGATTTATTTTTCATCTATACTTATCTTTGAATGATGGTGCCATATGTTGAGTTTGAATATGTACACTAATGAAAAGTAGTCATGATATATATAGTAACTTGATATTTGAATTGACGAAAATTTGAGGGATCGTATGCTTTGATCTTTGTGAAAATGAAGTGATGGAAATGATTGGTTGTGTTTATTTTACTTGAGGATAAGCAAAGATTTAAGTGTGGATAAGTTGATATTTGTGCATTGGTGTATATTTTTCTAAGTATTTGGCATGTGTTTTTTGCATAATAGTTTATTATTGTTGTATTTTAGGATTCATTTTATATGTTTTCATTTAGTTTGATCTTTGTTGTTGTTCTTTTATGCTTGATGCTAATTTAAGGTAAGAATTGATTATTTTGATGTAAGAATGGAGGTTGGAAACTTGGAGATTGAGCTAGAGACCAAAAGAGAAGAAGAGAAGATGAAGCATTTTATTGCAAGATCCCATCGTGGGAATCATACCAATTCCTATTATTGTGGGATGTTTAATCCGAGAACATATGTGGGGTCACTTAATTTTTAGGTTTTCTGGACTATATAAGATATTAAACTCCTATGGAAGTAGGGGACGTGAACCCTTTAGATAGAAGAGCCTCCTTAAGTGAAAAATCTAGATTTAGAGTCCTGAGGAAGGTGGAGATTTAAAGATCATCAATCATAATTGGAAAAATAGCACATCAACATTGGAATTTCCAGATTCAGGCAAAGAAGAGAAGTACTATTATGGGGGTCACCAGGAGGGCTCCATTTGGGTTCTGGAAGGGTAACTCTGGGAAGGGTCCTTTCACTTAATGTTAAATTACCTTTGTCAACATCTATGATTGACTTAGCAGTTGCTAAAAAAGGTGGATTGAGGATTAAAGGTACTTCCATATCCTTCTCTATGTCAAGAATCACAAAATCCATTAGAAATAAAAACTTATCAACCTTAATTGGTAAATCTTTTTAAATTCCCCTAGGATATTTTACTCATCTATGAGCTAATCACACACTTATCCTAGTTGATTTAATTTCTTCTATTCCCATTTTTTTAAATAATGACAAAGGCATCATATTAATATCAACCCCTAGGTTGATTAAAGCCTTATCGAATTTTTTACTACCAATTTCATAAGGAATAGGGAAACTTCTTGGATCCGTTTGCTTTTCTAGTAGTTTGCTTTTATTTTGTTTTAAGTTCCTTTTGCTCAACATAATAATCTCCAATTTCTCTTTGTTTGATATTAGCTTTTTCAAAGGTTCCATATGTTTTTGGTACATGCATAAAGAGCTTCAATAAGGGATAAGTTTTCTTGAAGTTTTTTCAAAAGATTAAGAGATTTACCTAACTCTGCATCCATATGATCTTTCCTAACTTTAGCAGGGCATAGGTTGGCAGGACAATATTCCTTTAACTTTTTTAGGTGAATTCACCTTTAGCTGTTGAGTGACTCTCAGTAGTCACCTTTTTCTCTTCTTGGAGTTTTTCCTCACTTGTTAGGTGATTGTCATTACTAATTCTTTAGGATTGGTCTCTGTTATACTAGGCAAACTCCGTTTTGTTTTTTTCCACTATGTTCGCTAGTTGGTCGATTTGAATCTCTAAGTTGCAAATGGAAGCTTCCATTGTCTAATGTTTTTGATCAAAGTCTTAAGCAATTTTTAATGATAGGTCTTCAAAACTAGACTTTTTGGTTGAAGTGCTTGCTACTAGAATCCGAGTGGAGGGTTAGTTCTTGCTTTACCTTGATTTCCTTAAGAAAAAGTTTAGGATAGTTCCTCTATCCTGGATTATACATGTTACTATATGGATTATTTTGGGATCTAGAAGCAATCCCTAAATAGTCTATATGCTCAAGTTGTACTGCCTGATAATCTTGACCTTAACGCTCTAAGCCGTACACCTCACACTACATCATTCAACCTTGTGGAGCCACCATAAGTTTATATATCTTCTCACTTAAGGCTTCTACTTGTCTTGCCAACTATGCCACTTCGTCCACTTTATAACCCACACTAGTTTATTGATTCATACTCTAGATAAGCATCACTGGTAATTATTCATAGCCATGTCTTATATTAAGTCAATAGTCAACTCTAATGTCTTGTTGTTGAGTGTTCTCCCTAGTTGTTACATCTATTGATTGCTTAGTGCTTTGATTCAACCCATTGTAAATTGTTTAGATTTGCATCCAAAACAAAACACAGTGGTGTGGACAACTTGAGCCTCTTTTATGTATTATATAATGATTAAGCTTTGGCTTGGGAGTAAGAGGAGATGTCGCTTTTTAATTGAGTAGCCTTTTCTAGTGTTAAATATTTCAACAAGAACTTCTCTACCATTTGTTCTCATATTGTTAGTGAAGATCATGGCTTCGAATTCCACCATTGTTTGGCCTTTGCCTTTTGCCCTTAAAGAAAATGAGAATAAGCATAGTATGATGGCATCATCATTAGCTCTGTTGATTTTAAAAGTATCAAAGATCTTTAGAAAATTAGAGATCTGTGTGTCTTCATCTATAAGTCCATTGAATTGGACCAACTGTTGCACCATCTAGATGGTACTAAGCTTTATTTTGAAGTTATTGGCACTCATAGTTGGTCTCACAATGCTAGACTTTACTCTATTCAATTTTGTTCTAGCATAGTCAAACATGGTCCTCGATTGGTCAGCCATATTATGAAATTCTTCAGTGACTACTCAACCTCCCAATTCTTCTATTTGACGGTATAGCTTAAACTATCGTAGTTATGTTTTATGAAGATTTTTGTGTGCTGTTCTTTCAATTTTTGGGTCTGTGTCAGTTAAGCTCTCAAAATTACTCTGGATCATAAATTGACCAAGAGTCCAAATCATCAAAAAGAAAGAAAACTAAACAAATTGAACAAATAAATAATTTAAAAGAAAAATAAGAATAAAACAAATTAAAATAAAGACAGCTAGAGTAATAAAATTCAGGTTTTCCTAATATTCCAGTCCCTGGCACTGACGCCAAAAAATTGGTTGGTACTTAAAGGTTAAAGTCAATATTATATTATTTGCAAGTGCACGACGTAGCTGTAGCTAACATATGCAACTATGGGTCGATCTCACATTGACTATAATTACTAATAGTTACCTTTTTCTATTAACTAGCCTAAAAATCATATTTTTGGATTTTAATTAAAAATAAAGATAAATAAATAAACTAAATTAAGACTAAATAAATATGAACTCAACATAAGTAAAATACAAAGAAAATTAATATCACATAGTAGTATCTACGTGATGAATCCCCCTAAGAATATTTAGATATTATTAACTTTTTATCATGTAATCATTATATTGATTATTGAACCGTGGATATTCCTACCATATGTTAATAACTCTCTTAAGACTACTAACAACTAATCCATCAGTTGATTAACATAATTCTTTCTAGTTAAAACCTCTAAGATTGTTTTGTCGATTTGTGAATTCTCCTATTAGGTTTAACCCTAATTCATAGTATTTATATCAGCCTATCTCTAGGTTTGCATGCAAATCCTTTTATTTATTGTAGATCTTTTCATACAAGAGGATCTCTCAATCTCAATCATACGAAATTAAAACATGCAATAATATTCTGGATATATTAGAACAAGAGTAAAGCATATAATTGAACCGCAATAATCAATCAATATATTTATATAGAATAAAAAGATTAAAAGATATTATTATCCTTAACTAAGGTCCATCACACCTAAACACTAATTATGTTTAGTTACTAGTTATAAAAAACTAAATAAAAAATAAATATATAGAAAAACTAATAGAAAGATAAGGAATCATAATTCTAAATCTCTCCTTTTCTTATATTGAAGCTTTTTGAAAGTTTGAGGTTTGATGTTGTAATCTAATGGGCCTCTTGATGTATTCTTCATTTTTTCTTTGTCCTTTGATCAAAATCATCACCTCTCTGGGTTTCTTATGTCTTAAATCTACTACAAAAATTGTCTCTCTTTAATTTACCTTCATTTACGTCCTTTTGTAGTTATAGGATTTTTGGGATATACACAATCACTTAAACAGGTGTGTGAGAGACTGTTTATTATCAAAAACACCTAAATTTGTTATTTTACATGGGTACAAAGACTTACATATGTAATAGACATAAAGATGTATCTTAGTATACACAGACTTGTAACTCCACAAAACCAGAAATCAATTTCTTCAATCTTCAAAAATTTATAAAGACTTATATCCTCTTTATACACAGTCTTGTAGGTCCTTATTTGTCTTAAATCTTCGCCTTATGTCACAGTTTCACCTAAATTCTACTCCTTTTGTTCATAAAGGAAATTATAACCTATAAATGTACTAAGAGAAAATTAAGTAAAAATATATAACAAAATTATAAAATATCAAGAAAAACATATGAAATATAGGTGTGTAATTGTAGTAAAATATTCATTTATCAACATGCAAGGAGGTTCAAGACCTCTTAGATGACTCTCAAGATAGCTGGATGATAGTTGTAGATTGCATCATGTTTTAGTGAGTAGTTTGGTATGTGTTTAGTTGTTAATTTGATTGTTTAGTGCGTGTTTAGGTTAGAATTGTGTTATTTAATTAAATATTTGTGTTTTGAGCATGCTCTTAAGCTTCAATATTGTGTATTTGAGGTGTCTTGATGAGTTTGCTAGTGTTTCAAGGTCAATATCAAAAATGGAGGAGTTTCAGAGGAGGCTCAAACCAAAAAAGAGGGCCATGATCGCGGCTAATATGCCAAGATCATGACAAAAGCAAGGAGGAAGGCCACGATCATGATAAAAGGACAAATAGGGGCCACGATCGTGGCCTGCTTGACAGACAGCGTGCCTCTACTTTCCGAACTTCATTTTTTGGGGGCATTTCAGATCTTTTGGGCATGAGAAAAGCCCTAGCATTGCCCTAATTAGAACGAACTATAAAGAGAAAAAGAGGAGGCCTTAAAAGAAGAGCTCACATTCTACCACTTTGGGAAAGCTTTAAGGGAGAGAAGAAGAAGAGATAAAAGAGGAAAAAGAGGAGAGAGGAAGTGAATCTTCCGACGCTATTGCCTTCCCAGGTTATCCAATCCAAGTTCTTTCTCCTTTCTGTCTTCATTTTCATTCATTTAATGTATGAGATAATGATGGATTGCAAGATGATGGATCTTGGATTTTTGATGTTGATCTAAGTTTTCCTTATGGATTTTACCTTGATTCAATGTTAATATAGTCTTTTGTGTTATTTTGATTGGGTGTTATGATTAATTGTGGAACTTGCATATTTCAGTAATAAACTGAGAGGGTGGACTGGCTAAAAATGATTAGGTTGGATTAATGAGAGTTAAACGATTCAATAGACCATATAATTAATCATATAAGTTATTGTGCGGAGAGAAATCCTATATGAGACCTAGTAGATTATTAGAGTGCGTAAGATCTAACTAGAGTTATGGGTCTTTTGTTAATTGAGAGATTGCAAATTGTATAATCCAATTAAGGTTTATGATTGAGAGTTCAATGATTATAACTTAAGAGAGAGTAATTCACCTTACGATAGTCTAGAACTGACACCATAATAACACATAATTGACTAGATTAGCATTGATAATAGGAAAAATCCCCTCTCTTATAATTTGGTAGCTCTTCTTGGTTAATTTCCATGATAACTTTTGTGTTGCTCGATTTCAATTTCTTTTTATGTTAAACTAGTGAATTAATTTCTTGATAATCACTTTCCCGTATTTACTTTTCTTTGCAATTTTTTCATTTTATTAATTTTTTCGAGCCTTAGATAACATAGGATTAGATTAGTTCACCTTACTTGTGGGATCAACCTTTTACATACTACAAATCATGAATCAAGCACTTGTTTTATTTTGAAGACTATAAATTGTAAAGCTTGCAAAACGATCAACACTGAACTGGGCCAAGAAGCTTCTAATTCCTCTTTAGCTAGTAACTTTGTAGATAACAGAGAAATGAGATATTTATCTATTGGAAGAATAGTAACCAAGATGAGGCTACATAGACACATGGTTAAGCTATAACAAGCTTACATTTATTCCTAAAACATGGTCTTAATCTTGTTAGTTTGGTTATGTAATGGTCTAATATGTTGGTTTATTTGTATACTGTGGGAACATAACCTTCGTGGGCTGTAATATAACATTTTTTTTAAAAAATGAAACCTTTTCATTTTTTAAAACTTTTGGATCTTAACCATCAGTGTAAATAAGCTAATGACCTAAAAATTAACTTCATAGTTACTTTCATAATGACATTAAACTCTACTTCCATAGAAACATGAAAACATTTCCTAGACACATTGTATCTCAACCCTTGTCCCAAAAAATCTATACCTTTTTTCCTATAAAAATAATCATCTTATTGGAAATCCTTGTTAGATTATGCCTTTATAGTCAATTGGTTAATCGCAATTTTATGTATGAAGTTATTATTTAAATTAATAAAGACATTCTTTATCTTTATATGTTTTGTTAATTACATTTGATATTTTAATACTAAAGATAAACTTCCTAGAATAATTACTATGTAATTGAAATTATGATGAGATCATAATTATGAGATTCAATTTGAATTTATATATTATTCATAAATTGTTCCTAGTTTTAGTTTAATCAAGACGAGATATTGATGAAACGATAAAACTAGTATACATTATGTTTCTTTCTAATGAAGAAAATAATCGATATAATAAATTAAAGTATAGAGATATTTAAACAAAAAAGTGAATTCTTATTAGAGAATAAGTTCACTAAACTAACCTAATTGTGAGGATCCTAAATAAAATATTACTTATATGTATATGGATTTCCTCATTATAATGGTTGTATAATTAATCCTTAAACTTGAGATTACTAAAGTATCTCATGTGGGAATTACTATCTTTTGATGCTCATTATAACCTATCTTATTTAGGGTAGCTTAGTCGATAATACTTGGATACATTATGAACCATATGGAGATAGTTAAGTAAGTTTATAAAAGGTTTGACACTCTAATGTAATTAGAGAGAATGTTCCACTCTTCTTAATTAACAGTGATTTAAGGAATTCTCTATCCTACGTGAATTGACATTTAAAAACAATGTAAATCAATTACAAATAGGAAGAAAATACATGATTGGATTTAAAAAGAGTAGACAATATATCCGTACTCTATATCAAATTGAAACATTGGATGGTAAAATAATTAAATTATACATTATAAGTAGGCATGGTTGAGTTAAACTAATTTGACATTCTTAATATTTGGCTGGTCATGACATGTTGCTAGATATCAATCTTGATCTGTGATTATAAATTGTTTAATTAGATAATTAAAAATAAATTAAAAAGAGTTTTAATTTATCTAATTCTACTTATGAATTAGAATTATAATTTATGTCATTGTCAATATATTAGGAACCTAATAGGTTATATATAAAGAGTTATTAAAAATAAAAAATTAATTTAAATTAACTTAGACTTAATTATGAAATTTGAGAAATTTCAGAGATCAAATATAAGATATTTTATTTTATTTTATTTTATTAAAATTAATTATAATTATAATTTTTAATTTTAATAAAAATAAACCTTAAAGTTTTTTATTTATAGGAAATAAGCGTAAGGAAGCTAGCACTCTTTCTTAATTCCTCTCAAAAGTTGAGTTTCTTTTTCTCTCCTCTGTGGATACTGTTAGAGGCTGGAGGCTTGGAAAAATTATGGTTGAGATATTGAAAAGGTTTTAATATGAATTCTGAATCAGGTATGATTCCTTTATTTTTATGATTTAAGTTTCCCAAGTTATTCAATTATTGATATCATATTAGGAAAACTTAAAATTTTATTTTTCTACTATACTTATGATTTGATTAGGGTTAATTTGCCTTCAGTTGTTTTAGAGCCTCCTTTAATTGTTTAACTTGAATCAATTGCTTGATTGTTACTGATTTGATAAAATTAAGGCTTAAAACTATCAATTATGGTTTTTGATTTTAAACTAACTAACTCCTTTGAATCAGTTCTTTTTTTGGATAGTTAAATATGCTTATGAAAATCCCATCTTTAATTAGGTTTATGAAAACCTAGTCATGTTTATTTATTTCTTCTAAAAGCACAAAATCACCTACTTATTTACTCTTGTTAATGGAAATTGTTCTTCAATTTCATTGCATACTTTTTAAGTTTATTGTGTTTTAGAAAAAAAATTATTACATGCCACCTTGGCTTAGCTTTTGTGTTAAATTAAATATGGAAAATCGTGATAATGTTTCCTAAATTCAAGTTCCATTCCAAATACAAAAGAGTCTTTCTTTCCTATCTTTGTTTTGCAAATGATCTGGTTTTATTCTCTAAATCTCATCTTGTTTCTGTTAAGCTATATAGATACTCTCATCAATTTTCTGAGATGACGGGAGACTTTTGAGTGGTAAAGCAAATGGAAATTCATTGAGAAAATGATGGGAGACTTTTTGTGGGGTAAAGCAAATGGAAATGCAGGTATTCCCAAGGTCAAATGGGCATATTGATGTAAACCCAAGGAGAAGGGAGGTATAGGAATTATCTCTATAAGAGTAGAAAATAATACCTTTTTTTATTAAAAGTCTTTGGGGAGTGATTCAAGACAAGCATTCCATGTGGATGAGATGGCTTCATAGCTACTTTTTGAAAGGGAACAACATATGGTCTATTTCACTTAGAGCATCCTTCTTTTGGTTTCTTAACCAAAATTTAAAGAAAATGGATGAAATTTTTAATTATGTTTATTGCAAAATAGGGAATGGAAAGGCTGCTTTCTTATGGCATGATAATTATATTAAGTCTGGACCCTTTTCCCAAAACCTAAATGTAGTGTTAGCTCTATCAGGGCTATATTACAAGGCTAAGGTTGCTACACTTATCAACTGCAATGAGTGGATCCACTTCCCCAAAAGAGTTCAATAACTAAAACCTACTCATCCTCCTAATCCTAACTCCCAAGATAGTTATCTTTGGCCTGAAAATCCTAATGAGAAATTCTCTAACAAATTTTATAGGAAATAGGTTATAGAGTTTAGAATATGATGCCCCTTGGTTGAGTGTTATCTGGAATAAATTCCTAAGGCCCGGTATAGCTTTCCTTCTATGGCTATTGGTTAAGAACTGAGTGGATACTATGGATAGACTATAATACATGTTAAATTTTTGTTTATGTAAATCAGAATCAGAAATAAGGGACCACTTGTTCTTTCTCTACCTTTTTTCTAACTCTATATGGAATAGGATTAGAGAATTCTTCTCATGGTTTGAGCCCTCTAATTCGCTTATAGAGCTACTTAATATCCTAACTGTAGCATAAGCTTCCACTTCAATTTAGAAGTAGAAGGTGCTCATTCTAGCTATAGCATCATTAGAGATATAGGCCTTACTTATTAGAGTTATGGGCCAAAGTAAGGAACGTTCCAAGGATGAAGTGATACAAACAATTTTATAAAATGTAAAGGAATATTTTATTTGTTGGTAAATAGAAAATAATTATACAAGAAGAAGATTTGAGTTCTAACTCCCACCTAGACTAACCCAGACCTCATTTGTAGCTTATTCATGAGGTCTCCATGCTAATTCCTTTACCTAGAAAACATGGAATAATGATTAAAGGAAGATCGAGGAAGAAGAGATGCACTCGACTGAAAATCATTGTCAAGATATCTTTATTTGTACCAGCCCTAATTGGGAAAGAAGTGAAGACTAGATATATAGATTAGGAGGGAGGTCTTTTACCCCTTTTACAATATGACAATGGTTTATCCAACTACTATGCTGTCATCTTTGCTTCATTTTGGTCTGCAACCCTTACATTTACTACTATGTTGTCATCTTTGCTTCAAAACATCATCGTTTTGCCTCAATTTAAATGTAGGAGAGTATTCTCTAAACGTTTTGTCATTTTCACCATTATTTCTATCAATTGTTGATTCTAATTTCTATTGACTTAACTTGCCTTCATATCTTGATTTTGGTTACAAATTCTTATGTTTTGATCCAAATGCGAGATGAATTGAGTGAAAATGGTGTGAATATGGCATGCATATTAGTTGGATTATCTTGTGAATTTTGCATGAAAAATTAGGAGAATTATGCATGAAAGGATGAAGTGGGAATTGAACAATGCATGTAATTAATTAATTCATGCATACCCATGACCATCTCATGCATACCCTTGACAACATTTTCTTTAATTGTCCAACTTATTACGTGGCAACTGCAGGTTTAAGGTTTGATAACCTAAACCTAAAATGAGACTACAAATAAAACAAAAAGAGGTTGGTGATAAGGGAGGACTTATTTGGGGACATTCTAGGACACAAAACAGAGAGAAAGAAGGGAAGAAGAGATGGAAGCGTAGAGAGTAGTCAGGTAAGAAAAGAACAAGAACAATAGAGAGGTAGAAGTAGTAGGAGCCTTTGATCATCTACGTGAGAACAAAGCAGAAGCAGAAGGTGAAAGCCAATGCAAAGAGCTTGAGAGTGCCACGAGATCAACTCAATTCCCTCGTCTAATCCTTGTTTGCTTATGTTGTTCATATATGTTGCATCATTTCTTTGTTATTTTATTGGATTTACTCCTCTGTTAGTTAACAAACTCATACTATGTTAACTTTTGGTAGTTAATTTGGATTATTTGTTTGATTTATTACTTTAATACTTCTCTTGTACTAATAAAAATGGGATTGAAGTATATGAAGATGATGAATCTTGTTTAATCCATGATGGGCTAATTTCTTTTTCTTGATAATTAATGTAGCTAGTTTAGTCATATATGCATGATTGAGTTATTATGTTGTTTTATGTTTGCTATAGTTTTTGAATTGAATGGATGTAAAAGCATGACCAAACTTTGCATCATTTTGGTATTAAATGAATGATTGAGAGAAGAAGTTTAATATGGAATGAGAAACTATAAATGCTTAGGTTAAGAATTAGAAATATATTAACTTAAGTGGTAATTATCAGTCAAGTTTTCATAATTTATTTGGATGATAATTTGTCAAATACGAAAGTTAGATTTAGATTATTATTCTAGTTTATCTTAGAAACCCAACTGTTAATTTTAGTAAGACAATTATCCATTTCCCCTTAACTATGCATAGGAGAATAAATTAGTAAAATTAATTCTTAAGAGTTTAGTACTTCGATTAATGTATTTGTTTTTTCCCAGTTAAATTAGTTTACTTTTTAGTTTAATTTTTTAATTTTCTTTAAAGCTTTCACTCAACAAATCGGGATAGAATGTTAGGATTGCATTTGTTTTTACTTTTGTTCAAGATTAATTTAAGTGAATCAATTTCAGCTTGCTGAGGGACGACCCTGGGTAATCAACTAAAACTACCTCATAGACTTGCGAGTAGGATAGCTTAGGTTTTTTTAGAACTTATTTTGGCATAACAAGTTTTTGGCGCCGTTGCCGGGACAGGTGTTTAGCGATTAGACTTAAATTAATTTTGTTTGTTTTTGTTTGTTCATGCATACATATTTTATTGTGTTGTTTCGTTAATTTATTTGTTTAATTTATCTTATTGATTTAACATTGCATTAGTTAGTCCCAAGTAGGCAGGAAGTCTTTAGGAAGTGAACTCGTTTAGTTAGATAGTGAACCCATCCCTTTTATTAATAATATACATCAAATATTGAGACCTCAAGGGGACTTTGATGAAGATAGTGACAAATTCAAATGAGAAGATCAAGTTAATAATTAAAAGCTAGGTGAAAGGCAGTTAGTAATAAAGGAGTATGCCAGACCGGTGATCGGTACTGCCGCTTCATGCATACGTTTGGGCAAGGCAGCTAGAAACTATAAATTGAAGAGCATCTATTACAACATGCTACCATCTTTCTACGGTTTCCTAATGAAGACCCTTTAAACTTTATTCGAGAATTCTATACTACTCTCTAAACCTTCCCTTTGGATGGCTTAGATGAAGATTCAAAATGAGATGGTTCCCATATATATATTAAAAAGATAGGGTTAGGGCATGGCTAATGACCTTTCTACTCAATTCATTGACTACATAGGAGGAGGTGTACAACAAATTCATGGAAAAGTTCTATTCCCATCAAAAGACTTCGGAGATGAAGATAGCTAACTTCACTCAGATGGAGGGAGAGTCATTCCATGAGGGATGGATATGTTTCAAACTCCTACTAATCCAATGTCCATAACATCATTTTCCACTTCATATACAAAACCAACTCTTTTATGATGGGTTGACATAACAGTGTCAGTACAAAATGGATGATACAACAGAAGGAGCTGTGGGAGAGAAGATAGCCAAAGAAACGTGTGAAATCTTTAAAATATTAGAGGCCAATTTTCAACTAAAAATGCATGAGGGGAAGAAGTGATGGAGTTCATAAAGTGAGCTCGAATGAAAAATAGCTATGTAGTTAGCTGAGTTAACAAGGCATGTAAAGATGCTAAATACGAGACTACCCCAAAATGTTCCAAATTTATGTGGTATATGTGGAACTTATGGTAGAGCTAATATTTGTTCGTAATCTTACGAACCTTTTGCAGATGGGGAAGAACAAGTGAACTCACCTAACGGTTTTCAACTAAGGGAGCGAAATGGTCTGTATTACACCTACAACCCTGGATAGAAAAACCACCTCAATTTTTCATGGCAGACCAACAATCTATCAGTACAAACCCAACCACAATACCAAAATTTTCAAGGGCCAAATTTTTTATGGGCAATCATTAATTAAAAACCCACCGAGCAAGCTTTTTTTGGAGGAAAGTTTGAATGCGTTTATTCAAGAAACTACTCAAAATCAAGAAACGAACAATAAAAGATTCGATTCTTTAGAGGCATATATGAAGAGGATTGAGATCCAAGTAGGGCAACTCACTACTCAAATGCACAACAATCAAAAAGGAAAGTTGCCTAGTCAACCTAAGCAATTAATATTCTGAGAAGTGGAAGGGTGATTGATAATCAAATTCAGATTCTTCCTACTCTGTCTAATGCTGCTAATCAAAAGGTAGAGAGCCTCTTAAGAGAAAAAGATAAGCAGAAGGAGGTAAGCAATGGGTACGACTCTTTTAGTCATATTCAAAAAGACTAAAAAATTAAGCATGACATCAAGAAAATGAAGGAAAAAAATTGCATAAAGTGACAGATCCTTATAGACCACCAAATTGGTATCCAAGATGTCTTAAAGAATTGAAACAAGATAAACAGTTTTGTACTTATATAACATACTTTCTGATCATGGTTTTTCAATGTGTATAAGTTTTAATTAATTAACCTTGATAATCTGAAAGCACACGGGTTGTTCACATAGTACCTAAGGTGTTGATCCCACAAGGAGGGATAATGTAATCCTAAAATCTAGGGCCAAAACAAATTGTAGAAATTGAAAGGTAACAAAATTAAAACAAGAATGTAATTTAATCAAGCAATTCAATTCAAAAATCAATCAAAAAATATTAACAATTTAGCAATCGCAATGCTTTCTCAAAGAGTCAACCTAAGGAACTATCAATTGAGAGATAGGAGAATTTTACCTATCTTTAATGCTAACCTAATCGATTATGAATTACTGGATTTTTGGTTCTAGATGGTCCTAGGGTTGATTACTCTCTCTCGAGTTATAACCATTAACCTTAATTATAAACCCTAATCAAATTATGGGAGTTGCAATCTCTCGATTAACATTCTATCCAAAACCCTAATTAGATCTGAAGTTATCCAAAACTATCAAGAACCTATACAAGATTTCTCTTTGCATAATTTACCGATTTGATTTAATTCTTGTTCTATTAACACCTAACTCTCGTTAACCCAATTTAATTATTTTTCACTTGATTCACCCTCTCAATTTATCACCGAATTATGCAATTAAAGAAATTAAATCACAATAAATCCAGTAGAAACATAAACAATCAAATTTCATTAAATCAAAGATAAACCCCAGAAGGTGAGTTTAGAACATCTCAACATTCAAGAATCATATCATCATACTGTTATTCCCAATTCTATACAACAATAAAAATGGAAAATAAATAGGAAACATGATCTGAATGGAGTCGGGAGGCAGCGATGTCGGATAACTCCTAATCTGGGAAGTATGTCGAGTCGGCTTCTTCTCCATTTCTTTCTTCCTTCTTCCCTTTCTCTATCTCTTAAAAATTATCTCTAGGGATTCTTTGAAAGTGACTAATGCCAAAAGCTCCTTCCTCTTTTTTGTCTTATTCTTTATATAACACATCACTGCCACAGAGCACATGCCTAAACATCCTGAGGACATTTGAGAACATACCTTATGAAAGCGGCATGTTAAAGCAATCACATTCACTTATTTTGGCATTATACATATAACACAAATATTCAAAAGATTAACTCTTCATTTCATTCCCAAAACATAGTTTACATTGTAGCATTTTTCTACATAATCCACATATACGGTATCAAAAACATATGAGAGTTTACTACTATTTACAACATGTTCTACATAAATGAGAACGCTATAAAAAATTACTCTATCTAAACTTCTCAGTATCAGTGTATCAGCTAACCAAACCTTTAAGCTATTCTCAACTTCCAAAATAAACAAAACTAGATTTCTCCTAGTTTGCCTTAGGAGCTAAGTTGTCCTCATACCTAAAAATCAAATTTTGCAATTTTGATGAATTTTGCGAACTCAATGAGTGAACCATCTTCGATGTGCTCACTCAAATCAAACATAAGGACAATTTACATTTCATTTCACAGACAAAGCATATCATTAAACATTTCATATCACTTCACATTTCATCAAGCTTCAAAAAATACAATTTGTATACACGATTTCACATTTCCATTTTAGAGCAGTAAAATTAATTCATTTTAATCATTCATATAACACATATCAATTTGTATATGCAAATGTGCATGTAACTCCACTTTCATTGTTACTTTGTTATGACCAAATGCCTTTTTAATTGTGCTATATTTATTGCAAAAACTGGGCTCATTAATAACTTTCCTATACCTATTATAGATACTGTGCTCATTAAATACTGAGCATGTGGCTCTTTAACTGCATTTCTAAGCTTTAAGCTCTTTTTCACTAGTCACTCCAGTCATAACTCCTTTTTCTGATCATCCATATCAATGTAATGAAATGCTACATTTCTCATTATATGCAATCAATCACTTCCATTCATTACACACATTCACTTTCACATATTCATCAGATCTAAGTCTAGGATTTAACATTTTGTTGAGTATACATGTACTTTTCCAAATTCACATACAATTAAGAAAACTTCCAATACAATCTCATTTATCAAATTCCTCGGACCATCAATTTCTAGAATTTTCAAATCATTTTAATAATAGTTTTATATTTGAATTTTAAATAGAATAAATCGATCCTAGTGAGAAAACATCTAGGTTGACTCGTAGTAAGCTCTAAATAAGCTATTGCCTTGATGAATTGAAAATGTCTAGATGCTAGCGTTCAACCTGTGCATCTAAATCATGAAATACACGTATTTTATACACATTACTAAATTGATCAATCATAATAGTATTCAATCATACATACATATAATTGGGAATGTGTGTGTGTGTGTGTGTGTGTGTGTGTGTGTGTCATGTAAAATGCATGCTCAATTGACTTTCCTAGGTATTTATCCTTGGACACGAGTCATGATCATTCAAATATGATCACTTGTATACATCTAGCTTGTACTTAGGTTTACACCTCAAAGAAACTTGATTATTCTAATATCATCAATCATACATTCACCAATCCTTTTTCTAGCATTATATAATCACACTATATCCAAAATTTCATTCATTTATACTTAATACAATACACCTTACTCATTCGTTTGGATCACATTTATAATCATAAGAACATTTTCATTCCTATAACATCTCTAAATTTCCAGATTTAGTTACATGATATCGACAATCCATTCCTTAAGTTATAACCTCAATTGCAACCTAAACATATCAAACACTTTATCAACTTATTCAAGCATCAAAATAGGTACATTTTCTCAGTCAAGTCTAAATGCACCAAAGTAATGTAATTTATCATTAGGTGATTCAATAATCATTCAAAAGGGAAGAATTCACGTTCAAGGCCTTTCCTTGTAACATCCCGTTACTCATGTTAAGGCTAGAATAGTAATTATGAGAGATTAGTAAGAAATTAGAAAAATGCATTTCATGCTCATGCATTATATGATATGCTCATATTCATGAATGTTGAATTTTTGCACATGAAAATAAATGTACATGCATTCATAGACATTCTGGGTATAAATGATTTATAATCAAATTGCGAATGTGATTTTGTTGAGAATTGTGGTTTTTATATGTTGAAAATTGATTTGGAGAGCGTATTTAGTAATTTAGAATTTTTGGAGATTTTTAGAAAAATTTTCTGAAAATTTGGGTAAATTTTGGACTAGAAAAAATGCCAAGTGACAAGAAAATTGATAAATAGCAGTAGAATTAAGAGTCAAATGATAGTGAAAATTTTTATTTATGACTTTGGGATTTAATGACATATGTCATTGAAAATTGGAGACAATTGGAGTAGAAATTAGAGTTGAATGGACAAATTGAATGAGAAAAACCTAAATGAACCTATAAGGGGATGACATGTGGCAAATCACTATTCTTTTAATTGTAAAAAAACCCTTCCTTGTCTTGTTTCTCACGATGCTTTCTAATTGAAGGGGATTTTGTTCTTGTTTTCTCTTCTCTTCGTTACTTCTTTCTTCACTCTCACCTTTCACGATTTTGAATCTCCAAGCCTTCATTAACACTAAACCTTGCTTTCATCTTTCACTCATCACTCCCATCTTGTTTTCTTCTTCATTTCTCACCAAAGACCCAAACTCCCAATCTCCATGATGATGTATGTGGGTTGTATGAGAAGCTAGGGTTGGTGTTCTTTTGAAGGATTTGAAGAGAAATCAAGTAAGTT
>JANZXR010000003.1:15422355-15437633 GCA_027575705.1 Erythroxylum echinodendron
TAATCCTCTTGTCTTCTCTTCTATGCTCTCTTGTTCATCCTCCAACTTGCTTCCTCTCCTTTCCTACACAAAAATAAACAATTCTTACCCTCAATTAGCATCCAACACACATGAACACAATGGAAATCAAGAACACAATAGAAATCAAACTTAATGAAAACATACAAAATGAATCCTAAACTAAAACAATAAATAACAATTATGTTAGAAAACAAATACCAGTTACCTCTAAAAACATATCCTAATGCACACCTATCAACATCCCCATACTTAGATCTTTGCTTATCCTCAAGCAAAATAAATACAACTAATCAATTCAACTATTTCATTTTTGCAAAGATCAAAACACACAATCTCTCAAATTCAAGCCAACTCAAATATCAAGTTAATGCATATATCATAACTACTTTTCTCATTGGTGTACACAGGCAAACTCACAATCGGCATAATCACTCAAAGATAAGTAAAGATGCACAAATGAATATTCCTCACAGTTTTCACTCATTTGGTTCAAGTGTTTAAGGGATAGTGTTTCACTCAAACTTCCTATAGGAAACTACACTACCATAGGCTTGCTAATACACCAATTCTCCTCTACAATGATTGCATGCATAAATAGATCAAAAGGACTTGTTTAGGGTTGTAATACGATTATGGTTAAGGTGGGTCAAGAGAAATGGAAAAGGGTTAAGCACAAGCATACGTAAAGTACAAAGCGGATTAAAAAAAGAGATAATTAAACATAACTACGAGGCATACAAATATAACTAATATTCTGCACTTGTTGATGCTATTCACTTGTTCTTCCTTTTTCTTTTCTCTTTTTTTCCATTTTTCTTTCTTTTTCTTCATACATGGAAGAACTATGGATCAAAACTAGCACCATATCTACTATAGTGCACAGGCAGAAATATACTCAATTTGTCTTGGTAAAAATTTCACACAATCGCAGCTAATATTTTACTTAATACTCAACTATGCTTGTGTAAGGATTGGATAATGGGGTTTAAGGTTTTTAAAATTTGGGTTATTTTTAAGAAACAAAAGGTTAAGGCTCAATAGGGGTAGTAAGGGATAATAACAGGTAGGTTGTTTAAGACAATGGTTAACGTAAAAAGGGATTACATCATCTTTATTAAGCATGCATCTAGTAGAATCAAACCGATTCAAAGCAAGCTCTGAAGGTAGTAACCAAAGGAAGTAACACTTGACAAAGAAATTAAATGACTATAAATGGAGTCATATGGCTCAATCCTCACTTTGGCTCAATTGAAAACTCCTTATGCATCTCTACACTACCTTATTGTTCATGTGACAATCTGTGACTAAGCTTCTGCAACCAACTATATTTCATCACTCTATATGGTTCACTTTCTATTTAAAGGGCCTAATTTGAGTTCAAGCATGCATCCTATTTAACAAAATGCAAACAATGCAATTGATCAAGTTAATGTCACATCCCCACACTTAAAATTTCACATTGTCCTTAATGTGACAAAGCAAGAACCAAATAAAGGGAAATGACATCAAACCATACAAAAGAAAATGAACATAAACCAAACAAAAGAAATTAAACAACGACTAGTATGAGATCAAACAAAAGATATTGAAGTCAAAACACATTTAAGAAAATTGAAACTAAACAAAAGATATAGCATGCTAACAATTAATATAAAATCAAATACACATAAAGGAAAATGCATTAACACACACGAAATAACAAACACAAAATTAAAAGGTTAAAGGAAAAGAAAAGATTATTTTGATGGTGGTAGCGAAGGTGTTGGCGAGGGAGCTTCAAAATTGTTCCTTCGATAGAAGTTGAGGACCTTTCCTTCAAACTGCGCTGCTCCTTATGAACCTGCCGCATTTGAGTGCCAGCTTCATTTATTTGGGACATCATTTGTTGTTGGCTAGAGGAGACCCAATCTAATAATTGGTGAAGTCGATCGACCCCCGCTGGTGCACTTGGTTCCTCCTCTGCTGTTGCTTCCTCTAGTTCTTGAGCTACTCGAGATGTAGATGGTTGGGATGCAATAGAATTGATTTGTCTCTTGTGTTTAAACCCGATACGCATTTGAGGATTACAGAGTTCCACGGAATGAACCTCCAGAATCTTGAGAGGCCTTAAATATGGTATGTCAAAGATATCATGGGATGTTGTATGTACCTCTTCCAAATTGTGATTGTAAAAACAAGCTACAGTCATAATTATAGGCCCCATTCCAACATATGAACTTTGTTTGTTAATGACAATGACAATTGACTTAAAGATTCTTAAAGATGTATTGATTTTTATTTTATGATCTACGCACCATAAGAAAAAGATTTCTTTAGCCGAACATTTATTACTCTCAGTTTTATTGAACAAAGTTAAACATATGTATTATGCAACAGCAAATATTTGGCACTTTGTATTAAAGCGTGCGGTGCATTTTGTGAATTAAAATGGCCCTCCCCTGTTAAAATTTTCCAATATGAGTCCACATCAAAATTAGGATGGTCATCCAGAACTTTTGTATTTTGAAAATCGAAAATATGACATAGAACACTAAAATCCAGTTTATATGGAACACCGAATAATTGAAACCAAAAGACATCCATTTTTAGGGTACATTGGACAGTAGTGAAAAATTCAATTGTCATCATAGGGTGAATATTCATGTCACACCATACGAAACTATTCCACCCTATGTTGTTGGCTAGCCTCTCAATCCTTGTCCTTACTCCTATGTTTTCTAACAAATCAAAATCAAAATACCTAGGAGGGATTATTCTCCTATTTTTAAAATCAAAAAAGCGCATACCTTTTTCTTCCGAGTAAATGGGAAAATGAGCCTGATAAGTAGCTGCTAAGTTTATTTTACCTTCACCTGAGACATATTGGCGCACTACATTGATTGGTTTCCGAGCGATCATTTTCTTCGGTGCCATTGTAGAAGAGAAATTTCCAAGAATAAAGAAGAGAGAGTGAATTTCGACCTAGAGAGAGAGAGAAACAATCTTAACTAAATATTTGTGTTTTTGAATGAATAATGCATGAAGACATTCAAGAACGTAAGATTAATAAAAAATAATGAGAAATATACTAAGAATCTAAATGAAAAATGAAGAGTTTTTGAGAGAAAATAGAGAGAAAGTCATGGGTTAGAGAGAGAGGAAGTGTAAAAATTTGAAAGGATTACGAGAGGAAGAAGAGGGAAAATTTTAAACCCCCTTTTGGATAGGATTCCTCTCCAGAATTTTTCTGGAGAGGATTCCCATATCCGTGGGAATCACCCCAATTCCCATGAACATTGGTAATCCGCAACATTCCAAACATTCTTCCAAGTGTAATTTCATTCTCCATGATTCCATCACCCACAAAAAACATTAAGATGATATCATCTGCAAGAGCTTTTAAAACAGAACAATTAAAACCAAACAAAAATCAACATAAATATCTATCAAAACCATTTCAACCATGAAAATAACTCGAGAATTCAAACAAACAAATAATCGAACAAAACAATCAAAGGATAATTGATTCCTATCGGTTGCCTCCTATACAAAGCGTCTATTAATGTCGGTAGCTAGACTCTCTTTCTTACTTACGGTGGTTTAAATGACCAGAATGATAACGGTGTACAAACTGATCTCAAACTTTGTACCGGGACTACCTTATTCTGGATTCCACCTTTATTTTATTCTCCTTTCTTCACCTTCTCCTACGTGTTCGTTTCTTCCTAAATGCATTTCTGGGGTCCACAATATTTTCTCATCCTCTTTGAAGTTCAGGTTTCTCGATGTCCATCAAGGGTAGAGTGGAACAATAATTTTTCCTTGCCACCTCAAATGTTAACTGCTCTTTCCTTATTTTTAGTATTAACTTAGCCCCATCAACATCAATAATTGCATAGGAGGTAGCTAGGAACGGTTGCCTAAGAACCATTGGGGTTTCCTCATCTTCACTAATGTCCAATATGTAAAAGTCCACCAAAAAGACAAAGTTAACAATATGTAACTTGACATTCCTAATGATCCCTTTGGGTAATTGCACCGTCCTGTCAGTTGTCTTTACTAATGTCTTAGTTGTTATTGGCTCTTCTAAACCCAACTTCTGACTGAATGAATATGGCATCATATTGATACCTGCTTCCAAATATGTGAATGCGTGCTCTATCTTAACCCCATTTATACTACACAGAATGAAAAAGTCTCCTGGGTCTTCTTTCCTCTGTGCTAAATATGGATTTTCTCTTGATATGTGATTGATAACCTCTTCATTCAACACCTCCTTTAACATAAGCTTTGTTTGGAGTTGATTTGTTATATCTGTTATCCTGCTTAACTTCCCTTCCTTACAATTCCGAGTTACTTCACTTGAAGAAGGCTTCCACTGATCAAAAATTTGATATGGAAGTCCAAGATGAAATTCCTTATTTGGCTTACTTACTGGTCCCCTCGAAAGGACTTCCAATACTATTTGTTCTTCTTGCTTATATCCATTTTTCTCCCCATACCTGCTTTCTTTGTTCTTTATTCGAGTAATGGCCATGATTCTCTCCTTTTGGTTTGCCTCAGTGTTGCATGGTAGACTACCTACATTTCATGAAGATAATGCGTTAGCTAATTTTCCTACTTGTACTTCTAGGTTGTGGATGGATGACGCATGATTCTTCAAAATTTGATCAAACTTTTCTTCCATTCTCTTCTGATTATCCTCTTAGCTTGCATACATCCTTTTATGATTCGCTTCTTGTACTGCTAGTTTGGCTCCTAAAACCTCCATCATATTGTCTATCTTTCTTTCCAATGATCCGATTCAATCTTGCTAGAATCCTGGCAGTCCTTGTGGTCTTTGCTGGCCATCTGCATTATTATTACTCCAAGAAAAAATTGGGTGATTTTCCCAACCTGAATTATATATGTTCGAGTATAGGTTATTAACTCGCTGTGGTTAGCTTAGATAATTTACCTGTTCATTCCTACTAGTTCCCAATAAGAAACAGTCTGTTGAGTTGTAGTTAGTCTCCCCACACAGCTCACATTTTGCTTGCATTACCTTAGTTGCTGAGATGGACGCCCCTTGCATGTTGTTTACCTGCTTCGTCAAGGTCGTAATTTGAACCTGCAAGGCAGTAACCGAGTCAATAGGTATCATACCTTTTTGTTCCTTCTGTCCTTTTCTACTCCTCTCACTCGATCATAAGCATTTTTTACTTGCCAACTCATCTAACAAATCATGGGTTGCTTATACCATTATCCTCATTAATTAATCTTTGATTGCTGCATCAATTGTGCCCCTTGTGCTCGGATTCATTCCATTATAAAATGTTTGAAGCAGGAATTCCTTCGGTAGGTTATGATGAGGGCAGCTCCTTTGAAGTTCTTCAAATCACTCCCAAGCTTCGTAGAGAGATTCTTCGTCGCTCTGTTGGAAATTTGTTATTTTCTTTATAATCCTTGTTGTCTTTCTTAAAGGAACGTATTTTGGGAGGAATGTTTAAGGAAGCTGCTCCTAAGTTGTAATCTTGCCTGAATTTAGAGAATTGTACCATGCTTTAGCCTGATCCTTCCACGTGAATGAAAATAGTTGTAACTTCACTGCATCGTCAGACATTCCGTTGAATCTAAATATGTCACAGATCTCAAAAAAATTTGCAATGTGGGCATTTAGATTCTCGTTGGATAACTCATAAAACTGCGCACTGTTTTGAAGATTGTTAAGTAGTACTGACTTTATCTCAAAGTTATTTGCTTGAACTACCGGCCTTGCCATTCCTTGAAGACTAAACCCTGGCCTCATGAAATCTATGAGTGTTCTTTCTGGTCCTCCTTGCTCTCCTTCTTTATCTATATTTTGATCAGAGAAATTTAAGCACTTTTCCCTTCTTATTTCTCTTTCGTGCTTCTTAATGTCAGGGAATTCGTCTTCAGTAACTTCTTTTGTCCTTCGTGTGCTCCTTGTGTTCGTGCACCTGTAAGTCCACAAGGTAATGTATCAAAATTCTTAAATCAAAGTATTCTAAATTAAACAAGATGCTAAACAATTAATCCCGGACAACGGCACCAAAAACTTGTTGATGGATTGTAAAACCTATTTACTTATTTTATGCTCAAAAACTGCAAGTGAATCGGTCTAGACTTATAGTTAGAAAGAGCAGATATCGATGCCAAAGGGATTAATGCCCAAACACCACTTAATTTAGAAAAGACTTTGTTTAAGAAATAAAATTGTTTAATGCAATTAATCTAAAAAATATAATTAAAATTAAAAGACTAATGAAAACAATGGACAATACCATAATTACAAAAAATCTGAATTCAAGGATCTAAATGCTAGAGATTACTTTTTCCTTATTTTCTCTCCCTCATGTTTCATTGATTGAATTGTGTCTAATCCTAAGTTTCTGAATGTACTAATTACCCTCTCTCTAGGTGTAACCATTTTTCCCTAATTGAATTTACGGGAATTGATTGAACGATCTCTCAACCGACCCAATGACTCTACCGATTCAACTAGTTATTACACTATCCTGTGGATGATCAATTGACTAATTAAGATCTCTCTTCTAATTATTCAATTGACAAAATAATTGCTAGTCTATAGGTTTCCAACTCTCGTTGTACAATCCTACATGATTTTCATCTCACTCATTCTCTCGATTTGTAGCAAGATGACAATTAAGAACAACAATTATCAAAGACACTTCATTCAATTCAATAAAACATGAGTTTTGACAAAATAATGAAAAAGCAATCCCTAATATCAAATTAACCTAAAATAGTCTCCATAACACTATCAACATTCAAATAATCCATTTTTACAAAGAAAGGAAGAGATTAAAATGATAGAAAGTGAATAAGGAATCTCCTTCTCTTGTTTACCAAAATCTGAAATTTTGGTGTTGATGTGCTATTTTGCTAAATCTTGATGATGATCCTTGTTTTCAATACTTCCTTGATGCTCTAAACAAGTGTTCTTCACATAAGGATGATCTCTCTACAGATAGGTGTCGTCTCCACTCAAGATGGAGCCTTCATGTTCTTTTTATAGTCCAAAAATCCTAGGTTTAATAAGGCCTCACAGATTGCCTCAGATTACAATTCCCACGTTCGTGGAAATTACAGGCAGAAACATTCTATCTTGATTTCCCATGTTCATGGAAATTTGCCTAATTTATACGAACGTGGGAATTGGTCCCAGATGTGATCCTCTTGTCTTCTCTTCTATACTCTCTTGTTTATCCTCTAACTTGCTTCATCTCCTTTCCTACACAAAAATAAGCAATTCTTACCCTCAATTAGCATCTAACACCCAAGAACACAATAGAAATCAAACTTAATGAAAACATACAAAATGAATCCTAAACTAGAATAATAAGCAACAATTATGCTAGAAAACATATGCCAATTACCTATAAAATCATATCCTAATGCACACCTATCAATAGCCAACAACTACCTACTTCTTTATTTTATCCTTTCATTACCCCTTTTGAGATTAATAGCCTATTTCTTCTAATTTTAGCCATATTAGAAGCTTAATCATCACTTTTATGTCTCATCCTTGCCTTGAACTGTGGAACATGAAGTTTTAACATGAGTGGTTGGAAAAGGAGTAAGGGGTGCATGGTGTAAAAATCTTGTTCTCTTGGTTGTGTGAATGAAGTGTTGTGACTTATCATTTGTGTTATCATCATAGTCATGTGCTTTATTTTATATTTATCTTCATTTTACTTTGTTATTTTGAAAACAAAACAATAAAAAATATTGAAAATATATACAAAAAAGTGAATTTCAATTTTATTTGTTTTATGTAATTTCATTTCATGTTTTTCATTCTTTTTAGTATTTGTTCCATCACAATGTATGTTCATTCACTTCATTTTGGTGAAGAAAAGGTTTGGATATGCTTGAGAGTTGAGTTAAAGAAGGGAAATTGATTCTATTTGATGATGGATTGTTTTTCATATGAATTTAAGGAGTATGGAAGGAGATCTTTGCTTTATAATGATTATGAGATGGAGATGCATGGTTGATGTTTTCTCCCATTTTCAGAGTTTCTTTTATGCCATATGTTCTTGGAATTTTAGTCCACATTCCTAATTATTTTTAGACCCTTACCCTAAACCTCATTACAACCCTTTAAATTCCCTTAATTTTCATTGTGTGTTGTCCTATATCTAGTAGTGGAGAATTGAGTCGATATGCAAGCTTGCAGTTGAGCTTCTTATTAGGATTGAGCTTTTTTGTGATAATTTCTATTGACTTTCTTGCCTTCATATCTTGATTTTGGTTACAAATTCTTGTGTTTAATCCCAATGTGAGATGAATTGAGTGAAAATGGTATGAATATAGCATGAATGTTAATTGGATTATCTTGAGAATGTTGCATGAAAAATTAGAACAATTTTGCATGAAAGGATGAAATAGGACGTGAACAATTTATGTAAATAATTAATTCAAGAATAAATGGTGTCACACCTGTGACTATGGAAGCCACGAGTGTAACAATGGGAGACAACGGGATTCACACTCGTGACTTCCATAGGTCATACCTGTGACCACCTTATGCATACCCATGATAACATTTTCTTTAATTGTTCAACTTATTATATGGCAACTGTAGGTTTGAGGGCCTGAAAACCTAAACCTAAAATAAGACTATAAATAGAAAGAAGAGAGGTTGGCCGTGTGGCTGGACTCATTTTAGGGACATTCTAGGACATAAAACATATAAAGAGAAAGAAGGTGGAGAAAAGAGAAGAGAACAAAGAGTAGTCAAGTAAGGTGAAGAAGAAGAACAACAGAAAGGTGAAAATAGAGTTAGTATTCTGTTGATTGGGTGATCATCAACCAGAAGTAGAAGGCAAGAGCTAATGCAGAAGGCTTGAGAGTGGTAGCAAACCATTGCAACTTCCTCATCTGATCTTGGTTTGCTTATTCTATTCCTATCTGTTGCATTATTTCTTTATTGTTTTATTGGATTTACTCCTCTATTAGTTGATAGACTCATACTCTGGTAACTTTTGGTAGTTCATTTCGATTATTCACTTGATTTATTTCTTTAATACTTCTCTTGTACTGATAAAGATGGGAATGAAGTATATGAAGATGATGAATCTTATTTATTCCATGATGTGCTGATTTCTTTTTCTTGATAATTATTTAGTCAAATATGCATGATAGAGTTACTATGTTGTTGTCTTATGTTTGCTATAGTTTATTAACTGAATGGATGTAAAAGCATAACTAAACTTTGCATCATTTTGGTATTAAATGAAGGATCAAGAGAAGAAGTTTAATATAGAATGAGAAACTATAGACGCTTAGGTTAAGAATTAGAAATATATTAACTTAAGTGGTAATTATTAGTAGGGTTTTCATAATTAATTTGGATGATAACTTGTTGAATATGAAATTATATTTAGTTTATTATTCGAGTTGATTTTATAACCCAACTATTAATTTTAGTAAGACAATTATCCAATAATTTATCCTTACTCATGCATAGGAGATTAAATTAGTAAAATTAATTCTCAATAGTTTCCCACTTTGATTAATCTATTTATTTTTGCTTCTAGTTAAATTAGTTTACTTTTCAGTTTAATTTTGTGATTTTCTCTAAAGCCTTCACTCAAAAAATCAGGATAGACTATTTAGGATTGTTATTTTTTTTAATTTTTTATTATTCAAGATTAATTTAAGTGGACCAATTTCACCTTTGTTGGAGAAAACCCTGGGTAATCATCTACAACTACCTTGAATACTTGCGAGTAGGATAGCTTAGGTGTTTTTAGAACTTATTTTGGTTGGGGATGGTGTTTAGTGTTTACACTTAAATTAATTTTGGTTGTTTTCCTATTTATGTATACATGTTTTATTGTGTTGTTTTGTTTATTTAGTTGTTCAATTTTTTTGTTAATTTAGCAATGCCTTTAGTTAGTCCTGCTAGGAAGAAGGTCTCTAGAAGTGAACTCGTTTAGTTTATGCTAGGAAGGAGATCTCTAGATAGTGAACTTATCCCTTTTATTAATAATGTCCATTGAATACGAAGACCTTAAGGGGACTCTGAAGACGATCACGAGGAACCCAAGTATGAAGATCAAATTAATAACCAGAAGATGGGTGAAAGACAGTTAGTAATGAAGTAGTACACCATACCAGTGATCGGTACTACCACTTTATGCATACATTTAGGCAAGGCAGCTATAAACTATGAATTGAAGAACATCCACTATAACATGTTGCCATCTTTCTATGGGGTTCCAATAAAGACCCTTTAAACTTCATTCAAGAATTCTATACTACTCTCCAAACCTTCCCTTTGGATGGTCTAAATGAAGATCAACTCATAATGAGATGCTTCCCATATACATTGAAGGATCGGGCTAAGGCATGTCTAACAACCTTTCCACCTGGTTCATTGACTACATGGAAGGAGGTGTATAACAAATTCATAGGAAAATTCTATTCCCATCACAAGACTTCTGAGTTGCGAATAAAGATAGCTAGCTTCACTCAGATGGAGGGAGAGTCATTCCACGAGGCATAGAAACATTTCAAACTCTTGCTAATCCAATGTCTATACCATCATTTTCCACTTTATATGTAAAACAATTCTTTTATGATGGATTGACACAACAATGTTAGTACATAGTGGACAATACAATAAAAGGAGTTATGGGAGAGAAGACAACCGAAGAAACATATGAAATTTTCGAAATGTTAGGGGCCAATTCTTAACAAAAGAGCGAGAGGGGAAGAAGAGTTGGAGTTCATAAAGTGATCTCGAATTAAGAAATCGTTATGTAGTTAGCTGAGTTAACAAGGCATGTAAAGATGCTAAATACGAGACTACCACAAAATGTTCCAAATTAAAATGTATGTGGTATTTATGGAACTTGTGGTCTTGGAGCTAATGTTTGTTCTTACTCTTACAAACCTTTTGCAGATGGGGAAGAACAAATGAACCACTTAACGATTTTAAATCAAGGGAGCGAAATGATCCGTATTCAAACACCTATAACCCTAAATGGTGAAACCACCCTAATTTTTCATAGTACCAATAATCCACCAATTTAACCCCAACCACAATACCAAAATTTTCAGAGGCCAAATTATTTCTAAGGGCAATCCTTAATTCAAAACCTACCGAGCAAGCCTTCTTTAGAGGAAATTCTTAATGCATTTATTCAGGTAACTACTCAAAAACAAGAAATGAACAATAACAGATTCGATTCCTTAGAGGCATCTGTGAAGAGGATTGAGATCCAAGTAGGGCAACTCACTACTCAAATGCATAATAATTAAAAGGGAATGTTGCCTAGTCAACCTGAGTAAGCCCAAGTAATTACTGTTATAAGAAGTGGAAGGGTGATTGATAGTCACATTGAGATTCTTCCTAATCTATCTAATGCTGCTAATTAAGAGGAGGAGAAGGAGGTAAGTAATGGGCATAACTCTTCTAGTCACTTTCAAAAAGGCAAAAAACTTAATCATAGCACTAAGGACAATGAAGGATAAAAACTGCATAAAGCAATGGATCCTTAACCACCAATTCTGTATCCAAACCATCTTAAAGAATCGAAATAAGATGAGCAGTTTTCGTATTTATATAATATGCTTTCTAAGGTTAACATTAATCTGCCCGTGTTAGATGTGATTAAGGACATTCCAGCTTATGTGAAGTTTTTCAAGGAACTAATCACTAAGAAACAAAAGTTTGAGCCTAATGAGAAGGTGATAGTTTCGGAAGTAGCGACCATAATTCTTCAACATCAGTTACCCCCAAAACTAAAAGATAGGGATTTTTATCATGAACGTATCAATGGGTAATGAGGATGAGGTTAAAGGTATGCATGACTTTAGAGTAAATATAAACCTTATGCCTCACTTTATTTATGAGAAACTAGATCTAGGATAGTTAAAACTTACCAATATGTGCTTATAATTAGCTAATAGGTCAATTTGTTATCTGAAAGGAATAATGGAAGATGAGTTAGTGAAGGTTGGTGGATTGATTGTCCTTATAGACTTTGTGGTCTTAGACATAAGGGAGGTTAAAGAGCAAGGGAAGGAGCACACCATACTCCTAAGGAGGCCTTTTATAGCCACTATTAATACCTTAATTGATGTGAAGAACTGAGCATGACTATTTTGTGAGAAATAGTAGAATTTTCAATCTTTAATGTTAAACACATTCCTACTACTACTGTTTGTGAAGAATGCTCTCTTGTTAATCAATTTAATTATGCAAACCTAGATTTTACATTGCAAGAAGAAGAATAAAAGAAGTTAGGCTGGGTGAAAGAAATTGATAAGTGTTATCAATTACTAGATGATGCAACTAAGGGAGAGGTTGGCAAATTCTTAGAGAAAAATACTAATGACGAAAAGAAAAAAATTGAATCAATCACTTTGAGCCATCCACCTTGAGCATGATAGTTGAAGTGTCCAGCTAAAAGACATTAAAGAAACATTAAATGGGAGGCAACCTATATTTGTTTTTTTAATTATTTGTTTGTTACCCCCTTTTAGTTAAACTAGAATTAATCTGTTTGCTTTGTGTGCATAGGCCTACTTTTCAATCTCTTCTATTTGTCTTCCTCACAACTATTCTCCACTCCTCAATGTAAGACTCCATGCTTATTGCCATCTCCACACCGCATCAACGCAGTCGCCACCCACAGTTTCTTATCATATTTCTATCCCTATTCTTTTTATTTATTTTTAGTTTAATTTCTTTTAGTTTTAATGCTTATCCTTGTTCTTGTCAATTTTTGTCTTGTATCCCTCTTTTACTTTCTGTATCAAATTAAGAACAGTGTGATATTTAAGTCGGGGTGGGGGCGGGGAATATCAGTAAAAAAATTTTAAAATTTATTTTTATTTGTGTGTCATGTGTTTGTTTTTCCCATTTAATAGCTAGAGATGCATGGTCATTAAATGAACTCGATCGAGATTAGACATGCATAATATGAGTGAATAAGTATACTTACATGCTAGGCTGATTGACTTGGATTTTGATTAAAAGGACATTAGCTTTTTGTGATAGATGAATAACATTTTTCATTTGGTAAGAATTTGAGCCCTTTGGAAATATTTAACACCAAATTCAAGTACTCTTTGTTGAGAGTGGTCTCTCATAATTAAGGAACTCTAGAACTTGTTTGCAAATATTAGTCAAGATCACAGAGTCTTAGACAAACATTGAAAAGATGAAGGCAATTAAGATATACCCTTTTTCTTTAAAGAGCCACCGTAATTTTACCTTTAGTGAGCCCCCTTTGAGCTTCACATGAACTATTTCTTCTTTAAAACCAAAATATGAGCCTTAACCCTAATTATTTAACTGTTTCATCATATCCATTGTAAGAATGAATTGAGCATTTGAATGGGTATGATTGGGTTTAGGTAATAATTACTTGAATAAGTGTGGGGGAATCATAGGATATAGTTAGTTTTTGAGTTAGAAATGAATATGATTGTAATAATTTGTATCTCTCATGTACATTTACCTCTTCTAAAATTGATCTCACTGTTATAAATAGAAAAACAAAGAGAAAAAGAAAAAAAGAAGCAAAGAAATAGAAAAGAAAAGGAGGGAATAAAAGATAACAAGAAAATGAAAAGAAAGAGGAACAACATAAAAAAAGGAGAGAGAGAGGTATGGGGAGTGCTAATATTGTTTATTGAGAGGAAAAATTGAGTGTTTTACGCTTTATTGCTTTGTATAAATGCTAAATTTTCTGTAGTTTTAAATTGTGGTTTTCCTTTTTCCTACCCTTAGCTTGGCCCCATTACAACCAAAATAAAGATCTTTAGGTTGGTGTTTATGTTTGATATGAGTGGTGGAGATTAGATTAGTAAGCAAGCTTATAGTAGATGCCTTACATGAAATGAACAATGATTGACTATATCCCACCCTTGAATGTTTGAGAGGATGGAGGGTGGAGTGAGTATCTATCACACTTGTTAATGAACTTTGAGTTGAAATACTTATTAATTTTGAATAATCATGTGGCGAATAATCTATTCACTGAGTATTATGAATTTCAAGTTGTTAGGTTGTGTTTACTGAAATGATCATTGATATCTTTGACCATTATTTAGGAACACTGTTGTTTTCATTATTTTTTTATTGTATAGTCTAGTATTCTTCATTTTGCTTGAGGACAAGCATAGTTTAAGTGTAGGGGAATTGTTGTGTCAAATGTCTATTGATTTTGCTTGCCTTCATATCTTGATTTTGTTTACAATTTTTTATGTTTTGATCTAAATGTGAAATGAATTGAGTGAAAATAGTGTGAATATTGCATGTATGTTAATTGGATTATCTTGTGAATATTGCATGAAAAATTAGAAAAAATATGCATGAAAGGATGAAATGGGACGTGAATAATTCATGCAATTACTTAAGCATAAATGGTGTCACACCCGTCGGAGTCACACCCATGACCACTTCATGCATACCAGTGACAACATTTTCTTAATTGTCCAACTTATTACGTGGAAATTGTAGGTTTGAGGGCTCGAAAACCTAAACCTAAAATGATACTACAAATAGAAAGAAGAGAGGCTAGCGACATGGCTGGAATCATTCGGGACTTATTTTGGGGACATTCTGGGACATAGAATAGATAGAGAAAAAGAAGGCAGAGAAGAGAGAAGAGAACAGAAAGTAATTAGGTGAGGTAAGGAAGAAGAATAGCTAAAAGTTGAAAGCAAAGTTAGCATTATGTCGTCTGGGTAATTGATAGGATTGTATTATCTTTTCTTATTCATTTCAATGTCTTTTCAATCCTATTGTTGTGTTTAAATACTTGATTTGTGTTCAATTTTTGTTTACATCTAGATTAAAGGATTGAATATAACTATATGTGAAAAGGAAGAAGAATCACTCGCTTACGACATCCATGTAAGATAATGATTTAATTGACAACATATCTAATGGACGACACACGTTGGAGGCATAAGTGTTGGCCCTGAAATTTTTTTCATTAAATTAAGCATAATAGTTTATGGAATAAATGCATAAGAATGAATTGAGGGCATTTTTTGCATATAACTTAAGTACCAAAAGAGCCTAAGCTTATAAGGAAGGATAAAGTGGACTTTTGGGACTATTAAGGGTACATTGGGAAAAAGGAATTGTGGTCTTGTTATCTTAGAAGAGTGACAAACGTGAATGAGAGAGATAAGAAGACAAAAAAGTGAAGAAGAGTGAAAAGAATAGCGCCTTAAACTAGGTCATGATTTCTCTTAGTCTTAAAGAGAGAATCTGAGCTTAT
>JANZXR010000003.1:15437733-15453799 GCA_027575705.1 Erythroxylum echinodendron
GATTGTGACATGTGGGATGTATGTTGAAATGCTGCTTGAATGTGAATGTGAAGAACTAAATGTGTTATGATATGATTGATTGAAAATGTAAGATGCATTCTATACATGAATACATGATCAGATAATGGGAGTTGTGACTAGAGTAGCCACCGATCAGAGCTTAAAGCTCAACGTGTGAAAAGAGCCTCAAGCTCAGACAGCGATTAAGAGCCTAAGGCTTACTATGTAAAAATTATCCCTATATCCCCAACTGATAAGGGACAATATAAATGAGCCTAGTATCCACAATGGATACGGGACAGTATAGGCACTCGGTCATAACAATGTAATAATTGGAAAAGAGCCACATATGAATTCCATATAATTTGTATTGAGTATGTTTGATTGATTGAAATGCAATTATCTTGCTCTTAAATGAAAACGTGATATGTGATATTATATGAAAAATGCAATGATGTGAATTATCTGTCATGTGGAATGATATGTTGCATAAATTGAGTGAACCATCGATGATGGTTACATCATCTAAGTTCGCAAAACTCACCTAAAATTGCACGATGACATTTCAGGATACAGAGAGGATTCTAGCTATTGAGAGACCGTACAATAAGCTTAATTCTTATACTTTTGTGAAGAAGATATGGCTCAAAGGTCGGTCAGCTAGATTGAAGGATTTAGTTAAATCTTTTGTATTTCCTCTTTCATGTAATATATTTTGTATTAGGATATGATGATGTGCATGCACAGATTTTTGGAAAACTACAATGTATGTACATTTAGTATTTATGAAATGAAAAGAGGATATTTAATTTTAAAAAAATTAGTGACTTCTTGTATTTAGTTGATGCCATGATTCAGCAGGATAAATTACCAGGTGATAAAGTGAAAGTGAGGTTGTAACACGCCATTATTATAGGGTATGTACTGGAATGTCATATCGATGTTCTGGTATGTACCTTATAGCAGTGGGGGTGTTACATTCCCATGATCGTGGGATGTGTCATCTAAACATTTCTCTCCATTTCCTTGCATTTCCCACTATCGTGGAGGCATTCCCACGTTCGTGGGTTATGTAATCCGAAAATTTCTTCATCCTTTCTCTTTAAATTTTTACAGATTTTAACCCTTACTTACTACATCAAACATATCTTCTTTATAGTTCTACATTTAGGCTTCATTTCATTATCATTTTCAATTCAATTCCATCTCAATATCATCCATATAACAATATATAAACTATTGTTTATCATTTATACAAAAACAAAACATCAATATATTCATTTCTTCATCAACGTTTCAGCATATTTTCAACTCCTTTAACACAATCAATCCATCCTTAAACTATCATCATATATGTTATGCTACATATATCACTAGAAGTCAATGATTCACTTATTTGTTGAACTCCAAAGCCTCTTCAAATCATCAAGAAAACCCAGCTCTTCTACGCTTACACGATCATTAAACTGTCAAGGTAAAATAGGCTTGGTTTTTAGTAACAAGATGAAGATAACCGAAATTTTGGAGTGGCTAGTGTAGGCTTTTAGCAAAAAATCATAGTGGTGACGGTTGGTGAGTGTGTTGTGAATAGAGAGAAGAAAGAAGAAGATGAGAGCATGTAGTGAAAAGCGAGAATGAAAGATGGTTATATCTTAAATGTGTATAACGTGAGGGTTAAAAACATGGTGAGTGTAATGACACTTACCATATTGAGAACCATACTACTTTTATTTTATTTAAGCTACCATATAACTCTTAATAATCAATCCATTTGTCTCTCAATCTCTAGTCCATTTTTCACCCAGTTATCTAAACCATTTTTCAATTAATCCTAATGCCATGTGTCACTCAATTTATAGGCTTTTTCTCTATGTGTTACTTTGTCTTGCCACTTGGCATTTTTCCTAGTCCAAAAATACACATAAATTTATAAATCTCCCAATTTTAACAAATATTTTCCAAATCAATAATTAATAACCATCAAACCAAAAATTCAAGATATAATAATTCATAATTCACATCACAAACATTTTAAACTTTTTTTTACCCCAGAATATGTCAATTGAGTGTATATATAGTCTTTGCAATGTTTACAAAAAATCATAATTTATGTGTGTGTATACTAATAATATGCAAGTGAATGCAATGCCCTTCATATATTCTCAATGTTATTTCTTATGTAAAATGGTCTAGAGTCCTAACCCTCACTATGGAAAGACGGGATATTATACTTTAAATACCTTTTGTGTTTTGAGCAGCCCTAGGATTTTTTCAGGGTCTAAAAGGTCTAAAACATCTCTCGAAACTTGAGGTTTTTACGTGTCCATGCATTTGTCTGACACAAGCCACAATTGTGGCCCTATATGCCATGGTTATGGGCCACATCTGAGCCTTCTATCACTATCGTGGTAGGCAGGCCATGAACATGGGTCATGTCCTGGGCTTCTGTCACAATCGTGGTCTACTGTATCACAATCATGGGTTATTTTTTGGCCCTAATGTCTCTAAAACTTCTCCATTCTTGGATGTTGATCCTAAAACACTAACAAATACAACAAGGTACCTCAAAAACATAATAATTAAGCTCAAAGACTTGTACTAACCCATAAAACACTTCAAACATAAATAATTAGCAAGCTAACACAATTCTAACCTAAATACATACTAAACGATTGAATTAACAATTCAATACGTATCAAACTAAGCCCTAAAATACAATGTAATTCACACTTATCAACATCCTTATACTTAAATGCTTGCTTGTCCTCAAGCAAACAAAACAACAAACACACAACACACAATGCAGTAATAAGATAATGACTTCAACTTCATGAAATAAATTTAATTTAAAACACAATCATTTAAGTCATTTAAGTCATATCAAATCATTAACAAACAAAATCCGTGACTAGGGGCTTTGAACTAAATATACATATTAATTCAGATCCAAGTGTTAATTTACTTACCCTTTTCAATTGCACACACACATTAATAATTCTTTGGTCTTTTAAACTTTGTAAGTACTCTTAAGTATGTTTTCATGAAAAGTCAAGCTATTACAAGTTCGGTAGGTTTTTATTAAGAAATACTTTATTATTATTGTTATTATTTAAAGAAGGACCTAGCCTTTTACTCAGAGGCAAACATTGGGAATGAATGTCGATCCAGTTACTTGACTAAGTCATTTTTTATTAAAAACGCTTAGTTGAAACGTCATTATAGCCTTTTGACGCAGAGGCCCACATTTATGATTTGTGTCGATCCGGTTACTTAGCTACGTCACATTCTCAACTGGCTACTAGCTTTATTCATAACCTAAAGGCCAACATAATGGAAATTTATTTAACATTAACAAACACATTTTTTATTTATTTAAGCTTACCTTGTTGCTTTAGTTACTTGTTTCCATGAAAAAATACTAGCAAAGATACTTAAGTCAAAAGACCTTAAATTATGAAAATGAATGTGACAATTTAGAGGTTTACAACTTAACATTAAATCCTAATTAGGCTGTATATTTAACCAAAGAACCCCAATTCACTAATTTTTGCAAGTTAATGATTCTCTACAACCTAATAGACTATGTTCAAAATTATATAAATTTCAATCCATCTAAACCATTGACATATTCACACGATTCATAAAATGCAATCTAATAACTATGATATAATATGCAAAATTCACATTCAAATCAAAATACATAACCCTCCCCACACTTAAACAATACATTTTTCTCAATGTGAGAAGGGGTCAAAGAAAAACATATGGAAAGAAGAAACATAAAATTAAAGTAAAACAAAAAGTAAGTAAAGACTAAAGGTAAAAAGAAAAGGATTAGAACAAGGCCTTATAGCGATGGAGGTGGAGATGATGTTGGTTGGACCCTTGAGATTATTGTCTAATCTAGGAATTGCTTAAAGAGAGTGAGCGAATTAGTGATCCTAGAACAATTCAAATTACTAAAGTTTTATTGAAAGTTCAAAATAACTCTAGCTAAACCTAACGATTTCAATCAAACTACTAAACGTGCTAATTTATGGTCTTTAGCTTGACCTTGCATCCATAGAGGCCTCTTAATTTTTTGAACAGAAGGAAATCACTTCCTTGTCCTTAGGAATCACTCCTCTAAGATATAGCTTGCAACGATGCTCATTGACCTTAAAAGTTTCCTTGTTAGCATTTTCCAATTTGAGGGCTCCATGATCGAAAACTTGAATGACCGTAAAAGGTCCACTCCATCGAGATTTTAACTTCCCTGGAAATAGCCTCAACCTTGAATTATATAGTAGAATCGCGTCTCCTACTTTAAAATCCTTTTATTTAAAATGAGAATCGTGCTATTTTTTTACCGTTTCCTTGTAAAGTTTAGCATTTTCGTATGTATTATAATGAAACTCTTCAAGTTTGTTCAGTTACAGAAGTCTCTTTTTGCCTACTTGCTTCCAGTTAAAATTTAATGCTTTAATCGCCCAATATGCTCAATTTTCTAGTTCAACCAACAAATGACAATTTTTTCTGTACACAAGCCTTTAAGAAGTTGTTCGATTAGGTGTTTTGAAAGCAATCCTATAAGCCCATAAGGCATCATCTAACTTTATTGCCCAATCTTTCCTGGAGTTGTTCACCGTCTTTTCCAAAATTCGTTTCAGTTCTTAATTGACAACTTCCACTTGGACAATAGTTTGTGGATGGTAAGGTGTAGCAACACGATGGTACACTCCATATTTTTTAAGAGAGCATCAAAAGATTTGTTGCAAAAATGTGTACCTCCCTCACTTATTGTCTTACTTGGCACTCCAAACAGATTAAATAACCATTTGATGAACTTTTGTACCACCTTTCTATCATTGGTTAGAGATGCCATTGCTTCAGCCCAATGCGAAGCATAATCCACCCCACTAAAATGTACATATTTCCTATTAAAGATGGGAAAGGACCCATAAAGTCGATGCCCTATACATTGAAGACTTCCACTTCTTAAATGTTGGATAAAGGCGTCTCATCTCTTTTGGAGATGTTACCTATTCTTTGATATCGATCACATTGTGCTACGAAATTCTGAGCATCCTTAAACAATTGTAGTAAATAAAATCCACTCTCAAGTATCCTAGCCACTATTTTGTTAGCTCCATAATGTCCAACATACTAACCTTCATGACATTGCTTTAAGATGTCTGATATTTCTTCCTCTAGAACACATCATCGCATCAACCCATCAGGGTACGCTTTATATAAAATTGGCTCATCCTATATATATTGGTTAGAATCATGCAAGAATCTCATACTTTGTTAGTAAGATAAATCTGAAGGAAGTTTATCACTAGCAACATAATTTATGATATCGACAAACCATGGTGTAGTTAAACTTTCAAGTAACATCAGGGTTTCATCAGGAAAATTTTCATTAATATCTTCACTTGGCTTGCATTCCCCTCCTTCTAGTATGGATAAGTGATCTACAACCTCATTTTATGCTCCCTTTTTATCTCTTATCTCTATATCAAATTCCTATAAAAGTGACACCCATCGAATGAGCCTTAGTTTTGCATCTTTTTTGTTGAAAAGGTATTTTAATGCCACATGATCAATGAATACGATTACCTTTGACCCTAAAATGTATTGTCAAAACTTATCATATGCATACACTACTGCAAGTAATTCCTTCTCTGTAGTTATGTAATTCAGCTGAGGTCTTACAAGGTTCTTACTGGTGTAGTAAATTGCATGCAATCTTTTATCTTTCCTTTGGCCCAATACACAACCTATGGCTTGGCTGCATGCATCACACATAACTTCAAATGGAAGTGTCTAGTTTGGTAGTGATAGAATTAGTGCTAATATTAATGCCTCCTTTAGTTTGTTGAACACAGACATACACTTGTCATCAAACAGGAAGGAAACATCCTTGACTAAAAGGTTTATCAAAGGTCTTGCGATTTGTGAAAAGTCTTTGATGAATCGACGGTAAAATCCTGCATGACCTAAAAATCCTCGCACACCTTTTACATTGCTTGGTGATGAAAGTTTCTCTATCACTTTCGTTTTTGCTCTTTCAACCTCAAATCCTTAGTGTGAGATTTTGTGCCCTAGCACTATCCCCTCTTACCCTATAAAATGGCATTTCTCTCAATTCAACACCAAGTGTGACTCTTCATATCTTTGAAGAACTCTATCCAAATTAGTTAAACACATATCGAAAGAATCTTCAAAAACTGAAAATCATCAATGAACACCTCCATTACATCTTCTACATATCGGCAAAGATTGACATCATATATCTTTGAAATGTAGTCGGGGCATTTTATAGTCTGAAAGGTATCTATCTATATGTGACTGTAGCATAAAGGCAGGTGAATGTGATCTTTTCTTGATCATCTGGGTAAATAAAGATCTGCTTATATCCCTAATATCCATCCGAGAAGCGATAAAATGGATGTCTAGCTACCTTTTCTATCATCTGGTCTATAAACAAGAGAGGAAAATGATCTTTCTTAGTCATTGAGTTTAGTTTGGATAATCTATGCATACTCTCCATCTCGTGACAGTTTTTATTTAAATTACTTCTCCATTATCACTTTTTATTACCGTCATTCCAGCCTTCTTAGGTACACACTGTACTAGACTGACCCTTTCACTATCAGAGATAGGATAAATTATCCCTGCATTTAGGAGTTTGATTATCTCCTTTTTGACCACCTCCTTCATATTAGGGTTCAACCTTCGTTGACGCTCCCTCACCGTTCTACATCTTTCCTCTATTTTTATTCAATGCATGCAAATATTTGGGCTTATACCTCAAATATCAGCAATTTGCTATCCAATGGCTTTCATTCACTTTTTAACAGTTTCTACCACCTTACTTTCTTGTTTTTCATTCAATTGATTGATATCGGTAACATTTTACCTTTACCTAGAAAGGTATATCTGAGATGTGAAGGTAAAGGTTTAAGCTCTAATGTGGGTGACTTTTCTATAGATGGTGGTATGGGTGCTTCGGTTCAAACCAATTTATATTGATGCATTTAAACATCTGACTCCTCCATCTCATCGTCTCCTTTATATTCAAGTTTCTGATATCCATTGTTTGTCTCTACTTCCACTAACTGTACTTCTACGATAAAACTGTCAACTTGATCTTGCAAATTTTGATCCATAATTTCAACCTTCATGCATGCGCTGCTCGTAGTTGGATTAATTAAAACTTTATTCATATTGAATTCGATCTAATCCTTGCCTCTACAAATAAGAGATTTATCTATAGCGTCTTTAATTTTTCAACGAATTTTGCAAAATGGGCATCTAGCTTCTTCTTTTGTAATTGTTGAGGAAAAGGGATCCTAGGTTTATATGGTAGAGGGGCAACATAAGGAGGGTGTTCGCTCATAGTCACTTCTTTCTCCTTTTCTTGATTTTTTGTTAATAGAATGAATAGGCTCCTCTATTATCGTTATGGATGTTTCAAATTCCTTCCCACTTTGAAGTGCAATAGCCTTTAGTTGCTCTCTTGGTTTTGTTCCTGAAGTACTAGGAAAACTTCCCACATTTTTCATAGAGAAAGTGTTTGACAATTGATTCACTTGGACCTCTAAATTATGGATTGAATAGGCATGGTTTTTTGTTACTTGTTCAAATTTGCCTTCTAAATTCTTTTGTACATCATCTAGAGTTCCAAACTTATCTAAAATCCTAGCCAATTTGGATTCCATTGAGCTTTGTTTGTCTTATTGGAAGCCTAATTGTCCTTGAGCTCTAAAATGTCCTCCAGTATTGTTTGTACACAAGAAGTTAGGGTGACTCTTCCACCCAGGGTTGTAAGTGTTAGAGTAGGGATTATTTTCCCATCCTCGTCCATATTGAGCTCCCATATAATTCACTTACTCTGGATCACTTTCCTTCATCAAGAAACAGTTCACCGTATTATGGTCCATTTGTCCACAGAGTTCACACTTAATCTGCATGGTTTTCACCGAACTTGAGCACGAAGCCTTCATATTGTTGAGCTATAGAGTCAAGCTATCAATTTTTTCTTACATTTCTGTCATTTGATCAATAGCTACAATTCCTTTTTATTCTCGGAATGTAGTAGTATATCTACTCTACTCGTTAGTCCACAGGCAACTATTACTCAGCATCTTCTGTATTAGCTCTTCCGCTTCATCTACCGTCTTTCTCATCAATGATCCTCCTAAAGCTGTGTCAATTGTGCCTCTCCTATGTGGGGTTAGTCTATTATATAATGTTTGCGACAAGAATTCCTTGGGTAAGTTATGGTGTGGACATTTCCATTGCAAATCCTTATATCATTCCCACACTTCATAGATTGATTTCCTGTCACTTTGTTGGAAGTTAGTAATCTCCTTGGTGATCTTTGTAGGCTTGGTCAAGGGAAAATACTTATCTAAAAAGGCACAAACTAGTTGATCCCAAGTCGTGACATTGGCTGGGTTGAGGGAATGACACCAAGCATTTGCTCTATCTCTAAGGGTAAAAGGGAAAAAACTAATTCTGATTGCATCTTCCAACATCTGATGGTACTGAAAGGTATCACATATTTCAAGGAAGTTAATTATGTATGCGTTAGGATCTTCATTCATTAGTCCATAAAACTACACGTTCTATTGAGGCATGTTTAGGAGAGCTAGTTTGATTTCAAATGATGCAGCTTGTATGGGTGGACTGGCTACTCCTTGGTTAGTTGCATTGAATCCTGGTCTTATGAAGTCTATAAGGGTCCATTGTTGACGTCCTTGTTTAACTCCATAGTCCAAATCTTGCCGAAATTTCTTGACCATTGTTGCTTTTGTGATTTCCTCTTCTTCTTCATGCCGAGCTTTCCTAATGGATCGTTCTAATCGAGTGATATCTAAATTTAAGGTTTTAGCTGCACAACTCAATCTTCTCATGACTCTTGCCTTCATACAAGAGCACGATTTTATAAATGGAAAGAAAGAATGAAAATAAAAATTAAAAATTAAATAAACGCTTTAAACTATACAACTAAACTAATTGTCTCCTCGATAACAGCGTCAAAAACTTGATTGTGGTTTTTCGATGTGTGTAAGGTTTAATTAATTAACCTCAATAATCCATAAGCACACGGTCATTCGTGTAGTACCTAAGGTGTCAATCCTATGAGCAGGGATAATCTAATCCTAAACTTTAAGGCCAAAATAAATCGCAGAAATTCAAATGTAACGAAACTAAACTAAGACTGCAATTTAATCAAGCAATTCAATTCAAAAATCAATCACAAAATATTAAAAATTTTGCAATCGCAACGCACACTCAAGAATCAACCTAAGGAGCTACCAATTATGAGAAAGGGAAATTTTACCTATCTTTAATGCTAACCTAATCGATTATGAATTACTAGATTATTAGTTATAGACGATCCTAGGGTTAATTATCTCTCTCGAGTTATAAACATTAACCTTAATTTTAAAACCCTAATTAGATTATGAGAATTGTAACTCTAGATTAACAATCTATCCAAACTAATTAGATCTGAAGTTGTCCAAAACTACCGGGAACATATGCAAGATCTCTGTTTGCACAATTTACCGATTTGATTTAATTCTCGTTCTATTAAATCACCTAACTCTCTTAGGTCAATTTAATTATTTTTTACTCGACTCATTCTCTCAGTTTATCACTGAATTATGCAATTGTAGAAATTAAATTACAATAAATCCAGTAAAAACATAAATAATCAAATTTCATTAAATCAAAGATAAAACCCGAAGGTGAGTTTAGAACATCTCAACATTCAAAAATGCTATCATCATACTGTTATTCATAATTTTATACAATAATAAAAATGGAAAATAAATAGGAAACATGATCTAAATAGAGTCAGGAGGCAACGATGTTGAGAAACTCCTGATTCGGGATGTACATCGAGTCAGCTTCTTCTCCACTTCTCTCTTCCTTCTTCTCTATCTCTTGACAATTCTCTATAGGGTTTCTTTGAAAGTGGCTAATGCCAAAAGCTCCTTCCTCTTCTTTGTCTTATTCTTTAAATACCTTTCATGTTTTGAGCAACCCTAGGATTTTTTTGTGGTCTAAAAGGTTCAAAACTTCCCTCGAAATTTGACAATTTTGAGTGTCTATGCATCTGCTTGATGCAGACCACGATCGTGTCCCTATATGCCACAATCTTGAGCTACATCTGAGCCTTCTATTATGATCAATCATGGGCAATATCTTGGGATTTTATCACGACTCCAGTGCTTCTATCACGACTCCAGTGCTTCTATCACGATCGTGACCTATTATGCTATGATTGTGCGCTACTGTTGCAACCTAGTTTCTCCGAAACTTCTTCGTTATTCGATATTGACTCTTATACACTAACAAACACATCAAGGTACCTCAAAAACATAATAATTAAGCTTAAAGACTTGTACTAATCCTTAAAACACTTCGAACATAAATAATTAGCAAACAAACATAATTCTAACCTAAACATATACTAAACGATTGAATTAACAATTAAATACGTATCAACTAAGCCCTAAAATACGATGCAATTCACACTTATCACTTTCTAAGGTTAACATTAACATGACACCAAGGACGATAAAGGACAAAAACTACATAAAGTGATAAATCTTTATAGACCACCAATTTCATATCCAAGCCATCTTACGGAATCGAAACAAGATGAGCAACTTTCATACTTATATAACATGCTTTCTAAGGTTAACATTAATCTTCCCTTATTAGATGTGATTACGAACATTCCAGATTATGTGAAGTTATTCAAGGAACTAAGCACCAAGAAACAAAAGTTTGAGCCTAACGAGAAGGTGATAGTTTCGGAAGTAGCGAGTGTAGTTCTTCAGGGTCAATTATCCCCAAAACTGAAAGATCCAGGGAGTTTTATCATGAAAGTATCAATAGGTAATGAGGACGAGGTTAAAGGTATGCTTAACCTTGGAGCAAGTATAAACCTTACGTCTCACTCTATTATAAGAAACTGGATCTAGGACAGTTAAGACCTACTAATTGGTGCTTACAACTAGCTGATAGGTCAATCCGTTTTCAAAAAGAATAATGGAAGATATGTTAGTGAACGTTGACGGATTGATTATCCCTGTAGACTTTATGGTCTTAGATATGGGGGAGGTTAAAGAGCAAAGGAAGGAGCAAACCATACTCCTAGGGAGGCATTTTATGGTCACTAACAATTCCTTGATTGATATGAAGAATGGGAAATTAAGTATGACTGTTTTGAGAGAAACAGTAGAATTTTCAATCTTTAATGTTAAAGACATTCTTACTGCTACTATTTATGAAGAATGCTCTCTTGTTGATCAATTTAATTCTATAGACCTTGATTCTGCATTACAGGAAGAAGAAGAAAAGAAGCTGGTCTTGGTGAAAGAAATTGATAAGTGTTGTCAATTGCTGGATGATGCAACAAAAGAGAGGTTAGCAAATTGTTGGAGAAAAATCCTATTGAAGAGAAGAAAACGGTGGAATCAATCATTTTGAGTGATCTACCTTAAGCATGACGGTTGAGATGCCCAGCTAAAAGACATTAAAGAAGCTCTAAATAGGTGGCAACCCATACAATTTTTGTTTTGCTTTTCAATTATTTGTTTATTATTCTTTTTTAGTGAAACTCGACTTAATCTGTTTGCTTTGTACATATGTACAGGCCTACTTTTCAATCTCTTCTATTTTTTCTTCCCTACAGTTGTTCTCCACTCCTCAATGTAGGACGTCATGCTTATTCTTATGCTCCACACCACATCAACACAACCACCACCCAGACTTTTGTATCATATTTCTATCTTTTTCTTTTTATTATTTTTACTACTTGTTAGTTTAATTTCTTTTAGTTTTAAGGCTTGTACTCGTTCATGTTATTTTGTGTCTGAGATCCCTCTTTTACTTTTTGTATCACATTAGGAACAGTGTGATATTTAAGTGGGGGAGTATTATTAAATAAATAAAATTACTTGTGTTATATGTTTGTTTTTCCCGTTTAGTAGTTAGAGATTCATGGTCATGAAATAAACTTGATCAGGATTAGAAATGCAAAATATGAGTGAATGATTATTTTTTCATGCTTGGGCTTATTAACTTGCATTTTGATTAAAAGGACATTAGCTTGCTGTGATAGACGAATGACACTTTTCATTTTGTAAGAATTTGAGCCCTTTTGAAATATTTAACACCAATTTCAAGTATTCTTTGCTGAGAGTGTTCTTTCATGATTAAGGAATTCTAGAGCTTGCTTGCAAATACTTGTCAAGATCACATAATCTTACGCAAGAACGGAAATGATGAAGGCAATTAGGATTTACCCTTTTTGCTTTAAAAGCCACCGTAATTTTACCCTTAGTGAGCTCCCTTTGAGCTTAACATGAACCATTCCTTCTTTAAACCCAAAATGTGAGCCTTAACTTTGATTATTTAAGTTTTTCATATTACTTACCGTAAGGAAGTATTAAGCATTTGAATGGGTATGATTGAGTTTAGGCAATAATTTCCTAAATAAGTGTGGGGCAATCATAGGATATAGTTGGTTTTTGAGTTAGGAATGGGTAAGGTTGTAATACTTTGTAGCTCTCCTCTACATTTTACCTATTCTCAAATTGATATCATTGTTATAAATAATTAACAAAGAAAAAAGACAAGAAAAAAGAAAAAGAAAAAAGAAAAGAAAAGGAGGGAATAGAAGATAACAAGAAAAATGAAAAGAAATAGGACAGACAAAAAAAGGAGAGAGAGGGGGGAGGGGAGTGCTAATCTTGTTTATTGAGAAGAAAGAATTAAGTGTTTTATGCTTTATTGTTTTATATTACTTTAAATGCTCAATTTGTTTTGTGATTTTAAACTGTGACTTTCCTTTTTCCTACTCTTAGCTGGCCCCATTACAACAAAAATAAAGACCTTTGGATTGATGTTTATGTTTGATATAAGTGGTGGAGATTGGATTGGTAAGCAAGCTTATGGTAGATTACTTGCATGAAATGAACGATGAGTGAATATATCTCACCTTTGAATGCTTGAAAGGATGGAGAGTGAAGTGAGTATCTATCACACTTATTAATGATCTTTGAGTTGAAGTACTTATTAATTTTGGCTAAGCATCTGGAGAATAATTTGTTCACAGAGTATTATAAGTTTCAAGTTCTCCGGTTGTGCTTATTGAAATGATCGTTGATATCTTTGACCATTATTTGGGAACATTTTTGTTTTCATTGTTTGTTCTTATATAGTCTAGTATTATTTATTTTGCTTAAGGACAAACATAGTTTAAGTGTGGGAAATTTGTTGTGTCTAATTTCTATTGACTTTGCTTGCCTTTATATCTTGATTTTGGTTACAAATTCTTGTGTTTTGATCCAAATTTGAGATGAATTGAGTGAAAATGGTGTGAATATTGATGCATATTAGTTGGATTATCTTATGAATGTTGTATGAAAAATTAGGAGAATCATGCATGAAAGGATGAAGTGGATCGTGAACAATGCATGCAATTAATTAATTCATGCATAAATGGTGTCACACATGTTTATAGGGTGTGACAATGGTGATCACACTCGTGACCACCTAATGCACACCCGTTACAACATTTTCTTTAATTGTCCAACTTATTATATGACAACTGCAGGTTTGAGGGCTCGAAAACCTAAACCTATAATGAGAATACAAATTGACCGAATAGAAGCTAGTGGCAAGGGAGGACTCATCTGGGGACATTCTAGGACACAAAATAGAGAGAAAGGAGAGGAGAAGAGAGGGAACACAGAGAATAGTCGGGTGAGGAAAAGAAGAAGAACAATAGAGAGGTGGAAGCAATAGGAGCCTTCGATCATCTGGATGACAACCAATCAAAAGCAAAAGGCGAGATCCAATGTAGAGAGCTTGAGAGTGGCAGGAGATCACCGCAACTCCCTCATCCGGTCTTTTTTTGCTTATTTTTTTCCTATTTTTTTCATTATTCCTTTGTTATTTTATGAATTTACTCCTCTATTAGTTGATAGACTCATACTCAATTAATTTTTGGTAGTTCATTTAGCTTTCTCACTTGATTTATTGGTTTAATACTTCTCTTACACTGATAAAGATGAGATTGAACTCTATGAAGATGGTGAATCTTGTTTATTCCATAATGGGATGATTTATTTTTCTTGATAATTAATGTAGCTAGTTGAGTCAAATATGCATGAATGAGTTACTATACTGTTGTCTTATGTTTGTTATAGTTTCTAAACTAAATGGATAAATCATGACCAAACTTTACATCATTTTGGTATTAAACGAATGATTTAGGGAAGAAGTTAAATATGGAACGAGAAACTATAGACACTTAGGTTAAGAATTAGAAATATATTAACTTAAGTGGTAATTATCAGTCGGGTTTTTATAATTAATTTAGACGATAACTTGTCGAATGTGAAAGTTAGATTTAGTTTATTATTCGAGTTGATCTTGGAACTCAACTATTAATTTTAGTAGGGCAATTATCCAATCATTTCTTCTTAATCATACAGAGGAGAATAAATTAGTGAAATTAATTCTCAAGAGTTTCCCACTTCGATTAATCTATTCAGTTTTTTTTGCGTCCAGTTAAATTAGTTTACTTTTTAGTTTAATTTTGTGATTTTCTTTAAAATCTTCAATCAACAAAATGAAATAGAATGCTTAAGATTCATCTGTTTTTATTTTGTTTAAGATTATGACAGTGCTTTGTAACACTAGTCAAAATAAAATAAATAGACTACTACTATAGTAGTAGTGAGTCTAGGTCGATACTACAGAGAGTGTATGCAAAGTTTATGAAATGAAATTAACTAGTGTTTAGGTTTAACGGGGGAGGGTGGGGGTTTTGGTTTTAGAAAGAAGAAAATAAAATTAAACTAAACTAAAAAAAACAAATTAAAGAAAACATGCAAAAAATGATAAAAGTGAAGAATTTGGTATGATCTAGTTCTTTAGTTCAATCTCAGCCTATGCCCTAATTAAGCATATTTCATTGATTTGTTGTTCTAAAATCTCTCCTAGTAACTATTAATCATGGGTTAATAATTAACCCAAGCTTTCCCTTAGGTTTTGTTTAATCAAGATACGATCATTAATTAAACCTAACTACCGAATAACCTAGGATACGATCTCCAGATTTAATTAGGCAATGGCATTACGAATTAGGAAAACCGATTAATCAAAGCAACAACTACATAAGATGCATCATTTAACTTAGGTTATTTTATCCCTAATGATTACAAATCATTAGTCGCTATATATGATTTTCAATATAACAATTACGGATTACATTAAAATTCTAGCAATGGGTTTGCAAATAAACGATTCAATGAATGCATTAAAATCATCTTTTCATAATACCCAATTCGATCAGCATAAGATGAAATAATCAATTCCTAATGAGAGAAAGAAACAACAAAAATAAAGAAATACACTTAACTCAGGTTGTCGATGTCGATGTTACGTTCGAACAAGTGTCGTTCGGGATATCTAGCCCTTTATGAGTCTTTCCCAAGAAAATGCTTCAACCTACAGTGGAAAACCTTATCGTAGCCTTCTCACTATGCCTCCAAGCTCTCTTATGTCGTAAGCTTCTCTCTATTTCACGCTACTCTCTTCTGTTCTATTTCCTAGCTACTCTTTTCCACTATTCTATAATGTGACAAATAAACTTTATGATCCATCTCCACTATTCACAAATCCTTTTATTTTTGCCGTAAGCTCCCTATTCTCTTTCCCTATTCACTGATTTGATAAATTAATATGTTGGGTCACGTATACTATTCACACCTCTCTTAACCCTCCGCTGCTTCTGTACATTGTCGTTTTCTTTGGCCAACTAATTCGTGTATTACCGTTTTGCTCCTTATTTCCCACTCTACTGGCGCATTTTGGTGTCTCTCCACTTGCTGCATGCTTTTTGTTGGAATTTGAAACTAAAATATTGTAACACCCCATTACTGTAGCATCCCGGTTCCGTAGAAGGGGTAGGACCAGAGAAACGGGTCCAAGTGAGGTAAATAAGAGAAATTAGGAAAACACATCTCATGCTCATGCATTTGTGAAC
>JANZXR010000003.1:15453899-15533359 GCA_027575705.1 Erythroxylum echinodendron
ATTAGGAAAATCCTAATGAACCTCTCCAATTCTAATTTTCAATCACTTAAGACACTTTTTCTATTTAGCTCAATTAACCACAATTAAAAACCAGGAAAATGTCATGTATGCATGTACAAACATTTCATGTGCAAATATTCACTATTTATTATTCATGTGCATATATGAATGCATGAATATATCATAAACACTTTCAATTATTCTAACCCATTCAAAATGACCAAATTGCCCTTTCCCATAAGTGAGGGGATGTTACAAATATACTACCAAAGTTGAAACTTATACACAATCCTTTATAAGGATATCATAAAAAGTTAAACAACAATAAACTACACTACTAGAAAAGTACAACTGATACATCTCAAAACATTAAATAGACCATATCAGTCTAAGTTCCTGGTTGATGTTATTTTGCTTCCCTTTGGCTATTATTATCTCTCTAATCAAATTAACTATTGTCTTGGGAAGTTCATACTTATGTTGATCCTCTTTCTTGTAAATTATCCTATTCCTCTCCCTTCACATATAGTAGATCACCATCTGAAAGGACGTCTTAATAATAAGACTATCTTACTGGCCTAATTTGGAGTACCGCATGATATCATTCAAAGCTTCATTCTGGTCAAAAGAGAAACTTGGAATTCTAATCAGATTCAAAATTCTACTCCACACCAATTTGGTATAGTCACATTCAAAAAACAAATGATTTCTACTCTTGTTTGCATGTTTACTCAAAACTTAAAGGGGATCAAAACTTTCGAACCAGCAGTCCTTCATTCTTAACCTATTCTTAATTGTTAACCATAAGAAAATAGCAGTTTTAGACTTAAAACTTGCTTCCACACTACTTCGGCCCACAGGACTGCTTCCAGAGATGCCCTGTCTATAATGTGAACATATTTGTTTGTGAAAACATCACTATTATGGGTAACCCATATCGCCTTATCCAACCTAGTACTAATTTGCAACCTAGAAACGTAGTTGTCTAGTAGGTGAAAAAACATAAAATTATTCATCCTGTCCCTCTCCCGAAGGAACCATAAAACTTTAACCTCTTTAGGAATCCTATTTCGTAAAGCTTGTAAGTCAGTCCGTAACCATAAAGGACTGAAAATGGTCCAGTTATCAAACCAAAAACTAATATCTTGACCATTCCTTACCCTATACTTTATACAAGGATAGATTATTTCCCTAAGGTTGAACATGCTCTTGAAAATCCAAGAGTGGTCATACCTCAGCTGAAGTTGCCAAAAACTTTGGCCATTAAGGTGGTAAGTTTACACCCACTTAACCCACAACACTTCTTTATCAACAAATAATCTCTATATCCTCTTCATTAGCAAAACCCTTTACATTTGCGTAATCGAGATAATTCCTAATCCCTCTTGTTTTTTTGGCAAAATAATTTCGCTCTACTTGACCTTGGCCCCCTTACTATTTTCATATTTTCCATTCCATAAAAGGATTTTAATAACCTCTCCATTTCCTTGATCACTTTCTTAAGTATTACCAAGTAAGCTACCCAGTGGACATCCATACTGTTCAAAACTAACATAATAAGGGTAACTCTAGCAGCTAGTGATAAGATTCTATTCTGGCAAGCATATATTCTAGCTTTCAATTTCTCCAACAAAGGCATAAAATCTGAAAATTTTGATTTACTCGAAGTAATAGGGACTCCCAAATATCGAAAAGGAGTTTCGTCAAGAGAAAACCCCACCAAATTGCTTATCCACTCTGGATTTGTAACATCTAAGGAAACATAGACTCCAGTCTTCTGCACATTCAACTTCATCCCAGACCATCCCGAAAAAGTATTCATCAAATTCCATCATCGTAATGACATATGATTCGGCCTTACAAAACAGAATCACATGATCAACCTAAAGCAAATGTGATAATTTTAGTTCCCTGCATTTATAATGATACTAAAACAAACCATTACTTTCCACAATTTTGGATACTAGTCTAAATAGTCCCTCCATAGCTAGAGTGAATAGGTAAGGGGAGAGAGGGTCCCCTTACCTAATCTCTCTAGTATGAAGAAACAGTTTCGTAGGAATCCTATTGAATAAAACACTCATCAAAGTAGTTTGAATACATTGTAGGATCCACTGGCAAAATCTTGAAGGTAGATCGATGGCTTCCAAATAATCTCTCAAAAAAACCCCAGCTAACAGTGTTATAGGCTTTAAATAATTCAATCTTTAATGCACAGTTCTTAATCTTTTTACCAGTGTGGTATTCGTCTAACAAGTCTTGAAGTACCAATATATTATCCCCAATGCTTCTCAATGGAAGGAAAGCTCCTTGTGCTATATTTACCACCTCAGACAACACTGCTTTCAATCTGTCAGCCAATAAAGACGCTATAATCTTATAAACAGTTGAGCAATATGAAATTGGGTAATAGTCCGTGATCATCTGGGGTCTTTCCTTCTTTGGAATCAGAATAATGAACATGTGGTTGATCTCCTTCAATTATGATCCAGAAAAGAAAAACTCTAACATTGCATCAGTTAATAGAGGTCCCGTTATATTCCAAATTTGTCAAATATCTGTCGAGACTGGGGGATTTAAAACTATATAGCCGAAATAACACCTTTTTCACCTGCTGAGCAGTGAAAGGGGCATTGAGCATCTCCAGGGTATCTCGACTTGGACAAAAATCTAGCACATTTTTAATCCCAAATATGTTATGCTTAACTTTAGAGCTCCTCATTAGCTTGATAAAGTGACCTCGGATATGATCAAAAATCTCCTTTTGACTAGTTATCATATTCCCCTCCTCATCCTTCAATTTCGTGATGGTGTTAATATTTCTTTGAGCTAACGATGACGCTTGGAAAAAACTTAAATTTTTGTCTCCCTCTTTAAGCCATATTTGTCTCACTTTTTGTTTGATGATCGAGTTATGCAATTTTAGTGCTTCCTGGTAGTTCTTTATCCAGTCTACTTCAAGAGTTCTTAATCTTTCATTGAGAGGATCAATATAACACTGTTGTTGAACCTCAGACAATGTTTTACCTAGTTCTTTCCAATCGCATGTTTGATCTTTACTAAATTCTTTAATAGCAACTATTGTAAGCTTCAATTTTTGCATAAGTTGAAAAGCCATGTACCTTACTATCTCTATTTCCCAAACCTTGCAAATCATTACCATAAAACCTTCTATCTGAGTTAAACCATTAAAGAACCTGAAAGGTACCCCTGTCCTTCAGCCAACACACATCTGTTGAACTAAAATGGACATATGATTAGAAGAACCAAGTTCGCCAAACACTGTCGAAGCGATAAGGAAAGAGTTGAGCCATCTTTGATTCACCAAAGCTCTGTCTAATTTTTTGTTAATGAACGTGTTTCCCTTCTATTTATTTTCCTAAGTGAACCATCTGCCAAGACCTTAAAGATCCACTAAATCAATACTCTGAAGTAGTTGATTTAATTCTATCCCTAATCCTACATGAAAACTCACACCTCCTTCTACTTCATTCGATTTTAGACAATAATTAAAATCCCTAAGCACTAACCACGGATCTTGTATACCCACATATAAACCTAGTATCTCCTCCCACAACTTAGCTCATTGAAAAGCAAAATTTAAGGCATAGATAATTGTAACCTCAAACTGGAACTTACCTAACCAGTGGTGTAAATGAATGAATTACTCACCCATATTTACTACATAAGCCTCAACCTTGTCCGTATTGTAATAACACAAAATCCTACCATTATAGTGATAGATGTGATTAGAGAAAAAATTCCATTTAGAACCCAAAATAGCAATCTCATTCTGAACCGCGCCAGCCTTTATTTTAGTTTCTAGAAGTTCTACTAAAACATATTTTTCGTCTACTACTACTTCCTACACCATCAACTTCTTAAGGGGATCATTAAGGCCTCTTATGTTCCATACTATTATCGGCATCTATTGGAACCCCTAAAAAAGACACTCAGGGGATATAACCCCTTTATACTTTTTTTCTTGCCTTTTTTCCTTCCAATACTCCTTTTAATAACACCTACTATAATTTGACTGGGATCACTCAATTCCATGTCTGATTCTACTTCCTTCTCTAGAGTAGTAACTGGTTCTGTACCTTCAATTTACACAGACTCCATATTATTATACATTCCATGTGGTTGTTCTGCATTCCAACCAATTTGTTTCCCAACGCCCATTGCTACCAGATTACTAAAAAAAGGAAGATGTGAAAACTCCCCTGGACTAATGTGTCCCGCCACCCCCCTCCCCCCCAATTTTTATTGTCTTTCTCTAGTAGCCCTATACGAGATTTATCGATATCATTACCCAACTCCTTTAACTTCTCCAGAGTAGTCCCAGGCTCTAGTACTTCTCTTACATTTTCCTTACTCACATTAAAGAATTCACTCTGTATCACATTTGGTGAATCAACCAAGTTTGTATCATTCTCATTCACCTCAATATTCTGTCCCTATTCTGTATCCTTTAGACATAAACTCTTTTGTCACTAAATTGTCATGCCATCCAGACTTTATAATTTTACCATAGCTGCCCATTTCTTGCTAGTAAATAAAGGTTTTCATGGATAAAAAATGGATATTTAGTCTCTTACCAGCTCACCTGTTTCAAAATGAAGGATAGGCAAGGTTTTTGGTAGAGAAGCACACTTTGGAATTTCTATATATATCTTTGCGTACCCAATTCTTTCCATTGCTACAGTTTGAGAGTCCATACAAATTGGTTTACCCAAAGCAGTCGCCAGATGACTCAAACCCTCCACTGTCCAATACTCCATCAGTAAACCGTGGAATTGTACCCACAGAGGAATAACATCGATTGAGCCTCTGTCCAAACCCATACCTGGTTTCCATTGCTGTAAAATAATGCTGGTCCTCAATGTGCCACGGTCCTTGTTCGATGATCTCAGACAGGTTGGAGTTCTTAGAAAACTTGAATAACATCGACCCATCCTCCTTAAGCATTACCTTTTCGAGACCCTTCTTACCCCACTATGCCATTGCCCACGCATTAATAGCTGGGAAAGCCATCTTTTTAGACCAGAAAAAGCCAACCAAGGCATTCAATCAAGCTCTGGCTCTAGCTTATAAAAACTCCATTAGAGGAAAGAAAAATTCGCCTTGAAGTACATTCGGGTAGTATTTTAATCTTCCCTTGTTGTGCTGGACATTGATCTTATTTTTCTAAGCTCTAACAATCAGTGAATTACTCTAGATATTATCTCTGATAACCTTCAACCCATCTAACTTTACCACCTCTTTGCCCTTGAGCTTCTCACAGAATAGAGGTGGGAATGACTCTATTAATAGTGAAGGGTCTCCCATATCTAAGAGACCCTCCAGAGAGGCACAGGCCTCCACCACTCTTATTACCATTTGAAATTACCACCAGAACCACCTACAGGAATCAAACTGACGTAGTAGGCAAGGGAAAGAAAAAGGGGCATAAAAGTAAATGACAAAAGAGCAGGAACGAAAATGGTAGAGAGAAGTAAAAGTGAAAATGCTAGTATCTCTTGTTAATTAGAGATATAGAAAGGGTTACCTGCTGCATGCATTGTCATTTCTTGTCCATCATGTGCTACGTTTTGGTGTGCGTCTATTACTAGCGTATTTTTTCATTTGTTGTCGTTTTCTTCATGCTTCCCACCTACTACGCATTACCAATTTGGTGCTCCTTAGTAGTGCGCTTTTGCTACTGGCGTCCTCCTTATGCTATTGTATGGATTTTAGTTTTAATGCATGTGGTTCTTAATTGTGGACTACTAGAGTTTTAATCATCTCTACATAACTAACACAATACATCAGTCCATTAAGCTAAAAAAGATAGTTCAACTTAAGGCTAGTTTTACAGTAAAATTTAGAATAAATAATTTTAGGTTTTAACTAATAAAATATGAATAATCATGGCTAAATATGTAATAAAAATAATTATATGGACAAGTTTAGGAGGACAAAAGATGTAATATTTTACAATTATCAAATTAATTTAAGTGAATTAATTTCACCTTCATGAAAGACGACCCTAGTTAATCAACTATAATTACCCCATACACTTACGAGTAGGATAGCCTAGGTATTTTTAGAACTTATTTTGGCATAACATCAATCAAATTTTATTTTTTTAAAAAAAGTAGAAAGTTATCCTTTCTAATTTTTGAGTTTGACTTCATATAACTGATACAAAATATGCAAACTAGTTTGGATGTATATAAGAAAAAATTTTTAACTTGATTATGAACCATTTTAACACTGGAATTCTTAGGAACCACTTATACTAGACTCACCTAATAGCTATTTGTAATAGGAAAAATTATTCCAACATCTAGAAGTTTTACCTTTTTCACCACGTCTAATATTAGGGTTTTTAATCTTCTTTAGGCTTCCCATTTTAGTTTGTCACATTTTTTAACTAAAACTTGGTGAGTTATTCTTTTAATATCAAATATAGTCCAGCCTATAGCCCTTTTTTTTCTCTTAGTCTTTGAACCAACTTTTTTATGGATTAAATATCAACTAATTACGTATGACTACTAGCAATGTCTCATTGTCTCCTAAGTATGTTGATGTTAGATTCAAATCGAAGGTAAGGACTTGTGAAGTCGAAGGGTAATAATTTTTTATGAGAATTATGAAGATTTATAAAATAAGTATTAATTTTTTATAGCTTATGTTCTAAAGAGTGTAACTCTAACACAATCTCCATAAGTTCCTCGCTAAATTCTACTCCTTTTGTTTCCAAAGCAAGATGTTTGGTGATAACAACTTCTAACTCATCCCTACCATCCATCTCAAAAACCCCATTAACTATTGAATTGACAAAATTAATAGAGTTAATTGAAAAGGCATAATAAACATAATAATAATGTTTTATAGATTTAAAGATATTTAAATGGATTACTTCACCATAAAACTCTATTATAATGGTAGTATCATGTATATCTATTTTGAAAGAGCTATATTTAATAATGATCTTTCTAAAATAATTGGTATGGGGTAAGGATAGGAACCATCATCCAATTAATAATATAAAAGTCAACCAGAAATATCAACTTATTTACCTTCTTAGGAGCATCCTTAAACACCCTTTAGGGTATGAATTAGGATGATCTGACAATTGGATAATAATGCCAATTTCTTTTGAAGGTCTTAAATTTAGTAAAGAAAACATAAATAATGATATGGACACTCTTAAATTTAATATAGCCCTCTCAAAAGTGGTGTTATTTATCTTACAAAAAATTGTGAACATACTTAGGTCTTTACACTTAGGAGTAATTTTTCCTTGAAAGACTACTAAGACACTCTCACCCATTCTTTTCTTCTCATCACCGTTTAGTTTTATCTTATTAGTAAATAAATTCTTAAATTTTACGTACCTCATATCTGCTTGATAACATTCAATAAGGGGATGTTGACTTTTATTTTCTTAAACATTTCTAGGATCTCCTTATCTTTCTATTCTTCTTTGGCCTTGCTCAACTACTAGGAAAAGGAAGAACAAATTTATATTCATTAGAGGAGGGAACTTATGTTTAGGTTTAATTGTAGTCTCTTATCTTATTTCTCTATAACTTCTTCCTCTTCACTGTGGACTACCCTGTTTAGTTTGGGATAGCAACTTCCCTCCCAATGTTATTACACTACTGAATGTACTTATACTACATTTTTCTTTTAGTTGAAAATAGTTTGTGATAGTAACTTCCCTTTCACTTAGGCATCTAGTTGACTAATTATAGTTGTCATTTGACCCATTTGATGTTTCAAACCTTGAATATTAGTAACAAGGAATTTAATAAAAGACATAATGTAATTAGAAGTTTGATTTCTTATTACTTAGAGAGGTCTGACTGCTTGTATTGTTGAAAACTCGACTAAGTTTAAGTTGTTGATTGATTTACTTAAGGTTTTTCAAAGCTAATCTATTCTAAGTTGTATATGTTTGAATAGATATCAAAATTTCTTAGTGGTTGTCCTAAAAATCTACCTAATAGCTTACTCAATAGACTCCTTTTGATGAATTGGGCATATATTTGTTATACAAACCATCACTGAGTAAAATCCATAGGTCTTTACTATTTGCATATTACTTATAGCCTTTGATAATAGGGGAAATTAGATGTGAAATATATTGTTCAAAGGAAGAAATATTTATCTTATTGATACAATTTGGTAGTGGGTTAAGCCTTGAGCCAAAATATTAAAAGTTGACTACCATGTTTATAATCAAATTCCTATTAACTTTTAAAGTTTCTTCAACTGATGCTTCTTTATTGGAAACATCATTCATACTCCTGTTAATGGGTATTAGGCCTTTATAGAAGTATTAAATAAGAAGTTGTTCACTGATTTGATAATGAGATTTGATGGAATATAATTTCTTGAAGCATCCCAATACTCATATATATATTATCCATTATGTACCTCACACCACAAATTTCCTTTCGAATACTTATGAAGTTAGATAATTCCTCTTCAAAAATACTCTCGTCATCTTATTCCATGGTAATACTCCAAAAAGATAAGTAATCAATCTTATACTTTTCTTCATCCTTTATTGAAGATAGAAACACAATTGAATTTGGTACTTGATTTTACAAGTCTCCGAGGGAAGTCTTTGAAGAATAATCAATATCCCTAGCCATCAAATCCTTAAGTCTAGATCTAGAATCCATAATTATATTTGATATGAATTTGAAATATCTTCCTTTCGTGGTCATAAAAGAACATTTTTTATAATCTCAAATTCCAATAATTCATATGTATTAATTAGTAAAAGCCCACATGCATGGAACATGATTTTGGCAATCTAAATAAACAAAGTCTTGTATGAAAGTTTTGTTGTAATAAGTTGAATTCTAAGATAAGTATAATGTGAGTACCAAGTCTGAATCCAAATAAACAAAGGAGTTTCTTACTGAGTTTAGGAGAACCTGTTGAGACGAAAAGGAAAATTTTGTTTCTGATTACCATTAGACTTAGGAGAGACATAAACTTCTTATGATAATTGAGAAGCAAGAATAAAGAATGGGCAAAAGCATGTGATTGAAAATAGCGAGTCATCTACAAAAGAAAGGCTATAAAACCTAATTTTGGGGTATTTCCAATGGGATTTAAAGAAAGAACTATGATGTCAATTTTAATGGTATGTTGTCGCTTACCACCAATAATAATACCTCACTCGTAAATATATGTTGTGGCTTACCACCAATAATAATACCTTACTCGTAAATATTTATATAGTAGCATGAGCAAGGATTGATCTCGTAAAGAGTGTCTTGAATGAGTTTATGCTTTACAAATAAAAACAAATAAAAGGTGATTCATATTTTAGTGAAAACAATTGTAAAAATATAACCAAAGATAATACAAATTAAAATATAGGGAAAAATTAACCTTGGTATTAGTTCATATTTACCTATGAAGTTATATGCTAATTATCAATACAAGAAAAATTTAATTTATAATTTGAATTTCTCGGTTAGGGTTAATTCATGTCTTTCTTTAATTATAATTAATTAAGAAGAGATGTTAACTAGTTAACTCTAGCTATCAAAAAACCAAAGTCAAACGTGAGAAGATTCAATCTAGTAACGTCTTTAATAATCAAAAAGATCAATGAAATAGAACAATACGAGCCAAGTGTTTATATTTACTTCAGTCAATTGTTCTTCCTAAGATTTAATACCATCGACCCAACAATCCATTAAACCTTAGTTGCCTTGTAAATTAGAGGGATTAAACATTTTCAAATTTAAGATGTAATCTTGCAATAGATTGAATCAAATAATAAACTATTATATATGCTATCAATCTGTTACATAATCATAAAGATAAACATAAAAGAAGTGATACACAATATATAAATTAAATCATGAAAACAAAACAAATATCATAGCTTAACATATTTCAAGTTATCATTTTCCTTTAACCAAATGTATAAATGTGAAAAATTACTAAAAACTTGGGTTTTCGACTTCTAAGATAGGGATGACATCATTTTTCTATAGTAGACACGACTTGAGGCATGTATGCTTCTTTGTAACACTTTACACGAGCTTAGACACATTGAGGCACACCTGGTTCTTTATAACCAACCCTTTACACAAGTTGAGACATATGCATGTCTCAAACTGTGTCTGACCTTGATGCAATTTGAATCTCTTGAAACTTTAAATATGAAAGTTTTAAATCTCTTGCTTTTCATCTCTTGAAACTTTAAATATGAAAGTTTTAAATCTCTTGCTTTTCATATCATCTTAATTGGAATTAAATTGAGAGAGTTATGGTTGATTTATGAAAGTTTTAAAAATAAAATTTATTAAAAAGTAAGTGGAGGTATTTAGAGCAAATTAATGGTGAAACACCTTATAAGCACCGAAAAAGCAAGTGATAAGAGGGTTATCTACTATTTCATATAGTAATCACCCACTTAGCAAGTCTTATGTTATGAGTTTTGTCTGATTAACAGCAAAGCTGCTTACAAATTACACTTTTTCCTCTCGAGACATGTCTCTTGTAGTTATTAAAGTCCAAAATCCCAATCACATTCTTGTATCTGTGTAAAAGAACAAGACATTGAGAGAAACACGATACACAGACACGCTCGCTCCTTATCACTGTAAGAAAAACAAACGAAAACAATATCATTTCTAGAAAGAAAAAGTGCGCAGATTTTAAAATCATCCCGCAATGCTTAGCGAGAGAGAGAGAAAAGTAAAGGCCACACAAACAAAAAAGAAATTGCACCTTTCCTCTCATTTCTCTCTCTCAATAAGCATTCTATTTCACTCGTACTTGTAGAAATATTCGTTACATATCTCACACAAATTAAACAACTCCTATTTCTATATATCTACACAGTGATATATATTACATATTTATGCTTGCAGCTGCTTTGATTCTTGAGGAGTTGCTAGCATTTTGATGTGAGAGAGAGATTCAGATCGGCTTATGGCGGAGGTTCCGGCCGAAGGAACGGTGACGGGGGAGTTAAATGGTGGTGCCACGGTGGTGCCGCCTCTGGCTGTGTCTGGATCCTTCAAGGAAGGGCCAAAGAGCTCGTCCAGGAGACGGACGTCGGTGAGGCCAAGCTTCGACGCGGACAATGAGTTCATAACTTTATTGCACGGGTCGGATCCCGTAAAAGTGGAGCTTAATCGACTGGAGAATGAAGTGAGAGGTGTGAATGTGATTCGATCTAGTAGTGTTAAGTTTGCTATTGAGGTGGATTTGTTGATAATGTGTATTGGAGTAGGAATTTGAAAAAGATTAATGGTTGCAGATAAGGACAGAGAGTTAGCGGAAGCGCATGCAGAGATCAAGGCCTTGAAGTTGTCGGAGAGGCTCAGAGAGAAGGCTGTTGAAGAGGTCCTGATTTACTCTTTTTTCTTTAATTATAGGGTGCTCCTTTTTTATTTTGATGTGTGGTAGTCAATGAAGTGAGAGTTTTTATTTTGGTAATTAATACTGAGTTTTATATTATGCCAAATCTGAAAATGAAGTTCATTCCTTTTGTTTTTAAATTTGTCGCTAATTAGACAAATAGCAAGTTATTGATTTCCCAAGTTGATTGAAAGAAATAGAAGAGCATTTCTGTTGTCTTTTAATTTGATGGAGGTACTTCTCTTATACTAGTCGATCAACTTTTTATTTCTTCCTCAATTTACATTTAGGGGAGTTCTTTTTGACGTTTGTTTTCTTAATCTAAAAATTCAAATAATTCTCAACTTGCGTCATACACCTTACGTTGATTTCAATGCATTTATTGGAAGGGGAAGAGATGCGTTTGTCGATATTTAATTTTAATCCGTTTTCGCTTTTCCCCCAGCTAATTACGGTATTGCATTCTAGTGTACTCAGTAGTTTATCATGCAATTAGCAGCTCTAGTAAAGCTATGTTCTTCTGATATTTTATTGGACTTGATGTTTATTTCTTTGGTCACTGTGTAGTATTTTGTGTGGTTTTGTCGAATTGGGATTCAGATGTAACCTGGATACACGGTACTCTGGTTGAAACATATTGTTATACTTGAAAGTTAGAATTTTTCTGTTGTTATGCAATTCACTTATGGTGCATGGTGCATTGTACCTGTTGAATTTTAGAATACACCTATGTGAACAGGAATTCTTTCTTTGATGCCTTTTTGCTTCACATATATTAAGTTAGTTATTCTTATTTTGTGGTGCATTGGTCTGATTTTTATTGCTTCTTGTTAAAACAGCTGACTGAGGAATTATCAAAGGTGGATGGGAAACTTAAATTGACAGAGTCTCTTCTAGAGAGCAAAGTATTCCTTGGAACCTTTTTCTTTTTGTATTAATTTTGTCAATTGTTGGTTTGAAGTTGTGTTGTTTACATACAGTTGCATTGCAGAATCTGGAAATCAAGAAAATCAATGATGAGAAGAAGGCATCTATGGCAGCCCAATTTGCGGCTGAAGCTACCCTTCGAAGAGTTCATGCTGCTCAGAAGGATGATGATATGCCTCCAATAGAAGCAATCCTTGCACCCCTTGAAGCTGAACTTAAACTTGCTCGACAAGAGGTATTTTCTCTACATTGAGCTTCTTAATTGGTTCATAATTTATATTTTTCTTGTACATATTTTTCCTGCTTACTTTCAGATTGCAAAGCTTCAAGATGACAACAAAGCACTAGATCGTCTAACTAAATCAAAAGAAGCAGCATTACTTGAAACTGAAAGGACTGTTCAATCTGCTTTGGCTAAGGCTGCTATGGTCGATGATCTTCAAAACAAGAACCAAGAGCTAATGAAACAAATTGAAATTTGCCAAGTATTATTTCTTCTGATACCCCACTTTTTCAATTTCAGCAGTTGAACACTCTGGTGTGGTCAAGTTGAAGGACTCATATCTTTGCTTTTGTTTGGGCCAGGAAGAAAATAAAATTTTGGACAAAATGCACAGACAAAAGGTTGCAGAGGTTGAAAAACTTACCCAGACAGTAAGGGAACTTGAGGAGGCTGTCCTTGCAGGAGGTGCAGCTGCGAATGCTGTGAGGGATTACCAGAGGAAAGTTCAGGAGATGAATGTAATGTGTAATTCAATGAAAACCTTTTTATCTATTCTTGGTTCAATTTATTGGCCATGCCTAGTGACCATACTTGAATATATATTATTTAGGAGGAACGGAAAACTCTTGACCGCGAGTTGGCTCGTGCAAAGGTGACAGCGAACAGGGTAGCCACAGTAGTAGCAAATGAATGGAAAGATGCTAATGACAAAGTGATGCCTGTAAAACAGTGGCTTGAAGAGCGGAGGTTCTTGCAGGTATCTTGATGTTAACTTTCTATGAGCATTTTCTGGAAGTTCCTTCAACTTGTTGAAGATTCCACCACTTACGTCATTACAGGGAGAAATGCAGCAACTCCGCGACAAGCTTGCTATTGCTGAGCGAACTGCAAAGTCTGAAGCACAGTTGAAAGTACAAATATTTTTCTCGAGCTGTGTCAAATATTTGTTTCGAGCTGTGTCAAATATTTGTTTCGAGCTGTGTCTCTAATGTTCTCTGTTATCTACTTGTCCTAGCATAAACACATACTTTTCTAATTTTCAGGAGAGATATCAGTTGCGACTCAGAGTGCTAGAAGAGAGTTTGAGGGGTCCTTCAAGTACTAATCGTGGTGTAGTAGAGGTGAGAAGCATATGTAATGGACCTTCCCGTCGTCAGTCCCTTGGTGGTGCTGATAACATCTCAAAGTTGACATCTAATGGATTTCTGTCCAAAAAAACACCAACATCGCAGTTGAGATCTCTGTCATTTGGTTCTAGTACTGTGCTCAAGCATGCTAAGGGAACATCAAAATCATTTGACGGAGGCACAAGGTCATTGGATAGGAGTAGTAAGGCACTTCTAAATGGAGCTAGCCCCCATCGATCTTTCAACCAACCTTATGATGTGATTAAGACCACTGAGACACCTAATACAGTGAAAGAAAATATAGAGGGCAAGCCCAGTGATTTCCAACTAGCAGATACAGAGGATAGTGTTCCTGGCATACTTTATGATTTACTGCAAAAGGAGGTCATTTCTTTGAGGAAAGCTGGTCATGAAAAAGACCAAAGCCTCAAAGATAAGGATGATGCAATTGAGGTTGATATTATTGACTTGTTTTCCTTTCACTTTGTACTTAAAAGTATCTGGTTAAGGCTTTCTTTAATCTGTGATTTCTCAGATGTTGGCAAAGAAAGTAGAAACATTAACCAAGGCAATGGAGGTTGAAGCAAAGAAGATGAGAAGAGAAGTAGCTGCTATGGAGAAGGAGGTTGCTTCCATGCGGGTGGAGAAAGAACATGAGAATGGGGCAAAACGGTTTGGTAGTTCCAAAGGGCCTGGAGGTGCTACTCATCTACTTCCTGGAAGGTACTTTCTGTATGAAACCTTTCTTTTTTAATTTCTTTTTTGTATGCAGCCTTTCTTCTTTTTCCTTGAATTCTTGAAATGAGCTTTTCTTGTTGCATCATTACGTGAATACCATTTGGCATGTGAAATGATTAGAGGCCACGTATTATCTTGAACTATTTTTTAATTGTAATTCTTTTTTTTTCAATTCAAAGATATATTCTCCTGTACATATTAAGGTCTTCAGCATATTTCTTAAAATCTTTGAAACTTATATGTGACTAGCTGCTGTCGAATGTAATAAATCAACTGTTTAGACATGGATTTAGCTAGTTCCTTTCTATTACTTATTTCAAAAAAATTTGGTAGATTCTTTGGTTTTGGTTTCGTACCATGGCCCAGGTATGGCTTTGATATTGGTGAATGTGATGAGCTAGGCAGCCAAGCGATATGGTTTAAATTTGGAAAAGCAAGATATTCCACTTTCTTATAGCCTTTCATTTGCTCCACCTTTTTCTTACCCCTATTGCAATATATTTATTCCCACAGACTGGAGTCAAGCATTTCATTGACATGATGAACTTCAATATGTTTCCAAAGAACATTGTTCCTTCATTTGGAAATTGTAACTAGCAGAAAAAATATAAGGATGATCACTTTGATAAATGGATGTGCACACAAGTTGGAGCACTTGGGCTTTGTTTTGTCCACCTTTATTTGTCACTTTGAGCTGGGTGGCTTGGGGCAGTAATATGTGATGCCCATGGCATCAAATTCCAAAGTTTTATATAAGAATCTTAAGTTTATAAAGAACCGATCAACCTTATATCATCACCTTGATCTGGACATCGGCTTTTGTGAATGATATTAGCCGGAGCCTGATATTGTTGATCCACATTATGAAATGCAGGTCTTGAGAAAATTGTTGGAAGTGTTATTTTCTGTGCGTATCCTAAATTTCTATAGTACCATGTTTCAAATTTAGCAGTTTATATATATGGTTACCTTCGTGAGAGCTGATGAGACAATCTCTGTTAGCCGGTAAAGCTCACTTGTATTAGTGTTTTCTTGAATAATAGCATAAGATTGATACAGCCTACAACATCCTTGTTCCTTAGTTATGCATAAACACTTAGCTGCACAAAGTCACATAACTAATTTTCCTTTTACTTTAGATCTTTTTGTTTTCTTTCTTCTTTTGTTATTACTAATAGGTGAAAAAAGCTGATGTTGTCTTTCTTCAGAAATGTATCACGTGGTAGGTTAACACGGAGCACCCAATGACAATAATTCTACTGGCAGAATCATTGACGTTTAGTCTCCCAAGCCTTGCTCTTTTTGTTACATTTATTTATTTTTACTCCCATCATCTATGTTGATTACAAAATTGTAAACCGCATGCCACTGCCCGTTTTCACTGAAATTGGCGAGGAAAGGAAATTCAGGAAGAGACGAGGGGTGGAGATAGAAATTGGTATGCTTCTGACATAGACTGTTATTCCTCATCATAGAGATCAGGAAAAGAGATGGAAGGAAGATATTGATTTTGGCTAACAGTTTCTTAGGTTATTTTGCTGGGGAAGTTGTTGTGTGGTTGTATAGGCAGAGTTATATCTCGTTTTAGTATTCTCAACATTTTGCTGTTCGTTCTTGTATTCGGCACCTAGTGTGATTGTTTATACTTGAGGTTTGTTAATATACTTGGAATCAGATAAAACTAAAGATATTGTGTTTGTGCTATTCATCGATAGTTTATTCCATGGTTATAAACATTGCCTCATTGATAAAGGCGCTTAGGATCTATTTGGCATACACAAGGAGCAATTTTGAAGTATTGGCTAGGGAAGCCAGAAACATGTCAGACAAAAATAAGCTTTTATGTTTTGCGTTGAGTAGAAATTGGCAAATAGTCCCCATTTACAGTTAACATGGTTATTTCTTATAGACCTTCATACCATGTAGGTAAAGAAGCCAAATATAGCAGGACGGTATCTGAATTTCTTTTTCGAAATCTGAACAGTTATGTTGAGATGGAATCTCTCTAAGGGAGATGGAACCTCCCACTCCTTTTTAATTTGATGCATTCATTTATTCAAATTGCGAACTGCACAATAATTTGTTTTATTCAGATCACGTACTTAACAAGTTCATGAAAATAGGGACTATAGAAGTAATAGTCAGTCTCAATACTAGTTTATTTATGATTAGATCTATTGTCAGAGGACATAAATACAAAAGTAAATTGACACATTTAATTTTTTCTACTTTATTATATTTGTTTTCGATTACGTAATTTGCATTTGAGTTGATTTTGGGTATGTCTAGTTAAATAAATGCATTGTAGTTGAGCTTGTAAGCAATTTTGCTTCTTATTGGTGAGCTTAGGATAATGGTGAGTGAATTCCCTGTGTAAAACGTTTTATTTATTATGATATATTACTTACAATCTAAGATAAGTGGACCTTTAAGCTTGGAATTAACGCAATAATAAACAAAATATCAATCCCACAAGCAAGCAATGAAAAAATGAGAAACGTTTCTAATATTACCTAGCTAATTAATTAAAAAGAGTGATTGTTGATCGGGATTAAAAATTTTAGAAACTCTAAATTGACAAGAAACAAGTATAAATAAATCAATACATCAAGATAATAAAACATTATTTGAAAAGTCTCTAGGCAAGTGCTCATCTAATATTTATCATTTTTGTATTCATTATTCAATTTATTAAAAGGCTTTTATAGTTTGATGGGACAAAAAAAAATTTTACTTATGAAATTCGTCTCTTTTAAGTTGCAATAATCTATGCTCAAGTTGTGTAACCAATATCTTTGTTAGATTGCTATGAACATATTAAGCTTTACCATATTTAGTGAATGGTTTAAACCACTAGAGGACTTATATAATTTTATTAGTGGTAATTTGTTCGACTCTTAATTTTTAAGTCATGGTCCACTTTCATGCAGGTTCTCTCAAATCATCTATATGAAAATTATGATCTAATCTAATTGCTAATTTTAATTAAATTAGGATTAAGAACACTTAAAATATATTTTTCAAAAATAAAATATCAGATAAATGAAATTAAATCAATCCAAAAAGATACAATTTTCCGTCTCGAATTGCACTGTACATTTCCCTCTTGAATGAAGTAAATTTCCTGGAACTGTAACTTTTTTGGCAAGTTCAGGGTGCTTTCTATTAACTTTCCTCTTCGAGTAATTAAACGGAGGGCTTTGAAGGAGGTTCCTCTCTGAAAGGGAGCATTTGAATCAATTACCTACCATTAAAGAATTAATGAATGAAAATATAGTGAGAAATCAGAGAAAATAGAATGTAGATGATGTTATTGGTACAAAGAAATCATAGAGTAATATGATATCTACAACCATCTTAAGAGAAGCCAAGACACTTCCTAGCATCTCTTATTAATGGCATTATTTCTCTACCTTTAGAAGTTTCTTCGGAGGGTGCAAAGCATTAGAATAGCACTTTAGTAGGCTTCTTTTTTAAACAAAAGTCATGTATATCATACCATGTATAACTAGGCTCAAAGTAGATGGGGTGCTAAAGGATTGGATTGAATTCTCCTCACTGAAGAGGACTCCTTTTAAGTTTACAGGTGGAGACAACATGAGCAAGATTCTAAAATCAAGGCCATGGAATGTAGGAGGACAACCAATGTTCATCCAGAAATGGACTTCAGGTGTGGGCATTTACTGATCATCTATTGAAACAATTCCCTTGTGGATTAATTTTTATAATATACCTCTTGAATATTAGACTGTAGATGGTTTGAGTTACCTTGGTAGCTCTATAAGGAAACCTGTAGCATTTGATTCAACTGTGACTAGGCTAAGGAAAGTTTATTATGCAAGAATTTGTGTGGAAATCAATCCTAAAAACGGATTGCCTGAAACTTTACCGGTTATGGAACTCAATCTTGTTAATGAGTTGGTGAAAGCTAAAATTCAATTATCCTACAATTAGAAGCCATAAATGGGGAAGTAAATGTGGAAGCCTATAGGTAAGCTATTCAAATTAGGTTTACCTGGAAGTAATAGGATTGGTTGAAGATTCTAACCCTCAATCCAACGAAGTGAGTTCCATAGAATTGTTTTCTGAAAGATGACTAGAATTGATAGAAAAAGGAGTTCTTCAAATACAGGACAAGACTATTGATAATCCTGATAATCATAATGAAGAGATTTAAAATCCAAAAACAAACTTCATTGATGGAGACGTTGAGGAAGAAGTAATTCACTTAGAGAACTCTTGCTTGAATCTGGAGGCTGTTAAGTTTACTCCAAGCTCTAACAAGAGATCTAGAATAAAAGCACTTTGTTCAGATCATTCCTATATGGAAATCAATGTTACATCAATTCTATTCCCATAAAAGCACTTTTTAAAATTTTCAATTTCCTGACTAACAAAGATGGTTTTATGGAATTAGTTAAGGAGGTTTGGAATCACGACCGTACACCCAAACGTGTATCACTAAAATAATGCATCTTTTGAAATTGTGCACGGCCTTGTAAATATCGAGCATCTTCTATTGCATGGTAATTTCTTCATTTCTTGCATTTTCTTACCCCATATTAACTCTAATCTATTTCCTTCTTGTTCCACAAAGACAAATGAGTTTGAAGTCAAGATAAGCATCTCAGGAAATGTACTTTTAACTCATTTTAGCTCTTAAACTTCCAAATTGTACGTAATACCAAACATGAACTAAAATAAGTATCTTAAGCATTTCACGACAATAATCATTAAGTGTTAAGGAGTGAATGTATAAATAATTAAGCACATATCAATGATCCTTTCTTTTCTGATGTTTCATGTTTGATTCTTTAATAAAATTGGTCATCGTATCTTTCAAAGAAGCAGTTACTTCCTCGACTTCTTTCAATGTATCTTCATTAATGAAATCTACTGTCATCTCTTCTTCACTTTAAGATGTTAAGGAGCTCAAATAATATGAGGTATTATGCTCATCACATTAGGTGAAGAAAATCTCTCCTCTAATTCACATTAGCTCATTACACTCTTGGCGTCTATTAGTTTACCTAAGATACTTTCGTATTACTACTCTTGTTGTATATATTCAGTTGGAGTATAATCATTCTATCCATATGCATAAGGTTTGCTCCACTCTAAATTATACATATTCTCATATGACGTACCTAGAGGTTGATTTTATATGGTTGGTTACTCCCACTTGTAGGCTAGTGCCTGATATTTATAATTGTAATAATTACTCTCACAAATATCGTAAAATGGCGTAGACATCAGTTGAACTCCTGAAAACATATAAGGAACTGGCTCTTTCCAATATGGTGATGTTAGATATTGTGAAGACTCATCATTGATATCATAAGAGTATTGACCACTTCATCCATCTGTTATGAGTTGTGGCTATAATGTTAAATCTCAATATCCTAATAATAAGTCACAAATTCAATGCCAAAGTAGAGAAGTTCAAAAGATAATTAAATGAATAAGCCAAGAATAAAAGAAGACATAATAAAAATAAAATAAAATAAATACAAAAATAATGGTTATATTAATAGAATCTAGGCTTTCTTAATATTACTAGCACCTATGTTATAGCCGCCAACTGGAGTTTACGATTTGAATTGATGTGTGATGCCAACATCGTAAGAACAAAAAGTTGCATGTCACTATTATGCAAGTAGGACTTTACCAAGACCTCATCATAACTATACAACCACAGAATAAGAACTATCAGCTATAGTTTTTGCATATGACAAGTTTTGTTTTTACTTATTGGGTTCGAAGGTTGATGACTTTACAGATCACATAGCATTGAGGTATCTTTTACCCAGAAAGATGTGAAACCCTAGTCAATCCGATGGATCCTACTCCTACAAGAATTTGATATTAAAATCAAGGGCTAAAAAGGAGCAAAAAAACATGGTAGTTGATCACCTATGAAGATTAGAAGGAGGGGTGTTGCACCCATAAGTAGAAATCAATGAACAATTCCCCGATGAGATGTTATTCTCGATAAATGAATCAAGTATTCCATAGTTCGCAGATATCACAAACTACACTATGGGTCATATCCTTCAACCTCATTTTCCTTACCAATAAAGAAAGAGCTTTTTAGATTATTGTGTACGATATACATAGGAGGAACCAGTTTTGTACAAAAATTGTGCTAATGGATTAATTAGGCCATTTGTTCCAGATAATGAATTTCGTGTTGTTTTAATTCACTATCATAGTTCTTTGTATGTAGGAATTAGAAGGCCAGTAAGACAATCGCAAGAGTGTTAAAGTGCGGATTGTTTTGGCCAACATTGTTCAAGGATGCACAGGAATTTATAAAATGTTATGACAGATGCCAGAGTCAGGAACATTTTGAAAAAGGATGAGATGCCACTATCGACAATCTTCGAAGTTGAAATCTTTGATTTTTGGGGCTAGAATTTATAGGTCTGTTTTCGTACTCATTCGAAAAATACTTATATACTAGTGGGTGTTGACTATATATCAACACGGCCCAAGGTTATGACAATTCCAACAAATGATAGGCCAGCAGTTCAAAGATTTATCAACCGAATATTTAATATGTTTGGAGTGTCAAGGGTCATAATTAGTGATAGAGGCACACATTTCTCTAACAAACCATTTGAGGCTCTGTTGAAAAGATATGGGGTAGAACAACGAGTTGCAATGCCTTACCACCCCTAAAACAACCGGGCAAGTAAAAGTGGTGAATAGAGAGTTGAAAAAATCTTCGAGAAGATTGTCAACAGTTCAAGAAAAGATTAGGAAACCAAGCTAGATGATGCAGTTTGGGCCTAACATACAACCTTCAAGATAACCATTGGCATTAAAACCTACTGATTAGTTTATGGCAAAGCTCTTCATTTAGCAGTGAAGTTAGAGCACAAGGTGTACTACACAATCAAAGCATTGAACTTTGACTTAAAAGCTAACGGTGAGAGATTAAAGAAGATTACTGCAGTTGAATGAATTGGAGGTGTTGAGATTGCACGCTTATGAGAATGTCAAATTGTATAAGGAAAGGAACCAAGAAATGACATGATGCTCATTTGAAAAAGAAGGAGTTAGAGATCGGAGATATGCTTTTATTGTTCAAGTCTCCCCCCTTTGACTATTTCCTGGTAAGATAAAATCAAAATAGAGTGGCTACCCATTTCACGTTACTAAAGTTTTCTCATATGGTGCATTGGAGTTGACCAGTGGCAAAGGAGAGACATTCAAGATCAATGGCCAATGGTGTAAGCTTTATTTCAGAGGACATTTGTCCCAAAATTAGCAAGTGTTTTCCCTTTCCCCTTTAAGCAATCCGATCATGATGAATAAGTCCCACTAGTGACTTTAAACCTAAGATCATGATGAATAAGTCCCACTAGTGACTTTAAACCTAACACTGGTTTATATATACATTTACTCTCTTTATGTTTATGTGTTTAGCTTAAATAACATTTTATGAGTTTTTTTTACTTGTTGCAGAAAAGAAAGATTAAGGCATGGTTAGCGAAGATGGAACACCTACAGCATTATTGGACCAAAAACTCCTCAAAATTTTTAAACTTCAAGGAGTACACGTGCTCTCGCTGATACCTTTGCCACCACAATCTCCATAAGCATTCTCTTGCCTTTCTTTTTTATTTATTTTATTCGTTTTTGTTATCTGTGTTATGTGTTTAGTTGTCCCATTGCATGTCATTTTCACACATTAAGGACAATATGTCATTCACGTATAGGAGAGTGGTATATAATTGCATTTGCATTGCATGTTGCTTGTATATGTGACTCCTTATGTTTGCGTAATGTACATTTTTTTTGCATGATTTTTCTAAATTTTTATTTTTTCATTTGGTTTGCATATGCTTGATTATGTTAATGGGTAATGGCTGAATTTTAGTAAGAATTTGCTTACTTTTGAACAAAATTGTTTAACTTGTGAAAATATATTAGTTTAGGAAGTTATGTGTTAAGTGTCTTTAATATAAATGTGTATGTAAATTAGGATATGACACTTAGTTTTACATTTTATGTCACTCACTTTCACGTGTTTATCATTAGAAGTCATTTAAATAGGTAAATAATCCTACTTACCTTTCATGTAAATAATTGTCTATAAAGAAATCAAGTTGGTTAAAAATTTCAAAAAGTAAGAAAATAAAAAAATTGTGTGTGTTTTGAGTAAATAACTATTCCACTGACTCGTAGAGTTAAGAATAATGCTAGTAGCCAGTTGTGAGTAGTAATATAGCTGAGTAACAAGAGAAATCCATCACAAATGTTTGTTTTCCCCTTAGAAGGCTAAAATGACTCTCCAACCAAGTTGAATAAAAAACGTAACCTAGTTGAGTAACTGAGGTCATTTATCATAAACTATTTGCCTTTGCGTCAAAAGACTAGGTTATCGTTAAAAAACTTGAAAAAGTGACTTGTGTGAATAAAAAACTATAGATCTTGTAAAAATAGCAATAAATTTCATGAGAGGATGATTAGTGATAGTTAACCTTTTAATTAATCGATAATAGTAAACATATGTCTGCAAGTCTCATAGGTGTAATACTAAGTTGTATATATCTTGATTGATATGTATGTTTATATTAAAGTGCTTAAACATGATGGAATTGGTTAATATATTGGAATTTGTTGAATAATTGTTGTTTAAGACCAAGTTAATTCCAAAACGTTGAGGCCAATGAACCATTAATTTTCATGTTGCATATGTGCATGCTTGTGTGAATTTGTGTGCATTATGTTGTTTTGTGTTTAATTTTGCTTGAGGATAAGAAAAAGTTTATGTGTGGGGGGGTTGATAAGTGATATTTGTTATAGGATTGTCTAAGTCATGTTATCTGATAATGTGTACGTTTAGTATACATAATAGGATGTTTAGCCCAATTTTTATGTTATTTTCATAATACTTGCATGTGTATGTGATTTAATATGATAAATTGCATGTTAGGTTATAAAGAACGTTTTTAAGCTCAGATTTTGCATGCTTTTCATGTGTTTTTATGTATGTACATTTTGGATGGTTGTATTTCAATGTTTGGGTAAGATTTGGACCTTATTTGTGTTGATTATCAACTTACTTGCATGTGGACTTGTTATAGGTATCAAAGGAGAAACAAAAGAAGAAATCAAGGCTGGAAAATAGCAGGTCACGATTGTGACTTGTTGGTTATGATCGTGACCCAGGTAGAAGTTGGAATTTTCCAGCTTTCCAACTGGCAATTCCAACTTGCTCCACTTGCATCCTAAGTTTAAACACCCACAGGGAAAACCCCATTTTAAACCCTAGAAAAGGAAGAGGGTCGTGTAGCACACCAAAAGGAGGAAAATAGACACATTTTTAGTTGGATTTTCAAGAAGAATCAAGTGATTTCAAAAGATCCCAAAGTTGTCACACTAAGTTTCGTATTTGTTCTTCAACTCATAAGCCTTATATTCTCTCTTCTCTCATTTGTTTTTGCTTATTTATTGTATGAAGAAGATGTATGGACTCCTTGGGAGAATGTTGGTGATGATTTCAATAGATTTCTAAGTAGATTTTAGGTTTGCTCCTACCATAACTATGTAAGAACTCACTTTGGTTTAATGTATGGTTTGCTTTAATGCTTAGGATGTGTGGACTTTATATGCCTTTCTTACACTGAGAAATAGACTTAGGAAATCAGTTTGGATGTACCATGAAAGTAGGCAGCCTTGAAAATACTTTACAAATCAAGCTAACATGACTTTTAAAGAAAGATCTTGGTGTTTTAATGGCTATCCAATAGGTTACTTCATATCCACTAATATGTGATTAATTGTTTATACAATCGATTTTTAACATTTAGTGATTATTGTTGTGAAATGCTTAAGATACTCATTTTTTTTTTCATATTTGGTATTAGGTACTTTGCTTTTTTTTCCATATTTGGTATTAGGTATGTGCTAATCAATCAATTAAATATAAATTACCCTTATTCTATACAGTGCCGCAGTCTCTACTGTCTGCCTCATTATCATATACTTCTCCATCAATCAAATCTAAATTACCACCAAAGTTTGAACAGTACGTTTAAAAAAAAGAAAATGAATTATAGTTTCAACTTTTCAAGTTTTGATTGATGAATTTAATTAGATAGACAGGTGGCTTGCTCCTCTTCCATAAGATATTGATAGAAAAAAAAGAAATTTAAATTAAATCAGAAAATGGTTTTTGGAATACAAAAAAGTTAGTAAGCCATGTTCGCAGTTAGTTCTCTCTGTGTTGTACTTGAATTACGCAGAAAGGGAGATTGAGAGAAACTAAAGTTAAACCCATTTTCTCCGTTCTTGTGTTTTTATGTTTTGTTGAGAGCTAAAAGCTAAACTGGAAATGACAAAGATCTGATCTTTCTTATGGAGTCATCAAAGTCGCTCCGCTTCATTACCCACCAATCGTTTTTTTCGGCTGTGCGATCAGGCGACCTTCATTCTTTGAAACAGATCGTGGAGAAACTTACTAAAGATGAGACTCCTGATGGGTTTTCTTCAGTATCTGATATCTTGGCCCTGCAGAACGATGCTGGCGAGACTGCGTTGTATATAGCTGCAGAGAGTAATTTGGAATCGATCTTCAGTTATTTGATCAAGTTTTGTGATGTTGAGGCCGCCAAGATCAGGGCCAAATCTGATATGGACCCCTTCCATGTTGCAGCTAAGAAGGGTCACCTGGGTATGACTTCAATTATTTAGATGTCAAATTGTTCGATTTTTTTGTCCAATTGTGTTCTAAATTGTGCATTTCAAATGGATTCCATGAATTTGTTTGTTTCTAAGTTTCTTTTGTGACTGGAACTAACTGTAAAATTGACGCTAGAACGCAAATTTGATGTTTATCGGGCCTTATGGGAGTATGTATTTTCGAACTTCAGTTTGTCCTACTTGGAGCAGAACTGGTTACCAACTATGAGCTTTTTTTCCCTGATAACTTTGACGTAGTAATATAGTCAACGGTATTTTTCTAATAACTGCATGGTTATAATTTGTTTCTTTATTTGGCAATATAATGTAAAAATGTTGATGAGATGGAATGTTTTCTTATAAGGTTTCAGGTCCATTCCTAGGAAAACTTAAAACTTACATGCTGTCAGAAATTGTGGGTTCTAATATGTACCGAATCACCAGCTTTTGCTACTATCTTGAATTTTCTCTGCTTTCCAATAGACTACACCGCAATTACTTGCATAATATTAGAGGGAAGTGGCGTGTTCTGCATCTTCATTCCTGTAGCTTAGATTTGAAGTTCCTGGACTGGTTATAACATTGACTGTTTATTTTCAGGTATCATAAAGGAACTTTTGGCTGTTTGGCCTGAGTTGTGCAGGTCGTGCAACTCTTCAAACACTAGCCCTCTATATTCAGCAGCTGTTCAGGATCATCTGGATGTGGTGAATGCCATCTTGGATGTTGATATCAGCTCATTAAGGATAGTGCGGAAAAATGGGAAAACAGCATTGCACACTGCTGCTAGGTATGGCCTTCTTCGTATAGTGAAAGCACTTATAAACCGTGATCCAGGAATTGTCTGCATCAAAGATAAGAAAGGTCAAACAGCACTCCACATGGCTGTAAAGGGTCAGAGCACAGCTGTAGTAGAGGAGATATTACTTGCAGACTGTTCAATTCTGAATGAGCGTGACAAGAAGGGCAACACAGCAGTACATATTGCTACAAGGAAATCTCGTGCACAGGTACCTTTAGTATTGATTTTCAATTTAACATGAAATATGAAAATTTGTCTAATATCTTATCTTTCATTAACCTAAGCCTGCAGTTTATTAAGTGGTTAAACTATGAGATTGATTCTTTAATTACTGAAACGTTACACTGTCTTTGTCTTCTTAGTTTCTTCTAGGACCTCAGTTTTTTCTTCAAACTACTTTTGGAGTCGTCTTGTTTGTTTTATCATACTACCTATTACGGTTTACATGAAAGTATATAGTCTATAATGAGATCATTTGCATCTGGTGGGATGAAAAGGCTTGTCATCTTTGTAACTTAGCAAGATAATTCGTATCTTTCCCCATATGTTACTTGTACTGTCTTTTTGTTCTGTACTATAGTCCTTTAACTGCGGAATCTAGAAAAGCATAGCAGAAAAATAGCATGTTGAATATAGCTGGATGAATAATAGTCACATCATATACTTATACACATAATTCTCTTTTCCAGATTGTAAGCCTTTTACTAAGCTACACATCCCTCGATATCAATGCTGTCAATAATCAACACGAAACTGCGATGGATTTGGCAGATAAACTCCAATATGGGGAATCTGCATTAGAAATCAAGGAAGCTCTGACAGAGGCTGGTGCCAAGCATGCTAGGCATGTCGGTCAATTAGATGAAACAATGGAACTTAAGAGGACTGTAAGCGATATAAAGCATGAAGTGCATTCACAACTGATACAGAATGAAAGAACTAATCGACGAGTTTCTGGTATTGCAAAAGAGCTAAGAAAACTTCACAGAGAAGCTGTGCAGAACACCACTAACTCTGTCACAGTTGTTGCTGTGCTTTTTGCCTCGATTGCATTCATTGCCATATTCAACTTGCCTGGGCAATATATAACGACTGGATCTGAAGAAGGGAAGGCCAACATAGCAGATAATATTGGTTTCCGAGTTTTCTGCCTTTTAAATGCAACATCTCTCTTCATATCACTTGCTGTTGTCGTGGTTCAGATCACTTTGGTGGCCTGGGACACTAGGGCCCAAAAGCAGGTTGTTTCTGTCGTTAACAAACTGATGTGGGCAGCATGTGCTTGCACTTGTGGGGCCTTCCTATCTGTAGCCTTTGTTGTTGTGGGAAATCATACGTGGATGGCTGTAACTATTACCTTAATGGGAACTCCAATTCTTGTTGGAACACTTGCAAGTATGTGCTACTTTGTCTTCCGACAACATTTTGGTGTTTTCAGAGACCAGAGACGTATTAAAAGGGCTAGTGGGAGCAAGTCTTTCTCATGGTCTGTGTACTCAGCAAATATATCTGATCTTGATGACTACAACTCAGATATGGAGAAGAATATATATGCTCTGTGAAGAAGCTAGAATGTTTGTATAAATGATGCCTCAGTTTCTTATGTTGCCAACTTTTTTCTATCTGCATATGTAACTCTTCTTTTGTTCCTCTTTTTTCTTTCTTTCGTTTCCCCTGTTGAAATGAGTAGAAGTGTGCAAGGAAGGGAATATCGTGCCACTGCTTGTTAGGGACTCTTTAAGGCGTTCAAGTTAGAATTGGCTCGAGTCTTTTGAGGCATGTGTATGTTGCGATTTGTGAAACTGCACTTGTTGGGTTTGCTCATGGTAAAGCAACTTTAATTTCATCATTAGCAGTTACTTTTGGTGCCATATTAATAATGGCAGCGTTAAAAATCTTGCAAGCGTGGAATTGTTGCGATCTTTATTATTGTAGTTTTATTAATAACAGCAGCAACTGGAAAAATCCGACAATTCAAAGAGTTAAACAAACAAGGGTTAACACGCATCCGATGCTGCCGTTGCGTTTGTTCAAACTGCAGTAGCCTTAAAGCAAAGTTAATTCCATTATGTAAACTAGAATTCCCAAGCACAGATACAATCACCATCCTCAGAGATAGGTGATCGACTTGGACTGTGAAGCAGATTCATGAATACGGGTTCAACATAGATGTACGCTTGATTTGCTCACCATTTAATGAATGAATATGAAGGCACAGCTTTCAAGGTATCTTAACAGCAGCACTTTGCTACATGCAAGAGTTACATGATAATACTTGTAACACATTGTACACCGATAGCTATATTTGACAATTCCAGATGCACTGAATTTTGGAAAGGAAAACAGAGTGCAGCAAACTTTACAACTTTTCGAGCCAACTAAGAAATTAAGCTTGTTCATTTTGTCACTGTTTAACAATTGTTACATTAGTTGTACACGTTAGTTAGTATTTCATTACCACTAATAAAAGAATTGCCACATATGTGACGATAAGAAACTCGGCAACAGCAGCTGCAACGTAGAAATCAAAGAACCATTAAGAATACAAAGTGATCATGAACTATACTACCTGCACACTTTAAAAACACATATCCCACATTCTCCTTAGTTCTAAATTCTACAAAGGTGCCTCAAATGACATTCCAATGAAAACTATACAAGACAAAATTCTTAAGGAGATATATTTGAAATAAGTGAGGCCGTGGACAGTCAGTGCCGGCCTTAGGTAGGAGTAGGCAGGGCAACTGCCCAAGGCCAATCATAAAAAAGTACCCTTATGACTCTTAAATACTTTTTACTTTCACCAAGCTTCGTTTAATCAAATGTTCCATCTTCACGTTTCGTTTCTTTTGTTCATAGTATCCACACACAAACACATTTACCAGTGTGCAAACAGAACTATTGACAATAACATCTCTAATATGAGAAATCAGAATTGCAACAGGAAGAGGGATGGACCATCGGTTGTTTTCAGGGCTCATCATAAAAAAGGGCCCTATAATTTAAATTACTCAATTTAAAAATTATATGTTTATATATTATCGATTTATTGGGGCCTGTTTTAATTCCACCCAGGGCTTATAAAATGATAAGAACGGCCCTGTGGACAGTATTTTCACTTTCAGTCATCCAGCCTTGGCTCTTTTTAGAATACTGTAAATGAGAAGTTGGTGTTTACAGGAAGATCTTTAATGTTTTGTTAGTTTATTCTGGAAAGATTATCACACCTGAAACATGGCAGAAACAAAACCCAAATCAGCTTCTCCCCTTTAGTGACGAGCGCATGGAGGTGATTTAATGAAGGGTTGTCTAAAAATCCTCAAAAGTTAATGATGATGGCGTCGGATTGATGGATTTGTCGACGTTTGGAAGTTTCAACAAGGAAAGATAAGGAAGTACAAAATTCGAAATTCAACAAAATAAGAGGATATGCAAGTTTCAATCCTTACTAGACCTCACGAATACATGATTCGATCAACCTTGATGATCGGAACGAAAACCAAGGAGGTTAAATCAAACAAACATGCCACAATTTGGAAAAAATTGATAAGTGAATTATTGATTCGTGATGAAACAAGAACAAGAGGAATAAACCTCACTATGGTTGATGACTCAATCAAAAGATCATAGTTTATCCTACAATAACCTAATGAACCTATTTATACCTAGGTTTAATAATAAGTACTCGGGTTTTAATATGGGTTAGCCCAAAATAGAAAAAAGATGTCTTAACTTAAAATAATTAAAAGGTCTAATGTATGGGCTTAATAGTCCAAGTTTTCAAATCTTCACATCCTAACGGTATCTAGTCCAAAGATTTGAGTTAGATGGATCAATTTGAGCTGGGATCCATAAAGCTTTCCTCCCATAGGCTTGGACTGTTCCATCCTCTCTAAAAGATAGCTCACATACGCATGGAAAGCCTCCTTAAGTCTCTTGACCTTAGCTTCGGTCATGGGCCCAACTGGCATAGCTAGCTCTCCTCCTTTGCCTTTGTCATTCATGCTAACTCCATGGCGATCTGTGCTCCTGCTTACATCAGCCCCTCCCTCATCAAGAAGATTCGTCCTCGAATCTGAATCCATATCAAAAAGAGATAAGTCAGTAACATTGAAGGTGGTCGACACATCATACTTACCTGGCAAGTCTATCTTATAAGCGTCATTAATTTTCTCCACGACTTGGAAAGGATCATCATCCTGCAGGGCCAGCTTGGATTTCCTATAAGTAGGAAAACGCTCCTTCCTAAAGTGCACCCAAATCGAATCTCCAGATTTGAAAGTCACTAACTTTTGTCCTTTATTGGCTTAACGGGTATAGACCTTGTTTCTTTCCTCAATATGTTGTCGTGCCTTCTTATGAATTTCTTTCACTATTTCAGCCTTCCTCTTCCCATTTGTACTAGACAACTCATGCAGAGGTAAAGGAACCAAATCTAAAATAGTCAAAGGATTAAACCTATAAACAATCTCAAAAGACGAGAACCCAATGATAGAATGTATGCAAACTCAATGAATGGCAAGCAATCACCCCAAGTTTTCAAATTTCTCCCTACAATAGTACGCAACAAAGTCTCCAAGGTTCTATTCACAACCTTGGTTTGTCCATCAGTTTGTGGGTGGCAAGTAGTAGAATATAACAGTTTAGTTTCCAACTTCTCCCACAATACACGCTAAAAATGAGTTAAAAACTTATGATCTCTATCCAAAACAATAGACCTTGGAATACCATGCAATCGGACAACATCTTTAAAGAACAAATCAGCAACATGTATGGTATCATCAGTCTTATGACATGCAATGAAATGCGTTGTTTTACTAAATCTGTCAACAACAACGATGATACTATCAAACTCCCTCTTTGCCAAAACAAAGTCTATAGATATATCCATCCAAGGATCAGTAGGTAAAGGCAAAAGGTTATATAATCCATAAGGTTTAGAAGTGGATTTGACCTGTCTACAAGTAATGCATCAGTTACACACACACTCCACATCCTTGCACATACATGGCCAATGAAAATGTTCATGCAAGATGTCTAATGTCTTGGCAATCCCAAAATGTCCCATTAACCTACCACTATGGGCCTCATTCTCAAATAGCTCACGCAAAGAACAATTAGATACACACAATTGATTTCCATGATATAAATAACCATCAGACCTAAAGTACTTGCAAAATGCACCATACACACTAGCAAAATCTACATCAGTGGCGTACAATTCCTTAATTTGCTCAAATCTCAACAACTTAGAGCTAAGAGTAGAGATTAAGGAATAACTCCTAAATAAGGCGTCGGCCACTACATTTTTCTTTCTTTGCTTGTAGTGCAGCACCCAAAAACTCCATCCAAGTCGCATGTTTGGAACATTGACATCCCTAGTCATTTGTTTGAGTGATAAGGAAGATAACAGTTGCCAAAAGAATCATCTATAACATAAGATCATATATGATTATTAGATAAGGGTTATAATTGTTGTTTGTCTCTCTAAATGTAAACTTCTAATTCCATGTCAAGTTAATTCCTTCCGTTATTCAATTATAGTGGTGTTAAATGATACTTTTTAAATTGGCATCCCATTGTACTACCTTTATTATGATATTTAGCTTATTAATGCATTCTTTTTAATTTTAAAAATTCATTTTCTTCCACTAAAAAAAAGACAGAAATGAAATGAACATTTGAGGATGAAAGCCTTGCTAATAAGGGGGTCAATGAGATAAAGTTAATTTGAAATAAGAAGAAGAAAATTGATAAATATCAAAATAAATCAACTACTAATAAAAATATTCGAAATCTTCATTTCCACTCCCTTCATCTTCTTCATATGATTGGCATTCTCTTGAAATGAAAAGTAATTTTTTAACATATAGAATTAAAACTATTGATTTTTAAGAAATAAATAAAGTCATATTAATAATGTTAACTAATATTTCGGAAAAATTAAGAATATGTCATATTAAAATAATCAAGATATTATTTTATCACATTTTTTAAGAAAAAGTGAAAGTTTTGATAAAAATTTATTTGTATACAAGATTGGTAAATTGTTGCCAGTTTTGATTAGAAAATTTTGTGAAATGTCACAGTAAATAATAATTTACGTGAAAATTAATTATGAAAATATTCAACTTTAAGATATGGATGATTAAAAGTGGCAATAGTTTATGCCAAACTTAAGCTGAAATTTTGAGGTCATACACGGGCTGGATTCAAAGCTATATCAGAAATGAGGCTTACAATTCGAGCTCAAAGTTGATTAGGCCTAGATGACTCAAAATCAAATCAAGTCTTGGCTAAGTCTAATTAATTTAAATTATTTTAATTAAAACTATATCTTTTTACTTCAAAATTTTTAAGCCTCAAGTCAAACAGGCTAAGCTTAAGCTCAAATTCGGCCAAAGACTCGGTCAATTTGAGTGAGTTTATTGACTTTTGGCTAAGTTGAGCTGTGTCGGACAAAAGTTGCCATCCATTCAGAAAATATGAATTCTTCTCTTTTCTTTATTACTTAAAAAATTTGTTGCTCACGGAGCATTAATTTCTAAACAAATTATGAAAGAAGATGAGATTGTCAAGTTATCGTATTAAGAAATTTTTCGGTTTAATAATTTTATATATGTTTAGAAGCTAAAATTATGTTTTACTTAGTGGTTTAATTTTTAGTAAGATTTGTTCTTAAACCATTTAATTTGCAGTAATTGATCGTGAAACGGAGGATGACGTAACATCTTTCAAAAAGTTTTTCCAGTTTTAGAGGTATATATCATTTTTGTCTAAGTCAGTATTTTAAGTCCATTTGACCTTGAATTCTACTTTTACAAAGTTTCTTAAAAATAAATAAACGTAAATTCAGTAATTCAAAGTCAACCAAGCGCAAGCGCAAGCGCACTTTATTTTTTTAACCATCACAAATTAATTTAAAAATCAAACTGAAAACTGTCAATTAATTAGCTTGTTTAGACCAAAGACTCGAGACTCACTGACACATTCATTTCTTTATTTTTTTTTCCCACCAAGTCTGTCGCGTGGGTGACGTAAGTTCTAAAGATTTGAAGAATTGAGCTATGAAAAGTCTTCAGCAGACTGCGGGGCTTCAAACCTCTCTTTCTGTAGTCAGTTTAAACAAAAAGTAAGGCATTTCATCATACTCGCAGCCCCAAATGGATAGATCCAATGAATGTGCAATTACACAGATGAGGAAATCAGTTGAGACTCTTGGTTGTTCTACTGAGGTATCAGTTTCTGTTTTCAATTTGTAATTAAGAACACTCATTTACACAATCAATTCGTTGTGATTTACTTTTGGTTTCCTATTGTGTGTGAGTTCACGTAACTCATTGGTTTGGAATTTTTTCTCAACGTAGAAATATGGAGACCCAACATTGTTGAGGTTCTTGTTTGCAAGATCAATGAACCCAGAGAAGGCAGCAAAAATGTTCGTACAGTGGCATAATTGGAGGTCTACTTTTGTTCCAAATGGATTTTTCCCAGACTGTGAAGTCCAAGATGAACTGGACTCGAGAAAGATATTTTTGCAAGGTTTATCAAAGGATGGACATCCATTACTAATCGTCAAAGTACGAAAACATACTCCCTCCAAGGATCAACTCCAATTCAAGAGTAAGTACTAGAATTCAGTCGATTACATTGTTTCTGTCACAAACTGATCTGTTAATGTTCGTCCATGTCGTTTGGTCTTCGTTTCAACGAAGTTGGTCTCTGATTTGGTGGGTGCAACGACGCCATCCGATCTGGATTTGTCGCATTTATTGTGCATATGACATGCGCGTGAGTTTTTGAGGTGGGTAGTCGAATTGGAATATTTGGACCGATTCACCTCTTTTGGTGGGCTGACATTGTGGGGGCTTAAAAAATATTTTTCCGATGTTGGCCAGTGGGAATGATATTCTATTGTTCGCTATGAAAAATTGAAAATAGTCAAAAGTGCCCTTTATTTAAAAGCGTTTTCTTGATTTTACTATACAAGTCGATGGGGTTGGGCCGGTGACCGAATAAAAGAAAAAGGAATCCAATAGTTTGTACTAATCCTAATTGCACTTGTCTACATTAAGGATACATTAATTGTAACATCGACTTTTTTCTTGCCTGGTTGAAGATTAAGGTGGGTTACGCTATAGTATTCTTCTTGTTTCATCGGAAGGAATTGGTCATAAATGATAATTTACTTGTATTAAAATTTTGTTTCCAACAGGAAAATTCTTGTTCCTTTTTCAGATAAACTGACTTGGACTACTAACCATGATTGTGTTTCCTTCTACTATTTGTAATTACATGGTATGGTGTAGGCAGCTCTATCTGCACATTTTACGAGAAGCCTGTGTTTCTTGGAATACTTTGTTTGGTTAGTAGTTGTACACGTTTCCTTTTTGGGATATATAACACATTTCTTATAAACCAGGCTGAGTTGCTCTAGGGTAGTTCAATTTTATTCCCACTCCATCAGTTGATGAATTTGAGGGCAGTGATAATGAACTAGCAATTATTAGGATATTAAGGGCTTCTGCGGTTGTGCAAGGACTGGGAGCAAACTAATCAAATGCTATCACCAGGATCCTTTCCTTGTTTCATTATCACAGTCATTACCAAGAAGTAAGCATTTGGTTTGTTTTGTTTTTGTTTTCTTTGCAGAGTTTGTGGTTCATCTGCTTGACAAGACCATTGCAAGGTATAGTTTTTGTTAACAAATGAGGAACGAGGTCTGAGATTTGACTTGTCAGAATCATATATGAATCTGTTAACTCTAGACATTGAAGCAGATCTTGTGATTATTCTAAGTGATGAAACTGAGGTCTTTGTTTAGATTTTATTCTAATTGCTCTGGAGTTTTAAAAAATCGAAAATATCCTTGTATCCTTACCATTGTGGACAGAGTCAAGACTAGAGGAACCTAGAGAGCATGTTTTCAGTTGCTTAATGGTTCAGAAGTAGATTACATTTATTCATAGTGGCACTTGGCAATACTTCCAATTTTCTTTTGGCTTTTTAAAATGTGTTTAATCCCAACTGGTTGATAGTTGAGAGTTCAACTTGGGAACACTCAACATGTAAATTCTTCACTTAAACTTTTTCCTCTGGGGTGGTTATTTTCTTGATCTTTGAATAGAGTGATCAGTTAATAGTAGAAACCACCATTGTTACGTATTCAATTTCCATGTTTCAGTGCAATTAAAGGAAGAGAAATAGGCAATGAGAAGTTAATTGCCATTCTTGATCTTCATCAAATTACATACAAAAACGTTGATGTTCGTGGCTTAATCACCGGTTTCCAATTTTTGCAGGTATTCTTTCTACTGCAAGAAAATTAAGAATATACCATTACAATTTTATTTTGCACAATAGAATAGTTACAAAATGTTGCAACTTTTGTAGTTGGTGAAAGAAAAGAAAAGGGAAAAGGGCACCTTAAAATGAAAACACTCTTCCTTTCCCGATTATGATGATTGATTGTCTACATTTTGTTGAGGCGAATTGTTAAGAAGAAAAGGCGTTAGCGAGTATCTGTTTCTTCTTTCAAAATTTTTTAACATTGGATAGAATCAGAACGAGATAACTTTGTGTTATAGCCTCCTAGCTTCAAGCTAGTTATTGATGTACTTTCATGGTTGTGGTCATTCAGGCATACTACCCCGAGCGTCTGGGGAAGTTATTTGTTTTAAACATGCCACGTTTCTTTGTGAGTGTTTGGAAAATGGTTTCTCGCTTCCTTGAAAAGGCAACACTAGAAAAGGTACGTCTTGCTTCTTTAAAATACACTTGAGCTAGGAACACAGAAATCACTGGTGTTATTTTAGATGGATTAATTTTTGCAATTATACCCACTTTTATGCATCTTTATGATACTTTACCAGTCGTACAACGTGGACGCTTCAAAGGATAACTAGGTTTTCAATTATCCTCTTTTCTAACTTTATCTAATTTAATTCATTTTTCAAAATTTTGGTCATAAGTTTTGGAAAGAGAATGATCAAATCTTTTATTAATCAAGCTTCGTATGATAAACTTATAAAAACTACACAAATTAGTAATTATTTTAATTTTATTATTAGCTAAAAATATACTATTAATTATTTAATATTAATTGCTAATACAAAATTATGTAATATATTATAATTATTTTAATTTTTATAATTAATTTAAAATTTTAAATAAAAATATTTTAAAATTAATAATAATTTATGAAAAGTTCTTATACTTAAAATATCTGAAAAATATAAAATTTAAAAGTTTTAAAATAAATATTAATTAAATAAAATTTTAAAATATAAATATTTAATTCTAAATATTAACATTGGTAACAATTAGAAGTACCTTAACAAATAAATATTAGTTTACATATTTTTAACTTATATGATGATCTATTTTTAATAAAATATAATGAACTTATCATAATATTTGCTAATAGATATTGAATAAATAATTAAAATAAAATAAGTTAACTCATTCATTAAATTAATTTATCTCTTAAAGTTTTGTATTTAATTATTATAAAAATGTTATTATATGAATAGTAACAACTAAACAAGTTTTTGATTAACAGAAATAAAAAAAGTTAGGAAATAAAAACTCAAAACTACGATACAAAATAAAATGAAGCCAAATGGTCCCTTAATTATCCTATTTAAGAGCATTTTATTGTTTAATTAATCTGAACCTTAAGCTAGAAACTACCAAAAACTCGAATCAAAAGGACTTAGAACTCTGAAATCGCGTTCAAATCAAGCAAGGAAATTTGAATCTAACCAAACATACTAATTAGAACCAAAGCTATAAGGATTTTGTTTGCCACAAAATGCCTTGGTAATATTATATTAAGTTCTTGTTAAAGAACAAAAATTGGAAATTCTTACAAAGTGAAGAAAACTCTTAATTTGATTTTTATATTGATGATGCTTGAATTACATCAATAAGATATCCTTTTATAGGCATAAAATCTATAAGAACTAGAATCGTAAAGGAAAAGAAAATTAGAGTCTTGAAAGAACATTCTTTGTCAAGTTTAATAAGGATTCTAACACTGACTACTAATAGTAATTTAATTAGCACTATCTTTCTTATTCTTAAATTTATTACAAAATGGCTAGAGAGAAGTGCTCATCCTTCTCAATAGTTTTTTTCTTGGCTGCTCCTCCTACTCGTTGGTTCTTTCTTGGCTGCCAGCTTATTTGGGTAAGCTTCTTTGGTCTTCAAACTGCACATTCTTCTGCTATTTGAATCCATTTGCTTCTTTCTCTCTTCCTACGCTTATTAATCACAAATTGATCCCAACAAATGCTAGCAGAATTTGTGAACTTAACTATTCCTAGTTTAAGCTTCATTTCTTCGGTGTAATTATGACAACCTAAACACATGTTCTACCTTCCTTTTCTACTCAAAATATAGTTCGGGATCATTCTTTCTTTTATAGGTAGGGATTTTTATCTTCTTACTTCCCAAATTGTTATCTCATTTTGAAATAGCCCTCTTTCCCTTCCTAGAACTAGTCTCATCATAATTAGAATCCTCCTCTTCTTCCTCAAACATATTTTTCTTAGAGACTTTATGTCCCAGTGGGGACTCTAAACTATCTAACCTCATGTTTAGAACTTTGAATTGGTCTTGTATAGCTTTTATAAACAACTTAAGATTGAATTCTACATTATCTCAACCACCACTCATGATTAAATCCGCAAAGATACATTAGTAATAAAGATTGGTTTTATTTACAACTTCCTTATGTGTTTACACTAGAGATTATATCACTTAATCAGGAGTTACAGTCTCAAGTTGATGAATTGACTAAAAAAGTTGAACAAATGTAAGATCGATTCACTACCGAAGTGGAGCAAGAGTTTGAACAACAAAAAAAGTTTTTGGAACTTTTATGTTCTACACACAATATTCGTTTAGATTAGATATATGTACCTATATCTAAATCTTATTAAATTAAGACAAACTTTTTATATTAATTAATGTATGATGACATGTTTGTAAATTACAATTAAATAGTAAAATGTTTGCATAATTGAAATTCTTGTAATACATAAATAATTATTAAAATTAATAATATAAATAAATAACATTCAATACTAAATAATAATATCAAATAGTTATTAAATAAATTAAATTAATTTTATTTATTTTAAAAAATTTAACCGAATTCTGCGACGTTTTTTTTCCTTTTCGCGACGTTTTTAAACGTCGCAGATTCATGGACTTTCCGTGACGTTAAAACAAAACGTCGAGGAATATTAAGAATTTCATGACGTTTTCTGAACGTTGCGGAATCATTAAATATTCCGCGACGTTTATTAAGTCGTCGCGGTGTTGAAAAACGTCGCAAAACATACTTTTTGCGACATTTTTTAAACGTCACAGAAACTAACTTTCCGTGACGTTAAAATAAAACGTCGCGGAATATTAATAATTCAGTGACGTTTTATTTGAATGTCGCGGAAAGGCGTATTTTTTCGTGACGTTTTCATAAACATCGCATAATGCTTATATATACCGCGACGTCTTTCTCAAAACGTCGCAGATAGGTTTTACCTACACCACAATCTGCGATGTTTTTTGTGACGTTTTTTAAAACGTCGCAAAAGGTTATCTGCGACGTTTTTTGAGATTCTGCGACGTTTTAAAAATGTCACAGATTGGCTTTTATTCTTGTAGTGTCCTTTATGAGTCCTTTAAGAAGAACTCTATCAATGGTCTTGACAAAACAACAACCAACAATAGGGTTTATAACTTCGGTTAATGAAAATTACGATTAACACGAAAGAACAATGGAAGTGAAATCAGCAAAAGGGTAACTAAGATGAATTGACTCTAAGAATAGGTTAACAAAATCAACAAGAAGATAATGTTGATGAAATAAAAATAAGAATCTTTTTTTCTACACTTTTAGTTTCGATTTGATTTTTTTCTTTCGTTTTCTCTCCTTTTCTCTTTTCTTTTTTCTCTTTCTCTCTTTCTTTTTTTTTTTTTTGATTTTATGTATATACAATGTGAGCTAACTCAAAAACAAAAGAGAAGAAAATGAAATAACTTTGATTGAAGGAGATTGCATAAAATGAATGCTAAAAAATTTGAGGATAGAAAGAATTAGATAGACAAATTATGAAAGACACATTACAAATAAGAAGAAAGAAAACAAACTCTAAAAGGATAGATAACATCTAATTTCAAGAGTCGAAGCTATCATACTAGATAATACGAACCTTAGGCTAGAAACAATCTAAAACTTAGATAAAAAGAAATTAGAATCTTATGATTGTCTTCAAATCAAGTAAGAAAACTTGACCCTAACTAAACCCATTGATTAGAACCAAAGCTATAAGGATTTTGATCGCTAAAGTTGCCTTCATAAGATTAGATTAAGTTCTAGTTAAAAATCATAGAGAAAAAAAGTGAAGACAACTCTCAATTTGATTTCTATATTGATGATGCACAATGAATATCAACAAGTGGGCCTTTTATAAGTTTAAGATCCAAAAGAACTAAAATTCTAAAAGAAAAAGAAAATTGGAGTCCTAAAGGAACATTCCTTAGCAAGTGTGATCTTTTTTTGCATCTTTATGATTAGTCCTTGCAAAACTATCTTTGTTATTGGGTTTCCAATTCCTTGTAGATCATAAGATTGGTTGGAACTAGGTCCTACGTAAGAATATTTGTTATTTAATACATAGCAAGTTCTCACCATCTACCTCGATTAATTCATTGAATTGTAAAGGAGTTATGAAACTATAAAGCCATTATTTTAAAATTAAAATAGAAAAGTGTGATTACTTGGAAGACTAATAAGATTATCTTTTCTAAAATTTGTCACAAAGATGGTGAAAGTAAAATAATAGATGAATTGAATATAAAGTAAAATAGGAAATTTAAACATATAAGATTACCAAAGAAATGATTATCCACTTCAATTGTATTGGAGTCATCTATTCGAAGGAAGTTCTCTAATAACTTCAATTATGAGACTCATCAGTAATTTTCAAATAATCAGAGGACTTGGATAGAAAAATAAAATAAAAGTAAGCGATGTTATAATATGTTCAAACTTTTAAAGAATGAGGAAAAATAATGTCCCACCAAATTGGTGTAAAATTTTTAGAAAAATTATTGACTATTTTGTAATATTCTTAATAGGCTAAAAGACATATACTTTTCCTGTAGTTTAAAAATTTTTAGAAAAATCTTTTATTTTTTAAAATTAAAAAAACTCTTTAGTTTTCAGTTTTTATAAAAATTCTTTATCTTAGGTTTCGGTTAAAAAAATAATAATGAAACACATGTAGTATGAATATCATACATGAATTGATCAAATGTAATAGAGTAACGCAATTAAGCTCTTAAATCTAACTCAAACTAATTAAATGACTTAAATTAATATTTAAGATAATTATAATAAATTATTAGTTTAATTCATATTTAAGTAGTTTAATTTGAGTTTAATAGCTATGTTGAACCCTTATATATATAATATTTGATTAATCTATATTTAATATTCATACTACATGTCCTTTATCGATATGGTTTAACCAAAATAACCAAACTAAAAGGAGTTGTTTCAAAAATTTTAAAGATTATGGAATTTTTCTAAAATTTTTTAAATTATAGTTTCGGTCTATATCTTTTACCCTTCGTAATAACACTATAGACAAGTAAAGTGAGAAAAACAAATTAATATATTATAATAAGTTGAATAAAAGCATAATTACTAATGAATATCTAACGGAGTTAAATTGCATTCTCTTATTTTTAAGTATAAAATATTGCTTAGCTTCAAGCCTTTTCATATTTTTATTTAAATTTCAAATATTTTTTATTATGTCTAATCAGTTCAAGAAATTTGGGCTGTTATACTAGGTTTGAAAAAGATTTTAAAACTCAATTGAAAATTCAATAAATCTTGAAATTATAAAATCCTATAAGATAAAATATTCGTTAATTGTAAAAATGTATAATCATTTTGCATGGCATAATGTTAATAATTTCTTATCATTGCTTATATCTATTTTAAAAATGTTTTTTTTGAAATTCTAACTTCTTTTAGAATTTATCTAAATCTTGAATAACTATTATCTTATTATTATTTAAACATATTTATTCACAAGTGCATCATACTGTATTTACAATTTTTTTATTATTGATTTTAAGTTATTCCAAGTTTGCTTGCTGAGCTTATGCAAGTGTGAAGTACCCTTAGACGTATGACCTATTTGAAACAGTTAATACAATTGTTTTTATGCATGAACGTATAGGTCAAAATGTTTTCATGCAAATGGGTTTTGCAAGAAAATATAGTTATTTTTATTTTTAATTGGGTTTTAAATCTTTTTACATGTTTCATGTGAGTTCTAAACGTATTAACTATCGAAAAAGGTTTTGTCTTCAACATGGAAAGAAAGGGGTTTAGAACTTAAATGAAAAAAATATGAAATAAAAAGTTGGCGCTGAAAAACTTCCAATTACGTTCTACTTTAGCAGGAAAACTAAAGAAAAAGATAGGTGCCTTTATATTTTCGCTCGGCATTTTTAGTACGATCAGTCACATTTTGTTGCGTTTAAATCATGATTAATTAATTATGCGGTTATGCTGAGTTAGTTGTGCATTTAGCTTTTAATTTGATTTGCATTTTATGTTGGATGATCGTGCAGATTGTGATAGTAACCAGTGAAGAAGAAATAGAAGATATGTTAAGAGAAATTGGTGAAGAAGCCCTACCAGAGGAGTATGGTGGTCAAGCAAAAATTGTGCTGCTCCAAGATGTAGTAGTGCCACCACTAGGACTAGAAGCTTAATCCCTATTAACTCAGTATATTGCATGTGCGCCTTACATTTTTATAGTGCTATGTTAATAAATGGTTCCCATTGGCACTGCCAGGTCCACTCAGTTGAATATGTGTATCAGCCAATTCTTAGATTTCCCTCTTAAAGACATCATGTGAAAGGTACTTTAATCAAATAAAGGGGCTGAAATTAGCTTTTGCTTAACCAAATTATTGAATTCTTTTTTGGTGATTGAGAATTTCGTTTGAACTAAAAATAAGAAATTACAATTAGACAAGGGATAGATGTCAGCAGCCCCATCAGGAATATAAACTAGGTAGAGGCTTGCGAATGCCAAAGTGAAGGCAGATCAAACCCTCAGATTGAAAGAATAAGGTTCTATTTTAGATATTAGACAGAACCGTAATCTTAGATCAAGGGCTTAGGTATACGGTGGAAATTTCCTTAGTTGCCTGAGCTAATAGGATCCTCAATCCATACGATGAGTCGGTTGATGGGAATGGTGACTTATCCATAACACCTCATGATCTACACCATAATATGTTTTATAGTTTATTACTATTTTTGCATGCCTAAATAAATTTGTTGTATATTTTATTTATTCTTATCATTTATTCAATTTATCGTTATCTAGTTATCCTTAGGTTGTATATTAAGGGACATACCTCAGTTGATAATAAAATACAAAACACAACATTCTTCCTTTATATTACTTATTTTTATCATGGTGCTGGCCGCCTATTCTCAATTCTTTCAACATCTAGCCACTATTTTGTCAAACCATACTATATACATCAGTCTAGCAAAACTTAGCACATAAAAAAACAAACAAACCAGAGCTTACACTTGGTAGCTAATTCCAATCATCAAACACATAACATAATTAAACACTAGCTGACTAAACACATACCAAACACTAGCAGTTTCCACGCAGCCACACACTAGTAGATTCAACACAATAAGAGAGCAATTTCACATATCACATGTCTAAAAACAATCTCCTTACATCGCCATTCAACCAAATCACCAATTTTTTAGCTACACTGTTAGACTCTACGAATTACGTAGTATGGAGAAACCAAATACAAACTATTCTCATTACCTAATATCTCCTTGGTTACATTGACAGGATCATTTTACCTCCTGGACAAAACTCGGACTCCCAATCCATTAAATACGTATAATGGAAGGAAATTGATGAACTAGTTTATTGATTCATCATTGGATCACTCTATAGCTCAATTGCACAACTTGCAGTTGGACATATCATGACTCACATTCTTTGGGTAGGACTTGAAGACCACTTCATGCAATAGTCAGCATCTCAATGATCTCTCCTCTGCCAAAAACTCCACACTCTAAAAGAGGACTCTAGCACCATTATCGACTACCTTAATATTATGTCCAATACTGTTGAAGAACTCATTGCCATTAGAGATTCAATCTTAGATGACAACCTTGTCCTCTTTACCTTAAACATATTACTTGCAAAATTTGAGTCATTTATCACAACAATAGAAAATCGCAACACAGACATTACCTTTGCAGAATTGAGAGCAAAACTTTTGCTCCATAAGTAACAACTGATCTCCTTCAATGTGCCACCTCAATCGGATTCTGCATTCACTGCCTTCTCCAACAACAATCGCTCCACCTATGGCTCACACAGCAGAGAAGGTTATTTAGGGTACGAAGAGGACAAAACCCATCTGCTATCCCTATCACGTATAGACATTAAGAATGCGGTTTGAATAATTACATGGATAGTTTAATGGCCCACTTAATGTACAACACTCTGGGCCTATGCAATTTAATGCAACGTAATAATTTCAACCATTTTTTTATACTCCAGCCTAATCCTAATTCCAGACGCAAACCCAACATAACTCCTCTTATCCTGAGCCTAATTTTAATACCAGGTCACCTACACAAAGTCAAATTTGTTGGAAATGGGAAAATATTATTGCTCATTGTCGTTTTCTGTATATAGAATCTCAGAACTACTCCAATGGATTTTGCCATACGATAAATAAAATTACCACATCTTTCTCTGCCATTAATATCAAACATGATCATGCCAACTTCCTTAAACACTAATAATGTTATTGAATGATTACTAGATACTAGAGGCATATGACTCCACATTCTCATATCGTAGAATTTGTCATAACATATGAGTGATCGAATCAAGTTATTGCTGGCCATAGATACACTCTTCTTATTTCATCTACTAGTACCTTAATATTTCCTACTTTTTCTCATACTCTTCACCTTCATGATATATGGATTGTTCCTCACATCACTACTAATCTTTTATCTGTTATAAAGTTTGTCACTGATAATTCTTTTGTCATTGAATTATCCACCTAGTTATGTTGTGAAGGACCTCAAATCCATGATCTCACTCCTTGCAGGCCCCATCCATAACAACCTCTATCCAATGAGGATTTCAATTCACTTCACATGTCCAACTACATTCATAGTTGCCTTAATAAATTTTTTCAACCAACGCCATGGTCATCTATGTCACTTCATATTATCTAGATTAGGTCATATTTTGCCTTTTAAAAAATGTGATCAATCATGTACTTCTTGTCTTCAAGGTAAAAGTATTTGTTTTAATTTCCTATATCTTCACGAATTTCTATCAAACTTGTAAAACTAATTTATTGTGATATTTAGGGTCCTTACCTGTCTCTTTCTCACTCTAGTTATTGATATTTCATTATATTTATGGATCACTTTAGTCATTTTACTTGGATTTTTCCTCTAATTCACAAAACTCATGCCTTACTTCGTTTTCAATTTTTTGAAACTACCACTGAAAATCTCAACTTTTCAACGCTATGGAGCTCATAAACTCACTAAAGGTGACTTTACTCACTTTCTTCTTTCCAATGGTATCACTATCTACATCTCTTGCCCCTATACACCCCAAGAAAATGTTCTTGCTGAATGTAAAATTCGTCTCACCCTTCTTATTTATACCTCCCTCTCTAAGTTTTTTGGTATAAATCATTTGCCACTACTATTTACCTTATCAATCTCTTACCACTCCTATTCTTCATCATAAATATACTCATGAAATCTTGCACTATACTCAACCTAACCTTACTTATGTTTAGGTATATTGTTGTGCCTATTTTCCTTATTTGGCCTCTACCCGTATAGACAAACTTACATCAAAGTCTATACAATATGTTTTCCTTGGTTATGCCTCCCAATATAAAGGTTATCAATGTTTTGATCCTATAACCTCTAAGCCTTACATTTCCCATCATATCTGCTTCCTTGAACATCTCTTTCCTAAAAGAATTTACCTGTCTCATCGTCTACCTCACCTTCCTCCTCTCCTATTTCTTTACCTTTAACTCTTCACCCTTTACCCTCTAGTCTCTCCCCCCATTCCCATCAACTTCACATCGCCCTCCTCATTCCCCATAATAACAAGTACTTGAGATCATAAACGTACCCCTCATAACTTTTCTGATTACATAACTTACATTTTCACCATTTAAAATACTCTTTTCAATCTCACATCCTTTACTTAAGCTAACAAATTTCCTCACTAGCGCATTTTCACCATCTAAAATACTCTTTTCGATCTCACATCCTTCACTTAAGCTAACAAATTTCCTCACTAGCGCCAAGCTACGTTTGATGAGTTTAGTGCTTTTCATCACAATGCCATATGGACTCTTGTTCCTCCCATTCCAAACACAAATATTGTTGACTATAAATGGGTTTTTCGTACTAAATGAAATCCTAATGGTTCCCTTGAGTGTTACAAAGCTTGTCTTATAGCCAAAGGTTATTATCAAATCCTAGGTGTTGATTATACTGCCACCTTTAGTCCCACAATTATTCGCACCATCATCACCTTGGCAATGTCTCATAATTGGCCTATTCACCAACTTGATGTTAATAACACCTTTCTTCATGGTTACTTACAGGAACTTGTTTACATGTCTTAACCTCCTAGCTTCACCGATCCACACCATACTCACTATGTTTGTGAACTCCATAAAGCCTTATAGAGCTTGGTTTCATCACCTAAGTCAAAAAATCTTTGATTTAAAATTTAAACCTTTAAAATCTAATACCTCTCTCTTTATTCATAAAACTAGCTCTCTAATAACCTTTCTCTTAGCATATGTGGTTAATATTTTATTCACCAATTCTTCACCAGCCTTTATGATAGACCTTATCAATGATCTCAACTATTCCTTCTCTATAAAAGACTTAGGTCCAATTCATCACTCTCTTCGTATCGAAGCTCACACTACTTCTTTTAGTCTTCTTCTGACTCAAAAATAGTATATGAAAGATCTTCTTCTTTGAACTGGCTTTGGTAAATGTAAACCAGTTCATACACCCATCACTCCATCTCTTCTTTTGTCTAAAAATCATGGTGTTCCCCTCTCTGATTGTACTGAATATTGTAGCATTGTTGATGATGTTCAATATCTTCATCTCACTTGGCCTAACATTTTACTTACTATCAATAAGGTATCTTAGTTTCTATAATGTCATACTGACATTCACTAGTTTGCGATGAAACAGATTCTATAGTATCTCTGCTCCACACCCTTTTATGGAATTCACTTCACCAAATCCCCTTCCCTTTCTTTACAAGCCTATTGTGATGCTGATTGAGCTGGTTATCTTGATGATCGATGATCTAAATCTAGTTATTGCATATTTCTTTTTATTAATCTTATTTTATAGAGTGCCAAAAAGCAACCCATTATTGTTCGATCTAGCATTGAAATTGAGGATCGAAGTATTGCTCTTACTTATGTAGAATTATGTTGGATTATTGCTCTTCTTGGTGAATTGGGTTTTGCTAATCTTTCACCTACTCTCTGGTATGATAATCTCGATGCTACATTTCTAACCTCAAATTTGGCTTCTCGTACTCACATAAAGCACATTGAAATCGACATTCACTTTGTTCGTGATCTAGCCATTAGCAAAGCTCTACTTATTCGACATATTTCTTCCTCTACTCAGATTGTTGATACTATGACTAAAGCTCTTTCCTTTTCAGCATTTCATCGACTTTGAGACAAGCTTACTATCTCCTCCTCTCTTGTGCTTAGGGGGGGTTGATAATATCTCAAAATCTTAACCACAATATATTGTACAATTTATCATTATTTTTACATGCCTAAATCAAGTTTTTTGTATCTTTTATTTATTCTAATCATTTTTTCTATTCATCCTTTTTATATTAAGGGACATTCCTCAACTGATAATAAACTACAAAATACAACATTCTTCCTTTGCATTACTTATTTTATCAAATATGGTGGAAGATCAACCATCTAAAGATTTTGTCTTTTAGCGACTTCGACCACCATAAGGATGAGAGGATTTCTTTAGCCACATGAGCCTCCTTTATCTAATTTTCTATCAATTTCAGTAATTCTAAGTTTGGCTTTTAGATATTCTTGAAAATTAGATGGTTTCTTTCGTGCCATAGTCTATGGGCATAGTAACCAAGGGATAAATTGAGGGGAGTTGATGTGAGATTGTAATTATTACAGTAATTTATGGTCCATATGATTGTTTCTAGCTATGAAAAGAGATTTTGTAATGTTAGGATTACAGTAATGCATGAGGCTTAGCTATATAGGGAGAGAATAACTATAACTAAAAACAAATGATCAAGATTTTATGAGGTAGCATTGTAGAGAATCCAAATACTAGTAGGAAGGTTCATAAATTGAATCTTATCCTTTGTCTTCAGTTTGATTTTGATAGCTAATAATGTAAAACTAGGTTTTGATATAAGGCATCTAAACCATATCAATTTGTGCCAAGATTCCAAGTTTCCTTGATGTCTCACTTGATCCATTGGAGACGTGTTTCTAAATCCATTAAGACACTAAGCAGTGCATATAGTTTTGTATTGACATTAGGGTAGTAGTGAGGCGTGCTTTCCTTAATTTGTATGGAATGACCCTTAAGTTAAGGTTTGGATTAGTACAATTCCCGCCATTAGCATCTATATCAAGTTGAACAATAGCATTAGTGAGGATCTCTTTGGTGGTTGATTTGATAGAGATAAGTCTCCTTAGCTATCTAAGCCTATGCCAATTATTTTACTAAAAAATGGTAGCTCTTGCATTTCTTTTATGCCAAGGCAAGGTGCCTTTTACACTTAAATATTTTTTAAAAAATAATTAATTTAACATTTACTGTTATAATACTAAATAGACTTCAATATCAAAAAATGATATTTATTACACCTTTAGACCTTAGCAAAATTAGGCTTATGATTCATTTTATTGATTGAGGAATTATTCCAAATACAATACAATGCTATATACAATATGAGACCTATAATGTAACACCCACATACCCTCTGGAAGGATATGTGGATGTTACCTAAGACAGGATTTAAAACATATCAAAACAATATAAAATATTGCCAAAATTCAAATAACCAATCATTACTTTTCCATACATATTCAACTTTAAATAGAATTTAACCAGAACACTGAATTCATTTGAATACTTACGTCAATTCATCCTAAATTAGGGTTATTACGTTACAAACCCTCAATCAAAACAATACATATTTTAAGTTTAAATACACTTTGTATTACAATATTTACAATCTTTTAACAAAATACATCATGTCTCATATTGTAACATAAAACCCCAACATACATTCCCAAAACAAAACACATTCTTTGTTGGCCATTGCGGTTGTTATTGTCCTAATCTTCAAACCCTCCTATCTAAACCTACACGGGGCAAAACCACCATGCTAAGCATAAGGCTTAGTGGGGAATAACTAAATCATCCATAAATTAGCAATTGTTTAACAGTCACTGAACATCCATATATACTGAATTAAATTATATCATAAGCAATCATTAAAGGTTCATATTAAATAATAATTCAAGCATAGTTGATTTCAGAACAAAATATAATCTATCACTAGAGAACATTTCTCATGCTAATGCCAATCACTTAAATATCAGAACAGACTGTACAAATGTCAGAACTGATTATCAGAATAGGGTATAACCCTTCAGATCATAATATGACTTGTATCCAAGCAAACTTTGTTTTGTATCAATTTAAAGTTTATCTTATATCGAAACAATATCAAATCAAAATTTTGTTATATCAGAACTGAACATGTATCATAATACAAAACAAGTTAGACTACTAATCTTTTTTACAAAAGTGGGTAACAGGACTAATATAGGAGATCCTATGATCGGTATCACAAAATAGGAGAGACTTATGTCTCAATATCAGGAGATACCGAAGTGCCAATATCAGGAAAGACGTATGTCTCAGACACTGAAGTATCATTATCAGGAGACACCGAAATATCGACATCTTAAATGTGTCCAGGAGCAGCTGCAGACCTTTCTAGGCATGCCTATTTACCTACGACTAGGACTTGACAGTTTTAAAACAATCCATTTCATATGTCACAATCATAAGCAAAAGATACTATATCTTTGTTCCACTTTCCTTAAATTGAACATATATATGTGCACATCCAACTAATCATACCTTATAAGCACCATTTGCATTATTGTACCATTAAAGGCATTATGTATTTACACATTCCATATCATGACACGAAGTTCCAATTTGTAAACAATCATATTCGATTTGCATAACATATCCCTTTTCGAAACATATTGGTGTTCATAAGAACTGTTGGATCCTAATCCAATTAGAAGTTAATAGGTGAAATGTAAGTTGATTGAGCTTTAAGCTGAAGTCGAGCTAAAAATTATTTTCAAACATAATTTGAGCTTGGGCTACCAGGTTTAGCTCATCTCAACACCTAAAATCTTATATTTGTTCCACATTTGTTTGTGCCCCTCTGTTTAGCTCTCTTTGTTATTCTTTTTTGTTTTTTTTGCATTCATATTTTTGTTTCCTTCTTTTTTCTTCTACCTAGTGTCATTTTTTTTTCTTTTGCATGCTCCCTCTCTATTTGTTATCTTGATATCCCTCATTATGACTCATCCTCTTGATGCTTCATCATCTCTCTCTTTTCTCTTTAGTTGTTATTTATTTCTCCAAGTTATTATGACTATAAAGTTTATAAATCTTTGCTAAATATGAGACCAAATATATTATTGATCTTAATCAAAGCAACAATTACAAGTCCACGAAGATCTTGTATTTTGAAGTTTTGTCTAAAAGGTTCTTGATAGATGTTTTAATGATGAAGTCATTCCCATTTTTATTCCTCTTTTCTTCCTTTTTTTTCCTAATATTTTAGTTTTGCAAAACTGAATCTTAATATTTTCAAGTCTAGTTTTGGGCTTCAGGCTTCAGGCTTTAGAGTTTGGGTTTCAAGGTTTAGGCTGTCAATGTCTAATTGAGCTTAGGCTTTAAGTTGCCCTTGATCAAGTCCCAAGTTAAACCAGGGTTAGAATAAAAAAATTCAAATCAATTTCTAGTTACTACTTGGCCTATTTCCAACACTAATTGATATGAATTTTCTAATATAATAATATATAAATTTTTAAATAGTTCTAATAGTAAGAATAACATTAAATCAATTAAACAAAAACTTCTCAAATCCCTCTTCCATAAGAATCTTAAACTCCAAGATAATGTCCTCTCTTAATTTAATTGGTATCTCTGTAAAATAATTTTGTCTTCATTTTCTATTTTGGGTTTGGAAGGTGATGTGAGAACTTTTAATTTTGTCTCTAGCCATATTGGCAAATACCGACCAAACTACTTATAGGCTACAAAACGATAAAAAAACTAAACAATATTGTGTCAAAATTAGATTTCAAAAAACATCAAGTATTTTAGATGATACCAATTGGTACTATAAATACTAGCAAATTACCATATTATTAAAATTTTAAAAAATAAAGGAACATTTAAAAAAATGTTATTGTTACGTCCTCTAACTCACTTTCAATGTATCAATCAATTGCTCTATAAGAAGAAAAAATTTGGAATAAAATTTTCTCTATAGCTTAGGAAATCGCAATAGGCACCAAAACATAGCAAACCCATGAAGAAAATCTTATGAGAAGCTATTTGAGTTCAATTTACCTTGGCCTTACACTATTACTAATATTAAAGAGCTTTTAAATAGTATGGAAATGTATTTGATGTCGAGGTTATTTTCCCCTTAAAGTTTCTTTCTTTCTTTATCGTCATTACTTTCTTTGTTCGTATTTATGAGTATATACTATGGGGTCTGATAGTTTTATTTATTTCTATGTGTAGGTCATAAAGCCGAAAAACGGGAAGAGTAAAGGCTTTTTGTTTCTGACAATGTCCTCCGGAGATGAAGCTTAGGCTACTATCAATAAATTCTACTCTTATATATGCGTTTAATTAGATTTTCTACTTTTGATAAATTCCCCCTTTTGATTTTTTATTAACAAGATAAGCTTGCTTGTAATAGGACTTTGATAAACCAAACTTTGATTCATATATGAACACAAAATTGCTTGTGTTATAATTAGAATTTGAAAAGTTGTTATACAAAAATTTATATTATTATGATTTTTTGAAATAAGGAGGAAGTAAAGTAGAAAAACTATACAGCACAATATATTAAAGTACTTTATGACCCATATGAATATTTTGCATTTAAAAATTATTTAAAATAATATCTAATATTGACCAGTATCAATATTATATTATATCAAAACCAAAGTCAATAAAAAAGTCCAATATGATATTTGCAACATTACATTACATAATTCTTATTCTTTGGAATGAACATATACTCATTATTAAGCCCAATAGTGGCATAAACCAATAAGCAGCCATTATTATTATCAGTAATGTTTAGAGAAATAGTAATTAGGTCGTCGATGCTAGTGAAATTCTAGTAACCTTTCCTTCTTTTTATAATAACAATATCACTCACCAATATGGAATCATTACTAGCTCTAGTCATCTATAGGAGCTTTCTTAATCTACTCATTGACTTGTAGATTATATGTGCTCGACTAAACATGTATAATTACAAATTTCCATCTTTGAATTTGTATTGCTTTGAGATTATATGTGCTCGATTATAAATGTATAGTTACAAATTTCCATCATTGGTATCATCCTTATCTCTCTATACTCCCCATGGTGAGAATCTCTTCTACACAAATTATTGCTTGTTTCAATTTCTCACTAAGTTATATTTTGCAAGTTCAGTTCTTGACTAGAATCTTTGAAAGTTGTTCTTACAAAAGTTCTTTCTTTGTTTAGAGTAATGCATTAATTTAATCTCCTATACACTCATAATATATGGAGAGCCAATAACACTCAAGAAAAGTGCACCATATTTCCATGCTTATACACAGTGATTATTGAAGTTCTTACTAGAGTAATTGATCATATAACACTTTTCATCTGTTGACAATACAAACATTATGTCTTTTGTTGATAATTTTTCTAGAATAGCTAACCATAATATAAAAGCCATTTTAGGAATTATTTGAGGAAACCAAACCAGTCGATACTGAGGCATAATTAGAGCTCTAATTCTTAACATTCCTTAAATGATCTATTAGATAACACTCGTAATTGATCAATAGGACATTAAATTTTGAACCCAGCGGAACATTAAATTTTAAACCCATCTACTGAGTTAGCTAATAGTCTGCATAGCAAAATATGTAGTCTAGTTATAGTGGAGTGCTCAAGATTAAATTGATTCTCTTAAGTTACTTATTTCATTGTAGGTTAACATAGAATTATTATCCTAAAATAAGAAAAGGAATTATTTCTCAATAAAGGGCCTATTGAACTCTAATTATCCAACCATAAAAGAGCTTTACAACCATCACGCAACCTAATTTTAATCCAAGAGTAAAATGCTCCCTTAGTTTGAAGATGTTTTATATTGTCCATAAGGAGTCTTGTTTTACTTGACACAAAAAAAAATTAACATATATATCATCAAGACTCCTTATCTATAAGCAATCTCCAAGTGTGTTTAACTAGTAATATTTTATTTGTAAGCTTTAATGGAGTGTTTCCAAGCAACCTTTTTTTTTTTCTAAGGAAGAAAAATTACATTCCAAACCATCTCAGTCACATATGAAGAGTTACAAGCTCCTACCCAAAGGAAACTCCTAAGATATTTCTCAATAGTCTTAATTAGTGAATTAAGAAGAGCAATGTGTGCAAACCAGAGGATATAAAGGGAATTTAGCATTAAATTGAAAAGTTGGAGTCTTCTCATAAATGAGAGTGACTTATTGCACCAATTATCAATCCTTCTTATAAACTTAGTAATTTAGCTCAAAAAATTAGTGAATGTTGGCCTTTTATGGGAGTTGGTACTTCCTAAGTAAGTAAATGATAGTTGTTTCTCCTTTAAGCTAGAGATTAAAGAGAACCAATCAGATAACTGTGAAGTGGAAGCTAAAATAAAGTAACAATTTTTGTATTTATTCACAGTTAAATATCTTCTTGAATATCTCCACAACATTACTTAGAGTTTTTAGTTATCTTATTTGGCAATGAAATATTTGAGGTTCATTATATTATCAGTCATATTATTATGTAACAAAAAGTTTATTTACTGGATTAAATTACAAAATGTTATCAATTAAAATCCAAAAATCAAGTGTTACAATCGCACATATAACTTTTTAAAATAACGTAGTATAAAGTGAGGAGATCCATAAAAGAAATAAACCTCCTTTATAGGTTAAAAAACTTTTGAAAAACTCTTTAATCTCTAAAATTCTAAAAAAGAACTCCTAAATTTCAGTTTTTAAGGAAAACACCTCATCTTAGATTTTGGTTAAAAAATAACAACAAAATACATATGGTATGAATATCACACTTGTACCAATTAAATGTAGTTGTGAATATCACACTTGTACTAATTAAATGTAGTTTACATAATGATTCAACTTAATTCTTAAACGCAAACTAAATTAATTAAATTTAATTCAAACTAATAATTTATAATAATTATTTTAAATTATTAATTAAATCGAGTCTAAAAGTTGAATTAGGTTACCATATTGGTAACGTTTTATTAGTTTATATTTGATATTAATATTATGTCTGTTCCACAGTTAATTTTTAATCAAAGTTTTAAGAAATGAATTTATCTGAAAAGTTAAAAATCAAAAAGATTTTTTAAAATTTTTAAAGATTAAGAGATTTTTTAAAAAATTTAAACTTTAAAAAATCTATATCTCTTATCTAAAATTATATTTGGAGTCTGACTATGGCACCCCCTAACCATACTTGAAATATAAGTTGAGATTTTTCTCTTTCGAGGTCGATCAGCACTGCAACTTTTAGTACTTTGCTGACGAGATTATCACATTTCCACCGACGATCTGGTCAAGAACTTATTAACTAAATTCCGCCATTCTCATGAATATTTGATTGAAAGTAGATTGTACGAATTGAAGGTTACCGCAAACGTTCCTTCCTGGATCCCAAAAAAAAAAAAAAAGAGCAAATACCTTTGAATTTATATCGTAATAGATTAGAGGCATTATAGTATTTAAGAGTACACTTCTTCTTTTTTTTTTGGGTTTGTAAAAGTAAAACTACTATGAACATTCTCTAATCTATGTTGTTTTCTTTTGCAAGCAAAATAATCATTTGGGTTTGACTAACAAGCAGCTGAAGGTTGTCGTGATTGGAGGGTGGGCGTCCCAACTTTAGAGAACAAAGTGACAACTGCGGCGGCGGAGGTGGTGGTGGTGATGGTGGGACCGCCTCTGTCGACCGTGGGAGTGGTCACGCGCTCGCAACGAGGACACATGCTAAGGGTTGATGCTGGTAGAGGCTCGCAAGTGTGAGGAGATAAAACGGTCGGTGGGCCAACCTTCAAAGCCCTAAGCTCTTCTACTTCCCTTTGCAGCCTCCTGTTTTGTTCTGTTAGAGAACCGAACCATCTCCTCAGGTACTCGCACTCAATCTCTGTCTGTTTCAGCTTGCTCCTGAAAAATAAATATGTTGACCATCAGTGAACTAACTTGTTAATTAAGATAGAAAGCTAAACCCGCGTCTAATAATTAACAATCGACTTTCTAGACGTTCATAACTTCAAATGTGTTAAAAAGAAAAAGACTATACCGATATATACAAGTCTGTATACTATTTTATTTTCTGTTAAGCGTGTGTTTGATTGGGTTTAAGTTGTAATTACAGAAAACGAAATCGGATTTAAACCTAGACGACCACCAACGAATTAAAAGTTTAAGGTAATGTGACTCAAACACTCCAAAGTTCTCCTAAGTGTAGCAAAGTATTAACTAACTGGCAAAAATAGTCAATGTTCTTCGGCAAAATTCCTACGTTATAGATTAGATTGGTCTAATTGGTTGGATGGATATATAGGAAAAGAACAAAATAATGATAAGTTCTTCAGTATGAGTTTTCTTTTCCGAGCAATCATTAACAACAAAAGATAGTTGGCAGCCATGGATACTGGACACTTAATTTGTTAAGAGTGCTTCGGTCTTCCTTTGTGGCCTTACTGGGTGTAATAAGTACATGCACTAGCAACCATTTTCCTGTGATGATTAAGCACTTGCAAACCATTTGAAATATCCAAATTTGCATTTATTTATTTTTGAGTACTTGAGGAAAAGGCTTTAATTTTGACTCACCAATCAATAATTTTTCCTAGTAAAGTTAATGGCTTTCGGTTCAATTTAAGACGACCTTTTAAGTCCTACTTTAAGAAACAATCAAGAAGTCTGTAAGTTTTGACATAATTACCACAGATCGAGTCCCTTTTCTTATATAAAACAAAAAAGACTTCAGCAAACTGTGACCAATTTTGCAGTTTTACGTTTCACGAATTAACAAAAAAAATGGAGAAAACGTAACTATGTGCTTGCGTGGCCTTTCTTGATATCTTTCAATAATGCCAATATATGATGATAGCAAACAAACATGAAATTATGGTTAGTCCAAAGAATGATGAGTCAAAAGGAACACCTATTAGAGAGCCGTGATATGACTAGCACACGAGGCAAATTAATCCAAAAGAAGACTTGCATCTCAATATCCAACCATTCCATATTTAAATTATAAATAATTCACAAAAACAAATACATATATATGTATATATCGGTAGACATCTAGACAATCATCATTATCTCGGTTCACAAAGGAGAGTTCACGAAGTAACCTCATCATGTGATTGTTCATAAAGATGCTGAGGCCTGAGCCACCTGTCTGTTACGTGTAAATTAAACTGGAATGTTAAATTTTATTAATTTTTTAGTTGTAGGACGGACTCTTAACATACGCTAGAACCAAAACTCCAAATCAGTCCATTCCCTTAAGTAACTCTTCTGTGACCAGTAATATTTTAGGTACTGAAGGGGAATATATATAATATCAGAAAAAAAAAATCAGCATTTTAACAATGCGAGTTCACTTTTCAGGTGGAATCTTCAATGCATAGCTAGTCTACAGCTACATTCAGGTTATATTCTTTTGAAACATTCAAAACTCCTTTCTCAATCCTAAATTTTCATTCAATGCATTCATCAATAAATAATTAGCGACTAATTTATTGTCAACTTCTACGTATCTTTCCTTCACCCTGGAAAAGTAATATTTTTATCTTGCTCTTTACTACATGAAAAGGACATACTAACATCCCAAAACCTCTTTTCTACCTGAAACGTAGAGCACAAAGATAGCTCTAAGGTGCTTCGATCATCTATTTAAGGTGTAGAATAATTTAGGCAACGAAAATGACCAAAGCATCATAACATGTTAATCAAGAATTTGGTACTGTTGTTGTCTTCAAACTTGTATTATATACTGGAGCCAAAACCATTATTAAAGATCGATCTCTTCCAAACTTTATGACAGTACGATATTTTACGGGCTTAGAATCTGATTCAAATAATCTACTTTTGTGATATTCTGTCAACTTTGATATCTACTCTACTAACTTTTAATCCTAACCACCAGCAGAACTAAAAAAGGAAGCAGGGAGATGTAATTAATGACTAGTCACGTAATTAAGCATTATATATCTAAGGTGCAGTACCTGGCCCTACGGTTTTGAAACCACACCTCAACTTGCCTTGGTCTTAGCTTCAACTGCAAAGCTAATGCCTCCTTCTGTCGCTGCAGAGTCCATAACAGCGTAATATATAAAAATATACATGTCTAGTTTCTTATTTTGACTGATGTTGACGTATGTAATACATGAATATAAACGAAACAGAAACAAGAGAGAGAAGGTTTACAGGGTTTAAGGTGTGGTGTTGCCTGAAACTTTCTTCAAGAAGACGAGATTGTTCTTTAGAGAGACGAAGTTTTTTTCGCGCTGGGGCTCCGTTGGTGCTTTCTTCTTCATCTTCCATGCCAGCAATGATCCAATCTTCTTCTGCCCCTGATGGTATCTGATTTATGTCTAGATCCCTCACTACACACCCCCCTTGATCACGTATTCCATAGAATCATTTCCAATCATCAATTAGAGAGATGTTGATATCAGAGAAATTATGATCACATGAACTTGAAGAAAGAAAAAGACACATATCATAAGCATGCAAGAAAACAGAAGGTAGTTGATCTAAAGGAACAATTATCAATGGAATTATTCGATTGCCAATCGAAAAGAAAAGAAAATAATCGCTCTATTGGAGTGCTTGTTTGTGTGATGGTGTGATTAGAGAGACGGGGTATGTATGTGTGGAGTAGGGCCATGTGAGAAAAAAAAAAAGAAGTATGTTGCTTACCAGAAGAAGGGATAGAAGGGGATGACGAAAAGCCAGGCATGGATATAGTCAATTCCAAGCTCGATGAGCTAGTAGGTGAAACAGCCATGAAAGTTGCTATAACTTGAGAAAAGATCAAAAGAAGAAGAAGAATGAGAAAGATTGACGTTTGCAGAGAAGATAAAAAGGTAAAGTAGTGAAGGAAAGAAGCAAAGGAGACAAAGGAGAGACAAAAGCAAAAATTGTGAAATATAGGAAAATAAAGTGAGCTATAAAGGTCAATTAAATAGCAACAGGTAGAAAAGGCTAGAAACAAAAATTGAGAGGGGTTCGGTTTTGTTTTGTTTCTCCATTTTTTATTCACTTCCTTGGGCTAGGGTTATTGACTGTGGTCGTCAAGTCAAAGGATCTGACCCATCTGATTTTTGACACGTGTCGGGGTTAGTGAAAGACGTAGGGTGTAGGAAAATAACCGGCAGGATTTGTGTTCTTGGGAGGGTGAGTCTGGTCGTGGGTTCAAAGTCAAAGGTCAGCTGTGGAATGATTGGAAGCCAAGACTGGGAATTTGAGCTCATTATACCCCAAATTTTGCAACCATATTATTATGTCCTTTTGGTTTCTTCAGCATTTCACAATTTTATGACGACGTATAACATAAAAAACGCATACTCTACACCTTATTTTTTGTGGGCAGTCTATTCTTAATGTCTTGAATTAAAGAGGTAAGAGTTTTATCAGATTATGGAGGTGGGTCACGTGAGAAAAGAAAATAGAACGTATCATAAGCCATTGATTACAATATGTTTTTGATACTGAAGAATTAAATGATGGGGTTTACGTGGTTTAAATAGAACGAATCGTAACGCTATCCGCGTTAACATTAATTGCAGAGTAGACAGACGAAGACGGAGTGTGGACAAGAGGTGTAATTTACAATGATAGGTAGCTTAAAAGAATGCTTTCGTGTGTAAACTGGATGCATGGCCTTTTTGGTGAAGGTCCTTGAGGATGTACCAATCGAACTTGGTTACATCGGATCACATCTAGGTGTTAAAATGTTGATTCATTTGGTTAATATATATGTTATGTGGACTGCCTAGTAATATATAGCTATTTGCTAGATCTTCAAAGCCTATGGAGAAGCCTCTTTATTTTGGTACTCTGTGGATAAATGATTCTGGTCTTCAATATGTTTAAATAAACAATTGAAGTAGTTGCGAAGAAATGTATTGTGGTTATTTTCATCGAAAATGTTGCTGAATTGTATAAAGTTTGGAATTTTGTGTTATGATACAAATTAAGATTAGAATAATGAAGGAGAGAGAGGAAGAAGCAAGACGGATATGTACAGTTGAACTTTGAACAGGTAGCAAAACCTGAATCGAAACCAACACCACCTTTCAAATGTTTGTATTTGGTCAATATGCTTATTTAACAGGTTCTTTTAAGTGGTATTCGCTCTCAGCTCCTTGGGCTGGTCACTTGACGTTTAGCATCTGAAGTAGTAAATCTTTTTTTCTTTTGCTTAAGAGAAATTTTTAATTTTATGCTTTCTAGAAATAAGAAATTATCATAGTTACGTTATTTTAAAACCCATATTTGTTGGAGATGTTAAAAATAATAAGATTCAGCCTACCTGCTTATTTAATTTCCTCTTTTCTATTATATATTGTCTTCTAGCTCTTTCTTTAATATCATTATATATATATGTACATTTTTTCCTTTCTATATTAGTTTATTTTTGAAATATACGTAAATTATAAAAAAAGATATTGAGTTTATATTAAATTTATCATTAGACGGATTTTACTTCTTGTTATGTGAACATAATTTCACTATTAAGATATTTCTTTTATGAGTAGGACTTTATATATCTTTTTCTATCCCCTGTACAAATAGAGTTAATATGGACATAAATTTAACTTATTGTCAAACTATATACATTTTGGGTTTGAAATTTATATTCGATCCTAACAACATTTGACCCATATCACATAGGACAATGATATGTGGAATTAATTTTGTCTTTGCTTTATTAAATTTAAATATCGTGTCTGAAACTGTAATTAGATGAATTAAGACTTACAGTTAATACTGAAGGCCAAACTAGTTAGAGCAAATCTTGCAGCTATTTAAACTTAGTAAGTGAGTTAAAAATATGACATAAGTAAATGAATTCATATGTTCGACAACTTTAGTTCATTAACTCAAATTTATATTAACTTAATAATTACTAGTGTTAAGCCTTAAATTTAACAAAAATAATATCATTATGTCTATGTGCAACTGAAATGGTCAACTGTTTTTAATTGAAAACCGTAATCACCAATAACCTTTTAATAATTAAGAATGTTTTCATTTTAGTTTTTCAGATTCACCCTGATTGTATACATTGAAAATTTTTCAATACCTCTTCAAATCTTATTAAAACACATGTCTGATTTGCGGGAAACCTTCTGTTATGAAGGTAAATAGAATGGTAATAAATAATGGTAGGCCGCAATGAAAATTGCTACTTACACCAAAACTAGAATCCGGAGGCCAAGCCAAAGGCATCTCTTGTGCCTTGTTGATGTGATTGGAATAAAATATTGCAAAAGCAGGGCAATTGCTAAGAAAGAAAGCACAACATAGTGCGAGTGAGCAGACACGTACATCCCTAGTTGGTATCCATTCCAAACTCATCACAATCATTTCATTCTAGTCCCCCATAAATTGCCTCTGCCAAGTATTTAATGTGTGTGGGTAAGAAATAAATAAGCTTCAACTGTTCCTCAAGTCCTCTTTGATGTGGAAGTGGAAGACATTGTATACCTCGTATTGGTAGCTTCTGCACTTATAAAAGTACTGTTGTTATGTTCAGATCCTGAAGGAAAATCATCAAGAAAAGGAAAACAATTTTGAGCTATATCTATTATTTTTAATGAACCTCAAACTATTGTGATAGCTTTGGTACAAGACACTAAAGAATAAACATTGAGGATCCAACATTTTTTCAAATTCGATTTATAATGTCATTTTCTTTGTTATACACAAAAACATGACATTTCGTTTTCTCAAACGATTTGATCAAAACCTATACGTTTCAGAATTTTTACATATCTATGTTTTTTTATTTTGACGACTGAAGATTTTTTTGTTCATAAGAATGACAAAAGAGATTATCAAATGCTGAAGTTCTTCTTCAATTCAATACTATTCTCTTCATTTTTTCCAAAACAAAAAAAAAAAAATTGAACTTCAAGATTTCCACCTTAGAGACTGACATTTCATCCATGTTAGTGTCATTTGTAGCAGACACATTTAATTTAGAAGAGTTGACCTCAACTTAATTGGAAATAAGGAAATTCTATTTTTCCTTTTTATCTTTTTTGGACAAAAACACTAATTCACCATACAAATGAAGGCCATGCTGTAAGAATTTACATTAAATGATAAGTCTCAATTACACGTCCTAACAATAAAATAGTGGACATGTGGATTTCATATTGTGCCCATTTGACCCATCCTTGGAAAGTTTTAACTCGTAACATCACAATATATAAATGCATTACTATATTTTTTTACGGTAAGTTATTTTAAGAACTTTTCCACTCCACGGAAAATTTCACTCATGACCTAACTTTAATTTATGTCAAACATATTTAAATATGTCTAATTATATTTTATCATCATTTTAAAACAAATTAATTTGAATTTTGACAAAGAAATAATATTATATATATATGTCCTCATTTATCTTTAAATATATTTTGATCAAGAGGATGAGAGTTCCAAAACCAAGCTGCAAAGCTATGCTACTTAAAACACTAACGATTGTTATAAACAACCTCCTAATACTCCCACATATCAAAACAATTTGAATTTAAAGAGAAAATGTAACAAAATAAGTTGATGTGTAGTCTAATAGTATCTAAGAACTCCTTTGTGAATGTCTCAAACCTCTTTTTTGTATTGACGAAAATTTTGTCTGTTTCTTTCAACTCACATATTCAGCACAAGTTAAGATAGAGCAATATAAAAACTCCATTTAATGTCTCTGCTGCAAATCTTAACTCCATAATACAATTTATTACCAATCATTTAGGAGTTCATTTGTGTCTTGAGAAGTTAGATTTTTATCTTTTTCTCCTTGATTTTTTAAATATAATTATAATTATCTAATTAGTTAAAAAATGGCAACTAAGACTTTTAATAAAATCAAGACGATAAAACAAAACTAGAGAGAGCTACCAAATGTCTTGTAAAACTGAGAATTTTGCTTGGACGAAGGCTGTCCCGCGTCGTGCATAGTATGGGAACGGTAGGGAAAAGGCAAAGCAAGTGTGAGGAATTATATGGCAAAAGCATGGGCATGTTGTGGGCTCCATACGCCGATCATGCTTAGTGTGGTTGTTGTTGTGAACAAAAACTCAGTGGATCCCATATTGATAATTAGATAGGGAACCAGTGACGGGTCCCACTTGTCTGCTTGTCCTCTCATCTCTTGTGGCTGATTGGAAGTCACTCGCACAGAGCTCCTCCAAAGTCTTGTAATCCTAGTGGTCAGCAAGTGGGTCCCGGAAATCCATCCCCCTAATATTTGAATATTATTAATATTAAAATTGTGAAGTATGTTTGTTCTCAAATCTTCGTCCTCTTGGGTTAAAATATACCATTAACATTAGCGCTTGGTCGTTGAGTAGAATCTGGGTGTGCTCCGTCCCCGCTTTTCCCTCCATCATTATGTTTTGGAATTAACACATTCTTGCCGACATCTTGTTTCCCCTTTCCGCCAAATTGATTATTCCGTACTTTAAAACCCTAAACTGATTTTGAATACCGCATAATGTTATTTAAGCTGCCCTGCACTTGTATTAGATACCATAATGAACAGATTCGGACAGACTTGAACTCGGCATGACTAAGCCGGTAAAAACTATACTAAGATCATAAAATAGTTGTCTTTAAGTATGGTTAAGACATGTTAAGTTTAGCATTAAATGGCTTCACATATATATAACTTTAAATTATTAAGATCAAACTCTAAACAAATCACAGTTTTGTTAAGAGTTCAAATAAATTTAAGTTGAACAGAATTCTAAATCCAAGATTTCGTAATTTATAATGAGCCCAACATGACTTTGCATATCAATTCTAGCATCCAATGTCTCGTCTTCGCTCTATTAAGCTTCCCAGCAAGACCTAATCTTCTTTCCATCTCTACCCTCCTTCTTTCCTAAGCTACTAGTTGTATTGTCTTTTTTCTTGGTCATTTCCACTATCACCTTATCAACTTGTTCCGCATTTTTACGCCCAGCCTAAACCCCTCCTTAAGAGAACTTGGAGTTAGGTATTTAGTGATTAAGTAGGAACCAACTTTCCTCAATATTTCTCTCTGGCCTCAAAGATTGGGCAACTTGTTTTTGCTCCTCTTTTCGATGCATTCAAGGATGATGTAGCCAAATGGAACACCTCTCTTGTCAAATTTTTACCAAACAAAAAGCTTGCATTTCCTCCACTCAATCACTGGCCATGTAAAAACTGGAAAAACTTTGGTCTGGTTGAATTTCTTGATTAAGACAAAGATCATTTCATTTCTAAATTCGACACTAGGTCATAGGCTTATAGGGTGTTGAACAATGACCCTTGGCATTTTGATAATAGGCTATCTTCTTACAAAAGTGGTATCCTAGAGCACTCTCTCAAGATATTCGACAAAAAAAATCCCTCTTTGGGTCAACCTGCATAATGTCCCACTAGAGTATTGGATTACAAATGAGTTGAGTCACATTGCTAGCTTCATTGGCAAGCCAATAAGAATGGATCAGGCTACTGCTACTCTTAAGAGAACCAATTATGCAAGGATTTTATGTATTGATGGAGAATAATCATTCCTTACCCAAACTCATACCTATAATGAAGATGACTGAAAATGGTAAATTGTATGAAGATTCCATATGGGTTTCTTACCAATGGAGACCATTATTGCATCAACAAGGGCAAGTTTGGAGGCCTAATAGTAAGATTTTTAATAGTGGGAACTATTTTGAGTTAATAGGCACGCATAATGATAAGGAAGTTCTAGAAAGCAATGAAGTTGAAGATGCTAGTGGTGAAGAGACTTTTGAAGTTGAGGTTATACCAAGGAATGATAAGTTCAATGTAAAGTATGATAAAGCTTCTCAGGGACAACCTTTAGTGTCGACTAAAAAGAATCTAGATGCTTAATATAATCCAATATTATCAAATGACAAGCTCACTTCACAAATTAAGGACGCTCATGTTTCATCAATACCTAACTCTAAACTCAAGGAGCACCTTTCCTCTCTTAAAGAACATCTGATGACCTTTTCTTCTGATGATGTATAGGTTAGTGTTGCTGAGTCTTTGGTTTCTATCACTCTAGATAATAAAGACCCTAATAGTGAATTCACCTCAATTTCTAAGAGGAAAACAAGAAATTCCACCATACTCTATTATTCATACATAAACAAGTGAAATCAACAAGAATACTTACTTGTGTGTTGTTAATTTGTAAGAAAAATGCAAAAATTTGGCAGAGAGATTGAGAGGGTGACAACAGAGAGTGAGAGAGAAAAGAGAAAGTGAGAAAAATGAGGGATTAGGGAAATTATGTAGCAGATCATGTAGGTCACTAACCTGCAACCTTTTGCAGACTTACACGGCCTAGTACACAGGCATGTATCTATCATGTAAGTCTATATAAGAGTGTCTAGAGAGCATATAACTTTTGTAAACATGTGCAAAATTAAAAATAGATGAACGAACTTAAAAAATATTGCACTCAAAGTTATGAACCCTTAACACGTATATCCTAACACCATAATTATGTACAATGTCTTCATGATGCTTAATGTTCTAACCTAAAACACGTCAAAACTTAATAAAATCTTATTTTAACATTGAAATAGAAACAAAATGAAGTAGAAATTAAAAATAAAACCTATACTAATTCATGAGTTGCCTTCCACGTAACGCTTATTTAACGTCGTTAGCTTTACGTACCTTTTATACTCAAGGCAACTTATAAAGATTAGGTTTATGTACTCTTACCATGGGTTCTATGACCTCCAAGTAAGCTACCTATTGCCGTTTAGTGCCACATTTTCTTTTGGTTTATTTCTTTAAACTTAAACAAGCTTTGGTGATCCTTTAAATGTAAAGTCTTGTAAAATATCTAAAAATGAATTATTACAAGACTCATTATATTCACAAACATCATTACGTTCAAGAGTAGGATTTATGACATTAGATACTTTAAAAACATCCTCTTCATCCCCCACCCTTAATTTTAACTTGTCTTCGTTAATATCTATTATTAACTTAGTAGTTACTAAAAAGGGTTGACCAAGAACTAAAGGCATTTCGACAAGTTCCTCTATGTCAAGAATCATAAAATCAAATGGAAAAACAAACTTATAACCTTAATAGGAACATTCTCTATAACTCCCCTAGGATATTTTACTGATCTATCTGCTAGTTGTACACTTATCCTTGTAGGTTTACGTTCTCCTAATCCTAATTTCTTAAAAGATTGAAAAGGCACCATATTAATACCAACCTTTAGGTTAACTAAAGCCTTATTTATTTTTAAGGTACCAATTTCACAAGGGATGGTAGAACTCCCTAAATTTGTAAGCTTTTCTAGTAGTTTACTTTTCGGAGTTTTTGAGCTCCTTCTGCTCAATATAGTAACTTCCAACTCCTCCAACTTTTCCTTACTTGACATTAGCTCTTTCAAAAGTTTCATATGCTGTGGCATCTGCACAAGAGATTTAACAAGATGTAAATTAGTCTAAATTTGATTAAATAGTTCAAGGAACTTACCAAATTGTGCATCCATTTAATCTTTCTTCACCTTAGTAGGGAAAGGGATGATAGGACGATATTCCTTAACTTATTCCAGGTGAGATTCAACTTCAACTTTTACTTGACTCTTAATATTCTCCTTCTTCTTCTGGGAACTCTTCTCCACTCTTCAGTGCGATTGCCATTACTAATTCTTTAAGATCTAGTTCTGTGTCACTAGGTGATCGAGTGTTTGTTATGTGTCAGTTTTAATGATTAACCTTTAATAATCTACAAGTGCACAGTTTGTTAGTATAGTACTAAAGGCGTCGATCCTATAAGGAGGGAGTTAATCTAATCCTAAAATCTAAAGCTAAAAATAATAACAGAAATTCAAATTGCAAGAAACTAAAAATGAGAACCTAATTTAATCAATCAAATTAAGAATCAAACACGCATGTGTGAATTATTAAACAATTGCAGCACACCAAAGAATCAACCAAAAAAATTACCAATTGAGAGAAAGGGAGTTTTACCTATTCTTAATGCTAACCTAACTGATTATGAATTATCGAATTGTTGATTCTAGACTATCCTAGGATTGATTACTCTCTCTTAAGTTATAACCATTAACCCTAAATCATAAACTCTAATCGAATTATAGAAGATGCAATTTCTCAATTCACAACCTATCTAAAACCCTAATTATAAAGTTCTCTAATAAGCTATCAGAAACCTATGCAAGATCTCTTTTTGCATGATTTCTTGATTTGATTCAATTCTTGTTTTATTAAATTACCTAACTCTTATTAGTCTAATTTAATTATTTTTCATTCGATTCACCCCTTAGTTTACTACTGAATTATGCAATCGCAGAATCAAACCATAACAAATCCAATAAACACATAAACAATCAGATTTCATTAATTCAATAATAAAACTCTGAAGGTGAGTTTAGAACATTCTAGATCCTATCATCAACTATTTAATCCAATCCTATACAATGATAAAACTGAAAGTAAACAGGAAATACAATCTAAAGGGAGGATGGGAGGCAATGTCGTTGGTAAACCTTTTGATTCAGGAAGTACGTATAATCAGCTTCTTCTCCTCTTCTCTCTTTCTTCTTCTCTTCCTCTATCTCTCAATGAATTCTCTCTAGGGTTTCTCAAGATGACTGATACAAAAGCTTCTCTGCCTTTTTTTCTTGTTCTTTAAATATCCTTTTGTATTCTGAGCAACTCTAGGGTTCTTTCGGGATTTCAAAGGTCCAAAAAATCTTTCGAAACTTGACATTTTTGAGTGTCCGCGCATCTGCCTAACACAGGTCACGATCATGGCCTGCATGGGACACATCCTATCTTTAGGCCATAATCTTGACCCATTCCTTGTGCTTTTGTCACGATTGTGGCATGCAAGCCACAATCGTGGGCTAACTCTGGTGCTTTTGTCATGATCATGGCCTGACATGCCACTGTTATGGGCCGTTGGTTCGGCCTAAATGTCTCTAAAACTTCTCCGTTCTTTGATATTGACCCTAAAACACTAGCAAACGCATCAAGGTACCTCAAAAACATAATATTTAAGCTCAAAGACTTGTACCAACCTATAAAACATTTAAAACATAAATAATTAACAAACTAACACAATTTTAACCTAAACACACTGTAAACGATTGAATTAACAACTAAAAATATATCAAACTATACCCTAAAACACGATGTAATCTACACTTGTCAACATCTTCACACATAAACATTTTCTTATCTTTAAGCAAACAAAACAACAAACACACCAAATCACAAAGCACACAATGCAATAATAAGATAATGACTTCAACTTCATGAAATAAATTTAACTTTAAACACAATCATTCAAGTTATTTTAAATCATTAACATGCAAAATCCACATCTAGGAGCTTATTAATCAAGACTCAAATGTCAAGTTATTCACCTTTTCAATTGTACACAAAAATTAATAATTATTTGTTCATTCAAACTCTGTAACTACTCCTAAGTATGTTTTTATGAAAGGTCAAGTTATTTACAAGTTTGATAGATTTTTATTAGAAAACAAAATTTTTATTTATTTTTTAGACATAGACCTAGTATTTTACGTAGAGGCAAATATTGGTGATAAATCTCGATCCGGTTACTCAACTAAGTCATGTTTTTATTAAGCTGCTTAGTTGGAATGTCATTATAATCTTTTGATATGAAGGCACACATTTGTGATGAGTGTCAATTTGATTACTCAGCTACATTATGTTGTCAATTAGCTACTAGCTCTATTCTTAACTCGAAGGCTAGCAGAGTAGTTATTTATTTCAAATTAACAAACACATTTTTTTATTGCCTACCTTGTTGCTTTAGCAATTTGTTTTTATAGAAAAAAACTAGCAAAGCTACTTAAGTCAAAAGACCTAAAATTATGAGTGAATGTGACGACTTATAGGGTGATAAAATAACCCTAAATCCTAATTAACTTGCATATATAGCCAAAGAACCTAGATTACTACTTTCGCGAGCTAATGACTCTTCACAACCTAATAGATTACATTCAAAATTAAATCGATTTCAATCCATCTAAGCTATTGACACATTAGCATAATTCACAATGTGCAACCTAACAAACTATCATACAATATGCAAAATTCACACTTAAAGCAAAACACATAAACCTCCCCACACTTGAACAACACATTGTCCTCAATGGGAGAAGGAGACAAAAAGACATACATGGAAAGAAGAAATATAAAATAAAACAAAAACAAAAATAAAGACTAACTTTAAAAGAAAAGGGTTAGAAGCCAAGCCTCACGGTGATCGAGGCAGGGATGGTGTTAGAGGTGGTAATTAGACGTCTTGAGCCTCAAAGTTTCGATGAATATGACATATATTTTGGCTCTGACGTTGTTGTGTTTGAGCCATCTCCTTCATCCTTATAGAGTTCTTCGTAAGTATATCTATAATTATCTTGGTGTTTGCGGAGATAGTATTGAGCACTTTCTTCCAGATCAGTTCATTTGTGACTTCTTCCTCTTCGGACTCTTCACTAGTTGAGTGCTCTTCTATTTGCTAAGGCAGCGCTGTGCTTAAACTCACTTGACTAGCCCTGATCTTCACATGAGTCTTTTGGTTGATTTCTTGAAGTTTCATGTTATGGGACTTAAAGATTTCAACAATCCACAAATGATGGTGATTTAGAAAATTAGGGAGGTAGATGTATGGAGCTGCATACTGAGATGCTCTGATCTATGCACCACAACAAAAAAAGTTCTTTTATTGAATACTTGTTGGTTTTTGATTTGTCAAAAACCATTTGACACATGAATTTATGCAATAACAAGTGCTCATGGGTTCTTATGATGCTGTTATGGACATTTTTAACGTTGAATCGCTTAAACCTAGCGAGCATATTCCAATAGTTAGAAGCATGAAAATAATCATGCTGATCGATAATGGAAGATTCGGGGAACTCGTAAATGTTACACATGATTTCAATGTTTAGCATATAAGCTTGTCCTCACAACCTAAACCACATTTCCTAGGGTTTCTAGGTTCTTTATAAAGGGAAGTGAAGAATTTGAGAGTGAGCTCCTTGTAGACAGGATATTGGAAGTGTTTAAATTTCGCCCAGTGAATTCTTTCTGCTAGATTCTCTATCCTATCCTGTAATTCTAACCTGTCAAGCGTATCAAAATCAAAATATTTCAGGACTACTGTTTTTTTAACATTAAGGGATTGGAAACAAATACCTTCTTCCTCTGTGTAGACTGGGAAGGGTGCTACGAAATCTGTTACCCTATTCCTTCACCCTCATCCTGAGATTTGATTTCATCCCGATGATTGGTTACGCTTCGTTGATTGCTTAATGCGTGACATACTGGATTACAAGTAGGTGGAGATTGAAATAAAGTGTGAATTTGGAAGTTAGTTAGAGAGAACTGACAGTGTTTGGAGGTTCTAATCTTAGAGAGATAAAGTTAAAATGAAAGTGAGTGAAAAAGTGAAGTATGACATGAATATATAGGTGAAGGAATGGTAAAATGGTAAAAATTTTAAATGAAAGTTACGTGGATTGTTTTACCCTATCGTAGGTCACGATTATGACCTTCAATATTTTCACCAATTTATTTTTTTCCTCCATATTCCCTAAATCACTTCCTAACTCTTTGACCTCTCTTTTGCTTACTTCCTCGATCATCTAACTCATGTTGAAGCCCTATGCCTTCCCAACATTATTTGGAAATGAAATAAACTAACTACGGAATTCAAAATATCTAAAAGTCAAAAGAAATAACATTAAATTAACAATCTATAGGTTGCCTCCCATACAACGCTTCTTTTAACATCAGTAGCTTGACGCTCTTATTATGCCAAGATGGGTCAAATGAATAGTGTAATGGTAGTGCAGTCATCGATCTTACCATTTACACATGAGCTATCATGCTCTAGGTTCTACCTTCCTTCTGCTTCAGCTTTCTCCGTTGTCTCCTTCCTAATTGTTTCATTCTAAATGCATTCCCAGGATCCTTAATATCTTTCCATTTTCCTTGAGGTTCGGTTTTTTTGATGTTAGCTAGGAGTAAAAGAGAACTATTGTCATTCTTTGACATAATGAAGGTTATTTGATGCTTTTTGAATCTCAGAGTTAGTTCACCCCTATTAACATCGATTATGGAGCGGGTAGTAGCCAAGACAAAGAAGTCTGTGGGGAAGGTAAAAATATCCACATCTTCTCCAATATCTAATACAAAGAAGTCTGTGGGGAAGGTCAAAATATGAATATGCACTTGCAAATCCTTAATAATCCCCTTTGGTCAATGAACTGTTCTATCCACCATCTTCATTAACATCTTTGTGGGTTCTAACTCTTTTAACCCCAATTTTGACTAAAGGTATAATGCATCATATTAATAATTGCTCTTAAATCTACAAAAGTCATGTCTATTTTTAATCCATTGATACTGCAAGGAATGTAAAAATCCCCTGGGTCTTCTTTCTTATGTGTTATATTAGGGGGTTTTTTCGTTATGTGCTCCTTATTTTTTCCATTATATGCTCCTTAACCTTCTTTTGATTGATTCCCTTAGTACGAGCCTCGTTTGTAGATGTTATGTTATGCCCTCACTATTGTTTAATTCAATATCCTTAGAATTCTTCGTTGCCTTACTTGAAATTGACTTCCGCTGAGCTAGAATAAGGAACGAAAATTCAGGCCAAGGTTCCTTGATTGGCTTAATTACGAGCTCACTTGGAAGGAAACCTATAATTGTCTGCCCTTCTCCATTATCTCCATCTTCTTTCGTATGTTCGAGTTTCTTTTCCTATTGAGTAATGTCCATGATCCATTCCTTTGGGTTAGACTCGATATTGCTTGGAAGGGTTCCTACATTTCGAGTTGAAATTGCCTGCTAGTTGACCTACTTGGACTTCCAGATTGTGCATTGAAAAGGTGTGGTTCTTAGTGACTTACTCAAACTTGCTTTCAAGCCTTCTATGCATTTCCTCCATGCCTCCAATTTTATCTAAATCCTATCCAACTTGTATTCCATTGAGCCCGGATTATCTTATTGAAATCTTGGTTGTCCTTGATGTCTAAACTGTCTTCCAGCATTGTTCGTCCACGAGAAGTTAGGGTGATTCTTCCACCTAGGGTTTTATGTATTGGAGTAGGGATTGTTTCCCCCTCCTCATCCATATTGAGCTCCCATATAATTAACTTGCTCTGGATCGCTAGCCTTCATCAAGTAGTAGTCCATCGTATTATGGTCCATTTGTCTCTAGAGTTTACACTTTAGTTGCTCGACTTTTACTGAAGTTGAGGACGAAGACTTCATATTGTTGAGCTATCGAGTTAAGTTGTCAATTTTTTCCTGTATCTCTGTCATTTGATCAACAGCTATAATTCCTTTTTGTTTTTGGAAAGTAGTGGGTTGTCTACTCTGCTCGTTCATCCATAGGCAGTTATTACTCACCATCTCCTATATCAGCTCTTTTAGTTCATCTACCATCTTTCTCATCAGTGATCCTTCTAAACTGACTTCAATCGTGCCTCTCGTATGTAGGTTACTCCATTAGAGAATGTTTGCAATAAGAACTCCTTAGGTAAGTTATAGTATGGACATTTCCGTTGCAAATCCTTGTATCATTCCCACACTTCATAGATTGATTCCCCGTCACTTTGCTGGAAGTTAATAATCTGTTTGATAATCTTCGTGGTATTAGTAAGGGGAAAATACTTGTCTGAAAAGGCACGAAATAGTTGATCCCAAGTGGTGACATTAGTTGGGTTGAGAGAATGGTACTAGGCCTTTGCATTATCTCTTAGGATAAAAGGAAAGAGCCTAATTCTTAACACATCTTCTAACATTTGTTGATACCAAAAAGTATTACAGATTTCAAGGAAATTTACTATATGTTTATTGGGATCTTCATTCGTTAGTCCATAGAATTGCACATTCTGTTAAAGCATGTTTAGAAGGGTTGGTTTAATTTCAAAAGAGGTTGCTTGTACGGCTGGCTTAGCTACTCTTTGGTTAGCCATATTAAACCCTGGTCTCATGAAATCTATAAATGTTCTTTGTTGACGTCCCTGGCTCGCTCCGTGATCTAAATCTTGTCGAAATTTCTCAGCCATTAATGCTTTTGCTATTTCTCCTACTCTTTTACACCAAGATTTCCTAATTGATCATTCTAATCAGGTGATATCTAACTCTAAGGGTTTTAGCTGTATGACTTAAACTTTTCATGACTCTTATGTTCATGTAAGAGCATGGACTCAGAAACAGAAATAGAAAGAAAGAACAGAAAATAAAAACTAACTAAAACGCCTTAAACTAAAGAATTAAACTAATTGCTTCCCTGGAAACAACGCCAAAAACTTTATCAGGTGTTTGTTTTATGTAAGTTTTAATGATTAACCTCTGATAATCCAAAAGTGCACAGTTCATTAGCTTAGTACCAAAGGTGTCAATCCCACGAGGAGAGAGTTAATCTAATCCTAAAATCTAAGGCTAGAAATAATAAAAGAAATTCAAATTGCACAAAACTCAAAACGAGAACCTAATTCAATCAATCAAATTAAGAATTAAACACGAATATACAAATTATTAATCAATTGGAGCACACCCAAGAATCAACCGAAAGAAATTACCAATTGAGAGAAAGGAAATTTTACCTATCCTTAATGCTAACCTAACTGATTATGAATTATTAAATTGTTGGTTTCATACTATCTTAGGGTTGATTACTCTCTCTCAAGTTATAACCATTAACCCTAAATCATAATCAGATTATGAAAGATGCAATTTCTCAATTCACAACCTATCCAAAACCCTAATTAGTTATAAACTTCTCTAGTAAACTATCAGAAACCTATGCAAGATCTCTCTTCACATAATTTCTCGATTTGATTCAATTTTTGTTATATTAAATCACCTAACTCTCATTAGTCCAATTTAGTCATTTTTCATTCGATTCACCTTATTAGTTTATTACCGAATTATGCAATTGTAGAATCAAACCACAATAAATTCAATAAACATATAAACAATCAGATTTTATTAATTCAAGAATAAAACTCTGAAGATGGGTTTAGAACATCCTCAACATTTTAGATGTTATCATCAACTATTCAATCCAATTCTATACAATGATAAAACTGAAAATAAATAGAAAATACAATCTAAATGGAGGATAGGTGGCAATGGCATCAGGAAACCTCCTGATTCGGGAAGTACGTTGAGTCAACTTCTTCTCCTCTTCTCTCTTCCTTCTTCTCATCCTCTATCTCTTAATGAATTATCTCTAGGGTTTCTCATGGTGACTGATGCAAAAGCTCCTATGACTCTTTTTCTTATTCTTTAAATATCCTTTTGCGTTCTAAGTAGTCCTAGGGTTTTTTTGGGGTCTAAGAGGTCCAAAAAATCCCTCAGAACTTGACTTTTTTGATTGTCTGCGTGTCTGCCCGATGCAGGCCACGACCGCAACCTTGTAAGCCACAATCGTGGTGTTAGTTATCCATAGTTGCATGCATCACATGCATGTGAATACAGTAGAAGTGTCGGAATCAAGATTTCGAAACACAACCCAAAACTACAGAATCAAAGATGCATGCATGGATATGTAAAAGAACATCAAATATAAAAAACTTTTACCTTATGTTTCTCCTCCTTTCTTGTTTCTTCTCCTTGTTTGGGTTGTTGCAAACACCAAACTCTTCCTTGATCACTCAAGAACATGCAAAAAAGATGAAGAAACAATGTATAAAGGTGATTTGAGCACCAAACTAGATGAGATGATAGAAGATAGGTCAAGAATCTTGTTGCATGCACTATAGGTCAAGAATCTTGTTGCATGCACTTTGATTTATGCAACAATTGCATGAATTACAAGAATAAGACTCAAGACACCTCTCTCTCACTCCAAAACTCTTCTAGAGCCCTTATGCTCTCACTTGTGTGTGTAAGAAGTGTTTCATGCCTCACGATTATGGCCTGCTAAAATTTGGCCATACACACTATGTTTTTCATCCGATCTTTTATAATTATGATCCTTAAGTTCTCAATTTTTTTAAACACTTGAATTAATTCTTAATTCAATCAACTCATGAAGGGTTTGATGATGCCAATTTATCGGAATATAATTAGATTAATACACAAACTCTTCGATAGTTAATTATCTAACTTATGAATCTTTTCATAGACAATTACCGTGCAATTCATCCTTACACTATACTATACCCTACTTGGTTCAGAGTATAGGTTATATGTCAACTCCCACTAGACTGACTACGTCATATCTAGTCCAAGTAATGTTAGTTCTTGTCTTGGAATCTCATTACTCTTATTTGTCATTGAAGACTCTCTTCATCACACATAACTGCTCTGGCCAGAGACTCTCGAGTAATGACCCCAACAAGAGGCCATGGGTATCATCTTCTTCAATCAAGAGTGGTGAATTCTTTATTGGCTACCTAATTACCTTCTAATACTAATAGTTGTACCTAATCACCACCCTAAGGGTGACCTCTTCATGAGGTAATAAGGAATGATTTCAAAGAATAGGATTAGTATCCAAGATATCCTTGAGTACCTCAAGTTTAAGGATATTTGCACCATTGCTATGATGAGATTAATCATTGACATTCATTAGATCAACCTTAAGATAATCTCATAGCGGATCATCCGATGTACTTATTACTCTTAGTAGGGCATTCACATGTTAACTCTAAACATCTCATACTTATAGTTTGTGAGATCTACTACTTGATCAAATCAAGGAGTATAATATGTGCTAGTCTATCTGAATTAATAATGTCCTATTTTATTAATCCTATAACTAGGGATTATTTAGATGCTAGCATAATTAGACATAATAGGAATCTCTTTATCATGATCTCATCATGATTTCTTTCATGCTATATTTTGTATTATGGACTTCATTAATTTGATTTAAGATCAATATCAATTCATATATTAATGACTATCAAATAAATGAAAAATGCTAACCGCTTTATTAATCGAAAGAAAATTTATACGAAAGTGCTAAAGGTGATTGCCTTTAGAGCACTACTCTAACACGTAGGCCACATCTGCGCTTTCTATGATGATCGTGGCATGTAGGTCACGGTCGTTGGCCATTCCTTGCTCTTCTTTTATGATCATGGCATGTAGGCCATGATCGTGGGCTAACTCTGGTGCTTCTGTCATAATCGTGGGTCGTTTTTTTAGCATGAATGTCTCTAAAACTTCTCAATTCTTCGATATTGACCTTGAAACACTAGCAAACACATCAAGGTACCTTAAAAACATAATATTTAAGCTCAAAAAATGGTACCAACCTATAAAACACTTAAAACATAAATAATTAACAAACTAACACAAATTTAACCTAAACACGTAAACGACTGAATTAACAACTAAACATATATCAAACTATGACCTAAAACATGATATAATTTACACTTATAACTAGGCAAACTCCTCTATGGTCTTTTTGAAATTAGCTTGGTGATTTGTTCAATTTGAACTTCTAAGTTATGAATACAAGCTGCCATTATTTAATGACTTGCATCAAATCTTAAGTAATTTTTAACATCATCTATTTTTGAGTAGGCTTATTAAGTTGAGGTGCTTATTGCTGAAATCCCAGTGAAGGATTATTCCTTGCTTGCCCTTGATTTTCCCAAGAGAAATTAGGATGTCTCCTCCATCTTGGATTGTAAGTGTTGCTATATGGAATGTTTTAAGGTCTAGGACCATTCCTTAAATAATCCACATATTAGGGATATACTGCTTGACAATTTTAACCTTGATGATCTAGTTTGCACACTTTACACTATATAACTTGACCTTGTGGAGTCATCATAAGTCTATCAATTGTTCTACTTAATACTTCCACTTGGTTGCCAGCTATGCTACTACATCGACTTCATGCACACCCTCCAGCTTATTAGTTCTTGCTCGAAAAGAGCACTATTGGTAGTTGTTCATTCATGTCCTCAATAAGGTTATGGACCACTTTAGTGCCTTGTTATTAAGCATACCCCTAGTTGCTGCACTAATTTACTGCCTTATGTTTTAAGTTATCCTATTATAGAAAGTTTGGATTTGCATCCAAAGTGGTAAAATATGATGTGGGCATCTTCTCAGCATCTCCTTGAAATGCTCATATGTTTCGTATAGTGATTCAAAATCAAGTTGGGAGTAAGAGAGGAGATATCGTTCCTTAATTTTGCAATTATAGCTGGTAGGATTCTCTGCAGCTTCATCCCATATAGTCAATGATGATCGTGACATCAAATTCAACCATTTCGTAGCCTTGCACCTAATTGAAAATGAGAATAACCATAGTCTTATTGCGCATTTGGTCCTTTTATCTTAAAAGCATAAAAAATCTCCAAAAAGTTTGAGATGTGTGTGTTTGGATCCTTATCTCTTAGTCTATAAAATTGGATAGACTATTACACCTTTTGTGCGATACTAGGCTTGATTTCAAAATTGTTGGCACTCACAGTAGGTCCAATGATGTTGGACTCTGCTCTTATTAAGTATGATGTAGTATAATCAAACATTGTCCTCGGTTGGTTTGCAATGATGTGTGATTCTTTAGTATTAACTTAACCTCCTAAGTCCTCTATTTTCCTTTCTAGTTCTAACTCTCTCAGTTGCATCCTATGGAGATTTCTGCATGCTCTTCTCTTATTTTCTAGATCTTCATCAACTAGGCTCACTATACTACTCTAGGTCATAAACTAACTAAGAGTTAAGATCTATAAGAAAAAAGAAAACCAACAAATCAATCAAATAAAATAAAAAGAAACAAAATAAAATAAAAAGTAAAAATGGATAGATTAATAAACTCTGAGTTTTCTTAATATTACTAGTCCCTGACAATGATGCCAAAAATTTGATTGATATGTTTTATCAATGTAAAACATTCCATACGTGCATTACACAGCTATAGTTAACACAGGTAAAGATGGATCAATCCCATGAAGACTATAAGTACTAGTAGTTACCCTTTTTCTATTATCTAACTTTTGGATTAGATTTTGTATTCTAATTAAAATTTTAATTAAATAAATAAACTAAGATTTAGAGTAACACTGAATGAAGAATAAGGAAAATAGTAAGAAGATGTTAATATCAAATAATAGTGTTGAGATAATGAATCCCCCTAAGAATCCTTAAATATTAACCCTTTATTATTATGCAATTATATTATTTATTATTGGACCATGCAAGTTCCAATCTTATGTTAAAATCTTTCTTAAGACTATTAATAATTAATCTATCAGTTGATAAACATAAATCTTTTTAGTTAAAGTCGCTAGGATTTCCTTCTCGATTCTTGAATTTTGCTGTTAGTTTTTGACCCCAATCTAGAGGATTTATGTAGATCTATCTGTAGGTTTGCATGCAACTCCTTCTAATTATCATAGATTTATTCATATAAGAGAAAATTTCAATCTCAATCATAAGAAATCAAATCGGGCACTAATATTTTAGATATATTAGAATAAAAATAAAAAGCATAATTGAATCGCAATAAATTAATCAATAAAATTGCATTGATAAAAGATCAAATTATATTTTTATCACAATTTAGGGTTTATCATACCTAGACAATAAACAAATTTAGTTCATACTTATAGAAAATGAAATTAAGAAGAATAACTAGAAAGCAAAGAAATCATAATTCTAAATCTCCATTTTTCTTCTAATAAATATTTTTACAAGCTTAGATTGGATGTTGTTATCTATCTGATCACTTCACATTATCTTCATGTTTTCTTTGCTCATTGATTAGAACTGTTGCCTGTCTATGTTGATTACAACTTAAAATTACTTTAAACTGTGCTTTCTTTGTTTTGCCTTCGTTCACATCTTTTCATAACAAAAACTAAGTTTTTTAAGTTATACGCAGTCAATATACATGGGCATATGATAGACATGTATCTCAAAAAACACCTGAATTCACAATTGCATATGGGCATAGAGACTTACACGAGCAACATACATGGCTATGTATATCAAGATAAATGGGTTTATAACTTCACATGACCAGAACCAAAATTCTTTAATCTCCACACTTTTATAGAGGCTTACGCAATCATTCTACATGGTTGTGTATCTTCAAGTTGCTTTAAATCTTCGCTTCATGCTATGATTTCTTACAAGATTTTGTCCTTCTGGTCTAAGAAAGCAATTATCACCTATAAATGCACTTGAATCAAATTAAGCACTACAAAACTATTAAATATAAAGCAAATCACGTTCAATATGGGTATATAAATATAGTCAAATAATCATTTATTATAATTGGTGGAGAAATATATGAACGGACTCCTGTGGAGGTAAGGAAGTTAATCAATCAAATGGTGGCAAGTACTCAATAATTTAGCATCCGTAATGATGTTCATAGGATAAATTGTCAAGTAAGTTTTACTTAATGTAAAACCCTCAATATTTTACAAATATATGACCGTAAACTTGTAGTAATTAAGGTGTCAATCCCACGAGAAATTAGCTCAAACTAAATTGAATCCTAACTTTGTCTAAAGTTGTAAAAATGTGATTTAAATGAAAATAACAATAACCAAAAAATTAAGCAATCAAATATTAGTTAAGAAACTAAAATTTTGAAATTAAGACAATTAAATCAAATAGTGCATTCAACGACTTAACAAATGAGATGTCACAATAAAACAAGACTGATCAATTATAAGAGTATAGGATTTATTCTATCATCATTTTGCTACCTTAATTGTTTTTGATTTAATCAGTATTAATCCTAGAGTTCCAAAGGTTTGATTACTCTCTCCTAAGACTTAATTATTTAAACCCAATTTGTCAGACCCCGTTTTCGGAGTTTAACTCATTCGGAATACAGATATCCTAACCCAACATTTAATCGAAAATCTCATAATACATTAACATCATACTCTTTAATACATTAAAGACAACTAACGTTCATCAATCACAACAACCTTATCTTTTTTTTTTAATATAGAACATCTAATTTCAACTCTCATCCTCTATACGTAATCCATATTTTGTTAACATCATAAATTCAAGGTTTTACAAACTTCAATGGGCATTTCAAGCTATAATACCAAATTTCACAAAATCCCAAAATACATAAAATACTAAAACTAACAATACTTGAAACGTAACTAACATCCTTATTGTTAAAAAATCTAGCTTAAAATACAAAAATATGTAACTTGAAGCGATGCCTTGACCCTCTTTATCACTCGATCTCATTTTCTTCATCTGAATATGGGATGGAAGGGGGTGAGCTAAAAAGCTCGTGGGCAACAGTTTATAATAAAAGGATAAGCAAACTTTTGAAATTATTTTTCCTGTCATCGAAAATTTTCGTCAAATTTATAAAGCACATGTTTCTTAAATTTTCATGACAAAATCCACAAGTTACAAAACGTGAATGCATCAAACTTGTTAACATACATGAGTACATAAGCACATCAGAATGGTTTGGGTGGATTCAAAACAGAACGTACTACACATTTCCGATACGGGTCCTGTGTAGCCGTGGACAGAACGTACTAGCTCAATTCTAATTTATGGTCTTGCGTAGCCGTGAACTTATAGGAATCTATAAAGGAGCTCCATGCCACTAGCGGGCAGGCGGGAGAAGCCTTTAGATAAGTGCATTTGACTTAACTTAGGGGACGACCACAAACCCATATAACACATAATTCATGACTTGTAAACTTGTTGCCCAAATATGGCAATTCTTGAAATTCTTGCTTTTCATAGCCATG
>JANZXR010000003.1:15533459-15564409 GCA_027575705.1 Erythroxylum echinodendron
TAACTACGGGTTTTGGTGGCATTAAGCCTACCCATTCCCTAGTGCCAACACGGCCCAAAAAGGGCGGGTCGTGTCAACAAGTAGCGCAAAAAGTTCAGTGATGTCCTTTAATCTATTTATAATATAATCTTTTTGAGGTAATTTATATGCATCTCCTATTGTAGCTTTATTTAATTCTTTATAAGTGATGACCATTCGTCTTTTTCCACGATTCTTGCTTTCTCTTGAGCGCCAATCTACAAGCTTTAATGAGATAGAGAGACAGGAATAGAAAATTAAGAGTTTATTTTTTCATCAATTATTATCTATCTTTCGTTCATACTCATATATTATCTTTAGCCTATGCTAATATTTTTGTATGTTAGTTTCATTTATCTCGATGCAATTACTCTTATGGATTTCCTTAACACTTATATGACCTATAATTTTAGACCTATTCTTATGCAATTTCTTATTAACAAAGTTCATTAAATTATGACTGTTTGTGCTACTTGTAGATCTATGCATCTATTAATTATGCATATCGAAACTAAAACAAAAGTTAGTAAAACATGTATTGAAATGTTACCCACACTTATAACCTTCTTCTGTCTATTCATGGTTCTGAAATAACTCTTCAAAAATTTCAAAATATTATTCATAATCATACAAACTTATATAATCAAGAGAAGGAAGAATTAACACAACTTTGTACTCGTTTTCAAAAGCATTATCAAACTCATATATATGACTAACCAGTGTATGATTTATAACCACATATCTACTGAAATTATGTATTTTGAAAGTTTAGTATCTTGTTATAAAGCAGAAAAAGATTATTATGAGAACGATATAATTATTTACAATTTTTCATAAATAATAATGGAATATTACCTATTAAAGAAAGACTTGATCACACAACTAATCTTTATAATTCATATAATCAAGAATTACACGATTTATACAACGCATTAATAGAGCATCAAAGAAAATTTCATTACAATGGCAGAAAATATACTAGATCTAGATACTTTAGAATTAACATAATCTACTGGAACCTTTCATATCACTACTCTATTATCAAATAAAAAACAAAAACAAATAGCTAAAACAAACTTAAATCTAAAAGCAGGACAAGATATTAATTTTCATCCTTTTAAAAATATAATAAATTGAAAAAATATTATTTATTTTGGAAAAATCATCCATGAAACACCTATTAGAATAGATCAATGTAATGGACATATTCGTATAAGCCTAATTGATCAAGAACAAATTTGTAAACAAGTACAAAAAATTCCCGAAGATAAAAGAAATAAAATAGGGTATATACATCTATCTACTATTCAAATATTATTAAAATCTACTTTTCAAGAAGGAATATGTTCACCAATAAGAATGGCTATTATTGATGAAAGAATGAATAATTTAAATGATCAAATAATCGAAATAATGAATAGTAATTTAGCTTATGGAAAAAAAATTTAACACCCGCTTAAAATTAAGAATTTCCTTGCAATCTCAAAACCTAAACGAAACAATTACTGTTTCTTATAAATTCTATAGAGAAAATTTAATGAATAATGGTCAATATCCGATTTCTATTACTTACCAAATTAGTCATGCTTTAACTAGTTCACATTATAGCATTGAATTTAAAAATACAGATAAAATATATATTGATTAATTATTTAATGACGTAGTAAAGGTAGGTATCAATTTAAGAAATAATCTTCGAAAATTACCAGAAATAAATTACTCAATCTAATTTTATGAATCTACCTCATCTGCTCCACGATTATCATTATCTGAAAATAAATAATCAAAAGGAAAAATTTTAATCAGATCATAGTCTTTAGGATTAGAAAAACCCATTAGATTTGCTTAACCAAGCATTGAATTAAACAAATCTATTAAAATTATTGACCCACAAATTGAAAACGAAAAACTAGAAGAAAAAATAGGTCAAGAATTAAAAATAATTAAAAATCAACTTAATGAGTTAAAAGAGCATCTCAAAAATACTTTATGATTATTACCAAAGTTATTAGATAAACAAAAAAATATTGAAATTCAATTAAAAGAAATAATAACTATAACTCAACCGATAATAGAAAATTGCACAAAATCACCAAAAATTAGTGAAATAAATGATCAGAAATTAATTAAACTATTAGATTCAATAAATGAAAAACTTGATAAAAATTAAAATTAATAACTACCAAGTTAGAAATAAAACATTGCCAAAAAGACTCAAAAGTGGTATATGTCCTTTGTTAATCATTGGAGTGTAACCTGAGAGGGTTGAAATTTGCTGTATTCAATATTTGTTATTACTTTTCAAGAAGAAACAAATTTTTACCTTGGGAAGCAAGATTTCAGTCAGAAATTCACTATTATCAGAACCTCCTGTTTAATTTTGATGGATACATGAACGTGAAAATTAGATGTTTTAGGCTAAGATAGAAATAAAAAAGAAGTATCCCTTTTAGTAAGAAAAATGCCACTGAGTCGGAGGTGTTTTTCTCTCTTTGTTTCTTTTTTTTTTTTTAACCCTTTCTATTTGTTTGGCTTTAGTAACACCTCGTTATGATGGTTGTCCAATGTCAAATGTTTTAATAAGCGCCGGATTTTGTTTCAGCTTTGGTCAAGTTTGATGGTAACATGAAAGGGCATATATAATGGGCTCGGGGACCCTAAAACACCATGGGCTACAAAAGACGCCCAAGTTGGCAAACTTCCAAAAAGAGTGCATTTTTAGCCTCCCATGGGAAACAAAAGGTAGCTTGGTAAATTAGAGGCTAAAATCCACATTGTTGCCAATCAAAATCATCACTCCAATTCTCTGCCATTTCATAGTTAGTTGGTAAAACATCGTTCCTTTTGAAAGCCACATCCCAAGTCAGCAATTCGTTTCAAGAGTTAGGAATATAATAACTTTGAAGTTATCACAAATGTAGGCAGTACAAAATGGCATAATAACAATTCAATGATAGAATTTGCAATGACAGCTGTCAGCGAATTCTAGAGACAGGTTGTCAGGGAATCCTAATCATAATTAAGATCATGTTTCTAAAGCCAGACAAAATGAACAGATAAAGGTAGAATGGTTACCACGTTGGCAACTCAGTTGGGCACATAAAACCCTTGATTAAGATAAAAAATCAATCAGGAAAGAAGGCATACTTACTGACGTAGAAAACTTAAGCGGCCAACTGTAGATTAGGAATTTGAAGCAACATTCTGATCTAATTAGTTCCCTTGTCATGCCATTATTTCTCACCGAAAGTTCATGCCCAAGGAAAACAAAATTGAAACATAAATTAGTCCTATGAATATCTCCGCCTAATGATATTCAACAGAACATTCTTAGTACAGCCAAAGAAGCATTACGCTCTCTTACAGTGTTCACTCTTAAAATGCCACGATAGAGGCAAAAGGGTGGTATGCCATCTCTTAATAGCATCTCCAGACATTTTAGTTCTGCAAAAATGATAATGCATAAAACACACACGTGCAAGTTCCAAGGGAAAATGAACTTTACATCATGCTAGTAGGAGAGGCCATCTACTATTTAGACGCCCTTGCATCACAGTCAGCTGAATACGGCATGGAAAATTATTAGGCAATTCTTCTAGGGCCAAAACTTTGAGGTGAAAGTTAAAGGTCCAAAGAAGCTTCCTTGGCATAGCCAAAGAGATAAATTCATACAGAATTATATGACTACAGAATAAACAGACATCCTTTTTCTAGCACCTCTTGCATTTTCAAGTTTCTGCCCAAAATAACAAAAATGGACAAAGAGTTGGGAACAATATCATTTTTCAACTCAATGGATATAAAGGCTTTATATGTCGTGTGAATACATATATTATAAGAAGCCCATCGGGTTAACAAAGCAAAATCAAGAAGAACACTCTTCTCTTCAACCAATACTTTGCTATCATGAGTGGTATAAAACCAATTTCCAGCATTTGTCAATCACAACAACTTTAATTATTCCCATGGTAAATCTCATCCAGTTATAAATAGATTAAACTATTACAATCCATCTTACACGCCTCTTCCCAAACAAGTGTATAGCCAAACTTGGAAGCTTAACACATTCTAAGCACGAAAAAAATATACACAAGCGGATAAGAAATGAAAGCAATTGCCAAAAGAAGCAAACCTGTCCATTTTAATGCACCAATTAATCTAAATTCTTGCTACGCAATCATCCTTTTATGTCAACAATTTCCTTTTACTCTTTGAAAAAGTTGACCTCTCTGATGCGCTATTTTGGATTTTTTTCCAATTTGTGATTTTATGCTTCCATAACTTTGTGAAGGAGCTTTATCATTTGGCTTAGCATATAGTTCCTCAACTGACCTTCTACCACCATTCCTTCGAGAAGTTACCCTTCCATCTAAACTCTTGTTCCTATCTACTCTACCCCTGCCGGTAGGGACCTTAAGATAACCCATTTGCTTATTCTTATTTTTCCCATCCTCTTCATCATAACAATAGCCATGACGACTAGCATCCTTTAAATCAGAGATTATGCCATTCACTTTCCCACTATCATCACCATTCTTTTTTTCTGCTTGCTCCATAGATTCACCAGCTTTCTGCATTGCTTGCTGTTTGCTTCCACCAGGAACACTAATTGCTTTGCGATCTTCAATTACCGTATGCATAAGATGAAGATATTGATTCCTAATATTCATCACTGGATTATTATTAATTAACAAGCCTCTCTTATAGGCCTCCTTCAAAACCACAGTACAAGTTCCTATCTTACTTGAAAGGTAAAATATCCCAGGATAATGAAGTAATGCTCTCCTAAAACTTGATCGAATACCCAACCACTCTCCCATACGCAACAAAGTATCCTTCTCCACCATCCTTGAAACAAAGAGATTAAGAATCTCATGCAAAACCCCCACAGTCCATTTCTCCGACTCATCAGTACTTGGTCCAAGATGCGTTGCATTCTCATACGGAGAAATATAAGGCAACTTTTGCCAATCATCATACCACTTCTTCAGTTTCTTGTCCATCTCAAAACCCTTTGAGAACTGCATAGGGAATGAGATTGGCATTCCTTTCTCATTAACCATCCCTGCACCTTTCATTTTCTGTTCCACAACTGAAATTGCTGATTCACTGCTCCAACAAACCAACTCTAGCTCCAACTCATTACGCGACTTAGACATATTCTTCTCACCAATAAGTCGAAAACAGTCAGGGAAATCATAAAGTATGCTATTCATAAATTCCTGATGCAAGCCCAAATCCCATTTAATGCTGTCAAGAAACTTCAAAGGTACCTTATTGATTCTTGCAATCATTAGCAGCTTCAAAAGCCTATCAGCAACATCCTGCCTATAGTTCTCACTCTGATAAACTAATTTCTCTTCAGCATCCAGATCAAGTACCTGTGGGGTGAGCTTGATGTGGGGTTGAATCCCAGTTCCTCCAGGGAGATATTCCTCGAATATTGCAGGGTATTTTCGGATGAAATCGATAGGACGAGTGGGAATTTCGAGATTTTGTTTCTGGTTGTGGATAATGGGAAGAGGAAGAGACTTTGCTGGGTCTGATATGATGAGGTTCTTTACATTCAAAACGGGTCTTAGATGCTTTTCTCGCTCCACAGCATGATCAAGCCCCCTGTCCCGGAGATGTTTAAGGGAAGCAAAGTCGACGAAGCGACGGTGCTGGCAGCTGCAATGGCGAATTACGGAAAGAGAATTGGGAAGGAATCGCATTGCTGACTTGGAGGCGAGACTTCAAGAGGGTTTTGTGGCCGTCAAATGCCTTTCCGCTGGCTGCAGCGGCAATAAAAACTAAAAACATTGTTATTATATTAGAAAAGTTAACCTTAAATTTTAGAGGGTATACATAAAATCATAACATTTAAAAAATATTTAAATATAATTCCATAATAATGAAAAAACTGACTGTAGATGTTAAAATTTTTGCCAAAGTTTTAAATATTATTTTGATTTATTTTATTTTTGGGTCCTACATTTTCATGTCATATCTAACGTAATAATATGGGGCTACTTTCTTTAAAAAGAATAAAAAATATTATTAATTTCAAACCTATGAGACACATCTTTAATTAATCCTAAAAAATTTTTTTAACTTGAGCAAACATATTTACTTAACTAATCAGAAAATAATTGATCAAAACTTGACAAAAAAGAGCCCTCACCGTCTTACTTGACAAAAACGATCCCTCACTATTTTGTGCATATGGAATCTCCAAAGTTATTAAAGGTGGCTAGAATCCCAAAAGTTGTAGAAGGTTGGTTGGAATCCCTATCACCTCCCTGACAGTCTGGAGTCTCTCATTCGGTCTCACTCATTGATTTTTCTATTTGTGTTGAATCCCTCAGTCTCCTGCATTTCAAGATCCTAGTCGTTGGATTCTAAAAGTAGTCGTTGAAAGCACCTTCATCTAATAGTCGCTCTCATAGGTGAGTTTTTCTACATTGGTGATTCAGCTGGTACCAAAAGAATGGTGTTGAGCAAGTTTTACTTCTAATAAAACTCTCAATATCTGCGAGTATACGGATCATAAACTTGTAGCATGATAAAATAGTAAGAAAGTAAACCTAACATTGTCTAAGGTATTGGAATATGAATTGAATGAGAGAAATAACAGAAATGAAAGCAATCAAATGAAATTAAGCAATTAATCAAATAATAATTCAGCTGCCACAATTAATTAGGGATGAATTTCATTACCTATTTTATTTTATTTGCCTTAGTTTTAGTTTCTTTTCATTAAAAACCTAAAATAAATCCTTAGGTTAGATAATAGGGGAGGGATAATTACTACAATTAACCATCTTCGTGAGATCCACTAGTACTTGTTGGTACTAGTTACAGTTATATCGTACACTTGCAGTTATTACAATAATGACTAACTCACAAATAGCTCAATTATTTTTGGTACTGTTGTTAGGGACTCTGATACTAGGAAAGCTTGAATGCTATTACTTTAGTCATTTTCATTTTATTTTGTTTTATCTTTGTTTTTTATTTTATTTTATTGTATCTTATTATATTTTGTGGTTATTAATTTAAGTATTTTTTTTAATTTCTCTACTAGATCTTGAGTTTGTGGTTTATTGAAGGAATTATGATTTATTGTTATAGCCACAACTCATAATGGAAGGATAGAGTGGACAAGGCTTTTATGGAAGCCAGAATATGTCTACGTAAACTATGACATCACCATATGGGAGAGAGAGTTGTTCTTACATGTTTTTAGGAGCTCAATTGATATCCAGCCAATGTTGCAACATTAGTAAGAGTTATCACTACAATTATCAATATTAAGCACCAACTTATATAGGGAGCGACCTAGTATGTATAATTAACCTCATGGAGCAATTTATGAGAACAACTATAATTTAGAATGGAGCAATTCCTACACCTATGGATGAGACGATTAAGCTCCAGCTAGATATTTACGACAATAAGAACCCACAGTTAATAAGCCAACTATGGAAGATATGTGGTCGATTTCATTTAAGAATCAATCATGAAGCATCATGAAATAGAGGCTCGAATACAAAATATAGAATAAACCAACTGGCGGACATATTATCTGACTAGATCCAAGGGAGTATGCCTAGTCTTATTGAAACAGATGCTGAAAAATATGGAATGGCAATCACCCTTGGTAGAGAAAAGAGTTTTTAGTAGAAGAAGAAACTCTTAGAGATAAATTAATGGAATTCATTAACGAAATAAAAGCTAACCGGCACAAATTTGAGAGTGGAGACAAGATAAGAGTTGGATTGTGGAGTAGAGTGACATTCCAAAAAGTGCTCCTAGTGGAAGAAGAAGAAGAGGAAGAGGAAGAAAGTCTTAGAGAGTCTTAGAGATAAATGAATGGACTGCCTTGCCAAACTTAAAGCTAACTGATGCAAATTCGAGAGTGAAGAAAGTTCAAGGGTTGGCTTCATGAATGAAGTGACATTCTAAGAAGAGCTTTTGGAAGAAGAAGGCCTCCATTCAAGAAGAGAAAGTAGAGGAATGGCAAAAGATAACTGAACAAGATGAGCCAGAATCCTCTGTCCAGGAAGAAGAAGAAAAAGAGTGCACGGAGATGGTTAAGGAAGAGCTAGTGGAGGAATTAAGTAAGGAAACTACTGACGAGGCGTTGGTAGTAACCTTAAGTACGGAGGGTTCCTAGTTCCTTGAAAACAAACTGTTTAAGTTAGCTGATGACTTAGGGAGCTTCGTTATCTCTTATTTTATTAACAATTTGTCACTAAAAAGGGCATTATTACTTGAGATTGGATTGATTAATTTATAAAGTATGTCCTAATGATTATCTTGCAACTGGTGGCTTACTTAAAGGCTACGAAACTACTTTGTAGAGAAAAGGGGTGAATTAAGCCATTGATCATAGAACTTGGATGACGGAAACATGCAAGTTACGTCGAGCTACCAATGTTTAAAAAGCATTGCATAGGAGCTAACCTATGAGTTTGTTTTAATTTTATTTCAATTTTGATATTATCTTGTGTTTGCTTTTGTGTTAGTATAGTGTTTATTTTTTGTTATGTTATTTCTTTTATTTCTTTTTATCATTTTCTTTTATATTTTACAAGGATGATAATCTCGTATTGGATGGATCCAGATTAAGAAATCCTTATATTCAAAAAAGTACCAACTTAACCCTCTTGCCCATTATACATTTTTATATTATGTACATTGAAGACAATTGGGAAGGGGTTGATGATTTTAATGATTTCTTTAAACTTATTATGATTGTTATTATAAATCTTATTAACTAATATTTTGAATTGGTTGAATATGTCTATTATTACTCTAATTTATTATTGAATATTAATTTAAATTGGTATGCAAAAGGATAATGGTTACAATAAAATTAGTTTTCTAAGTCATATTTTTTGTAATCGTTGAAATATTTAAGTTAAATAATATTGCAAACTTTTTACATACACATGCCCATATTTTTTTGTGAGTTTTTGAGCCTAAAGAGCATATTTTCAAATTTTTTATACTCTTTTTATTCTTTCATATGTGTGATTTCATGTATAGTGCGTTAATTCTAGAACTTGCTTTTATTATGCATGTTGAGAACATATTCGTTAAATTAGAAGCATTAATATGATAAAGGCATTTATAATCAACAACTTGTTTTAACCTATTTCTTTAAAAATTACCATACCCTTAAATTTATCCTTTAGGTAAAACAAAGTTGAGCCTTAACCTTTTTCATTGATTAAACTCATATTAACCTTTATTATATTTTTCTTTAAATACTTGTTTATTGTTTTGAACCTTGAAGGTTATTTACATTATTTCTTGAATTGTAGCATTGAATGTTTATTATGAAAAAAAGCATAAAAGAAAAAAGAAAAAATGGAGCATATATTAAAAAAAAGAAGAAAAGAATATATAGTACCATTAGTTTGTAGTGAAAGGACTTGTGTGTATTGTGAATAAGTTTCATGTGGTGTTCTTTTTAGTAAATTTCCTTCAATTTAACCCTTTTTATTAACCCAATTATACCATACCTAAGCCTCATTACAACCTACACAAAGACCTTTTGATTTTTTCTTTCTAGTTTATATATAAGTGGTGGAAATGTGATTTTATTATAAGCATATGGTAAGGATTCTACTATGGATTGATTGAGAGTTTTGATGCTTTTCACCCTAAATACCTGAGTGCATTGAGTGAAATCTTGGTGAGGGTGTAAAGAGATATGCTTTTGATTTCAATTCGAATGTTGATGTGATTACTATTAATATTGCTTAGGAAGTTAATTTTAGGAAAGCTTGACTCTAATTGTATATTAATTTGATTCAATAGGATATAATGGTACAATATGAGTGGACAGGTTGAGATTGGTGATGATTGATATTTTGGAATTTATAATTTTGATTATGGTTTGCTTGAAGACAAGCAAAATCTTAAGTGTAGGGATATTTGATAGATTGATAATTATACAAAATTTTACTCCATATTTGATGTATTTTTGCTTGATATTTTATACTTTTATTGTATATTTAGTACTTAATTCACTTCAAGTGTGTTTATATAGCATAATTGCCTTTATAGACTAAAAGGAGAAGAATTTAGATGAGATCATGACATAAATTGAAGATTTGAAGTACATAAAGGATGCACGTCCATACACATGGCTGTGCATTTCCCTAAGCCTGTGCATCTTCATAATTCTTGTAATTTTTAGTTATGCGCGGTCTGATGATGCATGGACATGCATCAGAATACAAGATTTCATCTTCATTTTTTCTACTTCTCTGGACCAGAAAGCACGAAGAATACAAGATCCTTTGTGCTTTCCGGTCCAGAGAAACAGAAAAAATGAAGATTTTGTTGAAAGATCCATCAAAATACAAGATTAAGCCTCCACATTGCGAGAATATTTGATAGAAGACCATCATGAAGATTTATAATTATAAACTCATTGTTTTAAATTTGTTTTTCTTTCAATTTATGTTTGAATTCATGTTCTATAATATTTAACTAAATGTACAATTAGTATTTAGGTTAGATGAACCTTGTGTTAATACTTTGATATGATTTGATTCTTTTATTAATGCAATTGGTTTGATTGATTGTTGCGATCTAGTAACTTGTTTTATTTATGATGTAGTAACCCGAAATATTAAACCATAATCTGATTTCATACGTAGTGATTGAAAAATTGTAGGTTGAATAGATCCATAGTAATTAGAAGGAGTTTATTTTAACCCTATAGATAGGATTACACAAATCTTCCAAATTAGGATCAAATCTAATAGAGGGATTCATAAAATGATAACATATTCCTATAAAATTTAACCTTAGTAATTCGGTTAAAAACCTTAGGATTAGTTATTAGTAAAATTAAGGTCAGATGCTAACTAAGGTTTGCTTGTGTGTAAGTTTTAATTATTAACCCTCGATAATTTACAAGCGCACGGTTTGTTAGTGTAGTATCAACCACAAGGAGGGAACTAATCTAATCCTAAAATCTAAGGGCATAAAGAAGTAACATAAATTCAAGATGCAATTAAACTAATACGAAAATTTAATTTAATCAATCAAATTAAAAATCAAACACGAAAATACTAATTACTAAGCAATTTTCAATACACTCAAGAATCAACTGAAAGAAATTACCAATTAAGAGAAAGAGAATTTTATCTATCCTTAATGCTAACCTAATTGATTATGAATTATTGGATTGTTGGTTTTAGACTGTCCTAGGGTTGATTACTCTTTCTTGAGTTATAACCATTAACCCTAAATCATAAACCCTTATCAGATTATAGAGGTTGCAATCTCTCAATTCACAACTTATCCAAAACCCTAATTGGTTCTAAAGTTCTCTAATAAACTATTGGAAACCTATGCAAGATCTCTCTTCGCTCAAATTCTCGATTTAATTCAATTCTAATTTTTATTAAATCACCTAACTCTTGTTAGTCCAATTTAATCATTTGTCATTCGATTCACCCTCTCATTTTATTATCGAATTATGCAATCACAGAATCAAACCACAATAATATCCAATAAACATATAAACAATCAGATTCTCATTAATTTAATAATAAAATTCCTAAGGTCAGTTTAGAACATTCTCGACATTCTAGATCTTATCATCAACTGTTTAATCCAATTCTATACAATAATAAAATTGAAAGAAATAGGAAATACAATCTAAAATGGATGACGGAGGTAGCAACGTCGGAAAACCTCCTGATCCAGGAAGTACGTCGAATTAGCTTCTTATCCTCTTCTCTCTTTCTTCTTTTCTTCCTCTATCTCTTGATGATCTCTCTTTAGGGTTTCTCAAGGTGGCTAATGCAAAAAGCTCCTTTCTCTACCTCTTATTGGTCTTTTTATATCCTCTTATGTTTTAGGTAACCCTTGGGTTTTTTAGGGTTTAAAAGGTCCAAAAAATCCCTTATAAACTTGACGTTTATGAGTGTCTGTGCGTCTTCCCAACATAGGCCATGATTGTGGGCCATTCCCTGGAATTCTATCATAAGGTCAAATCTAGTGCTTTTGTCATGATCGTGGCCTGACATGCCACGATCATGGGTCGTTTTAGCCCGAATGTCTTTGAAACTCCCTTGTTCTTCGATTTTGATCTTGAAACATTAGAAAACACATCAAGGTAGCTCAAAAATGTAATATTTAAGCTCAAAGACTTGTACTAATCCTTAAAACACTTAAAACATAAATAATTAGCAAACTAACATAATTCTAACCTAAACACATAATAAATGATTGAATTAACAGTTAAACACATATCAAACTATGCCCTAGAACACGATGCAATTTACACTTATCAACATCCCCACACTTAAATATTTGTTTTTCCTTAAGCAAACGAAACAAAAAAATCACAAAGAACACAATGCAACAATGAGACAATGACTTTAGCTTCATTAAATAAATTTAACCTTAAACACATTCATTCAAGTTATTCTAAATCATTAACATGCAATATCCATGTCTAAGAGCTCTGGACTAAATATACATATTAATCAAACCTTTATTCACCCTTTCAATTATACACACACATTAATAATTATTTGGTCCATCAAAGTTTGCAACTACTCCTAAGTATGATTTCACGAAAAGTTAAGCTATTTACAAGTTCAGTAGGTTTTATTAAAAACCATTTTATATTTATTTACTTTTTGTGGACATGGACCTAATCTTTTATACAGAGACAAACACTGGTGATGAATGTCGATCCGGTTACTCGACTAAGTCATATTTTTATTAAGTTGCTTGGTTAGAATGTCATTATAGCCTTTTGATGCGAAGACACAATTTATGATGTGTGTTAATCCAGTTACTCGGCTATATCACGTTCTCAATTGGCTACTAGCTCTATTCATAACCCCAAAGTTATTATTATTATTATTATTATTATTATTATTATTATTATTATTATTATTTGATGCCTACCTTTTTGCTTTAGCTACTTGTTTTCATAAAAAATACTGGCAAATCTACTTTAGTTTAAAGACCTAAAATTATAAATGAATGTGAAAATTTATAGGGTGATAAACTAGCACTAAATCCTAATTAACTTGCATATTTTAGTCAAAGGACCCAAATCACTAATTTTGCGAGCTAATGACTCTTCACAACCTAATAGATTATGTTCAAAATTAAATCAATTTCATTCCATCTAAGCCATTGACACATTGACACAATTCACAATATATAACCTAAACAAACTATCATACAATATGCAAAATTCACACTCAAAGCAAAACACATAACCCTCCCCACACTTTAACAAGGCATTGTCTTCAATGTGAGAAGGAGACAATCAAAAACACATGGAAAGGAGTAATATAAACTAAAACAAAAATAAATACTAAATAAAAACTAAATTTAAAAGAAAAGGGTTAGAAATAAAGCCTTACGGTGATGGAGGCGGGGATGGTGTCGGAGGTGGCAGTTAGATGCTTTGAGCCTCAAAGTATCAATGAATCTAGCGTATATCCTGACTCTAATGTTGTTGTGTGTAGGCCATCTCATTCATCTTTCTAGAGTTCTCCACAAGTTTATCTATAATTATCTTAGTGTTGTTGGTGGAGATTGTATCGAACACTTTCTTCCAACTAGGTTATTCTGTGTCTTCTTCCTCTTCGGATTACTCGCTAGTTAAGTCCTCTTTTACTTGTTGAGGTGGCATTGTGCTAGAACTCGCCTAACTGATCCTAATCTTCATATGAGTCTTTTGGATAATGTTCTGGAGTTCCATGTAATGGGACTTTAAGATTTTAGCATTCCACAAGTGATGGTGATTTATAAAATCCAGGAGGTAAATGATTAAACCACTACAACCCATATCATAGTACTCAGCAATGGTGAAAACAAAGTACCCATACCCAAATTGTTGCTCCTCTTAGGTAAACTCGTAACAATAGCATTAAGAACACGTGTGGAGGTGCACACTGAGATGCTATGATCCATGCATCATAACAGAAAAAGTTCCTTTGTTGAGCACTTGCATGTTTCAGATTTGTCAAAAACCATTTGACACATGAATTTATGCAATAACAATTGCTCATGGGTTCGTATAATATTGTTGTGGGCATTTTTAGCATCGAATTGTTCTAACCTAGTGTGTTCATTCCAATAGCGAGAAGTGAAAAAATCATCGTGCTGATCAATAATGGAAGATTTGAGGAAAGCATAAATATCGCACATGATTTCAATGTTTAGCTCATAAGTTTGTCCCCGCATCCTAAACACATTTCCTTAGGGCTACTAGGTTTGAAATAAAGGGAAGTGAAGAATTTTCTATCCTATCTCACAATTCTAGCCTATCAAGTGTTTCAAAATGAAAATAGTTTGGGACTACTATCTGTTTAACATTAAGGGATTGGAATCAAATACCTTCCTCCTCTGTATAGATTGGGAAGAGTTCTCTGAAATTCATAGCCCTGTTCCTTCGCCCTAGTCCTGAGACTTGATTTATTCCTAATGATTGGTTATGTTTTTGTAGCACCCCACTTCCACGAGGCATCTCCCCAAACATTCGCAGGATATTCAGAAAGATTCACCTTGAAGGTGGCGCGCTAGTTAGAGCAATCACATTACTTATCATGGCATCATACAAATGAGACAATATATATAAAAGATTCATTCTTCATTCCATTAATAAAACATAATACACTGTAGCTTTTATAAATAATCCATTTATCTATACAGAGTCAAAAGCTTATCAGAGTCTATTACTCTTTACAACATATTCTATATGGAATAAGAATTTTATGAAAATATTTTATCTAGATCCTTCAGTCTCAGTTGACCGACCTTTGAGCTTTTTTCTTGAGTCCAAAAAACACAACACTATACTTCTTCTAGAACATCTTAACAACTACATCTCCTCTCTCGTACCTAAAAATTCATGTTAAAATTTTTGATAAGTTTTGAGAACTCAATGATCAAGCCATCATTGATGTGCTCACTTATATCAAATCACACAAACAGTTCACAGACAATTCATATCATCACAGAATGCATATCACTTCACCAATCATCATATAGCATTAAATACCATTTTATTCACTTATTTCATATTTCTCATTCAGAACAATTGAAGAAATTCATTTCAATCATTTAAAATTTACATATCAAAATGTAAATGCAATGCATATGTGACTCATATTCAATTATTATGTTGTTATAACCAAGTACCTTTTTAATTGTTCCATATTCGTTGTAGATACCGGGCTTATTTTACATAGTGAGCCTGAGGATCTTACACATTCTGAGGTTTAAGTTCTTTTTCAGTAGCGACTGCGGTCACAACTGCCTTTATCTGATCATGCATATCATATAATGAAATGCATCAAATCTCATAATTTTATCCATCACTTTACTCAGTTTACACAATTACTTTCACATTTTCATCAGAGCTAAGTATGACATTCAACAATCATGTTAAGTACATTTATTTCTGTCAGATTCACGTACAATGAACACTTCCAATGTAAATGTTATTCATTAAACGCCTCGGACTATCAATGTCTAGAATTAACATATATGCATCAATATCAATTCAATAATTTAAAATATAATCAAATATAAACAATCTTAATGAGAACATCTAGGTTACTCATAGTACGCTCCAGATAACTATTGCCTTGACATCCCGACAATGTCTGGATGTAGTTATTCGTTTTGTATTTCTAAATCATGCAACATATATATATTTACACGTTACTAATTTATACAATCACATTAATACTCAATCATACATATATGTATATGTGTTACGTATAATGCATGCTCAATTTGGCTATTCTAGGTATATTTCCTTAATTACGAATCTTAATCATTCAACCTTTATCATTTGATTATTCAAACATAATTAATCAATCAATCAGTCATTTATAACTAATATAACTTACTCACATTAATCACTTAATCCATCATCAACTAAGTTCATTCTAGGTCTCATCAACCCTTATTACATCATAAGAAAGTACCTTATTATTAATTGTTTCAAACATCACTTAAAAGATAACATTTCTTTCATTGTGCCTGCCCACGATCGTGATAGAAGCTCGTGGAACTTGCCGTGATTGTGAAAAAAGTCAAATTTTTGACAGGCCACGATCATGGGGACTATGCACGATTGTGCCCTGCTTCTTTTTCCTTCCTCGTTCCATGAATTCATCACACATAGTAACATCATTTACACTCTAATTTTTTAGATTTCATATGCATTTATGAAAATTCATTTTATACAAATCTATCTACCATTTGTTATATTAAACTCACAAAAATGTACTCAATTAATCCATTAACCATTCACTTAATCTTATCATACATATATTCCTAACTCTTTCCACATTTTATCTTTTTTATAAAACATCAATAAATCATCTTCATAATTCATCATTTAGACTACATAACCTCATCATTGTTACCTCAATTTCATCTCAATGGCATTCATAAGACAACTCATAAATCATTGTTCACCTTATATACAAAAATAGGACATCAAAAGTATCCATACACTCATCAATGTTTCAACGCATCTTTAACTACATTATCATCTTCTCTTTACCTCTAAACTATCATTTTAGTTCTTCTTATTTCAAGAACATAACTCAACATCTTTATTAAACATAAATTTCACTTTCGTTATACCTTAATCCATAATCTATTTCCTCTATATAACAATTTATAACTCATGGTTTTAATACTCTCAAAATAGAACATAACATATACATTTATTCATCAACTTTCTACACTCATCATTAAGACAATAATATGACATAAACACTTCTCTTCATTCATCAACTTTCTATTCTAAATCAAACACCATTTCCATAACCAATCCATTTCAGAAACATCATTAATACAACTAATGATTTATTACTCATCATAAACATAAAAACAAGCCGTGAATATGTCCATACATCCAACAACATTTTTGATCAATTTCATACATCATTTACACTATAAATATATCCCAAAACCGTCCCTATAACACTTCATAAATTATTACATCATTAACACAATAATATGATATAAACAATTCTCTTCATTCATCAACTTTATATTCTAATTCAAACACCATTTCTGTAACTAATCCATTTCAAAAACATCTTTAATACAACTCATAATTTATTACTCATCATAAACAGAAAACAAGCCATGAATATGTCCATACATTCATTAACATTTTTGATCATTTTCATACATTATTTACACTATAAATCTATGCCAAAAATATCCCTATAACACTTCATAAATTATTAATCATTATATATACAAAATAGAACATGAGTATACCCATTTTTCATCCATGTTACACATAAATTCATCACCATTTTCATGATTATTTACTATTAAAATAATCACCATATTTGATTCATTTATAACAACCCATGTTACTTGATTAAACTCCAAGCTTCTTCAATATCTCCAAGAAACCCTAACTCTTTATATTATACGATCATCATCATGGAGGGTGGGAAGATTAGGTTTTCTTTTAGTAACAAGATGATGAAGTCAACGGGTGATGCTTGGAGAAGAGAGTGTCGAGAGATGGAGAAGAAGAAGATAACAAAGAAGATGAAGAAAAGAGATTAACTAAGAGATGAGAGCAAATAACAAGTGAAAGAAAAAAATTAACTTAGTCTTTCACTATGTGTGAATATCGTGGGTGAGATGTGGCAAAGCAAGTGACACTTGTCACTTGCCACTTGTCACCTACACATGGCTTCACTTGGTCCTCTTTAATAACTAGTCCATTTGTCCCCAATTTCTAATCCAATTGTCTCCCAATTTTCAATGACACTTGTCATTAAATCCTAATGCCATATATAAATTATTTCTATTGCCATTTGTCACTTATTCTACTACCCTAAATCAATTGTCTTGCCACTTGGCATTTTTCCTAGTCCAAAAATACCCAAAATTTTAGAAATTTTCCAATTTTTATCAAAAATTCTAAATTAATATTTATACTCACCAAATCAATTTTCAAGACAAAATATTCATTATTCACATCATAATTACTTTAAAAATCATTTATACTTGAAAATGTGAATTGAGTGCATGTACAGTCATTGTAATGTGTACAAAAATCAAATTCATGTGTGTGTGCATGGTACTGTTATGCATGAGCATGAAATGCATTTCCTAATTTCTCCTTGCTACTTCTCATTTACAGAAGTCTAGTGTTCTAACCCTTCGTATGGGAAAATAGGATATTACAGTTTCACTAAGTGCTTAATATGCAACATAATGGATTGCAAGTAGGTGAAGGTTGGAATAAAGTGAAACTTTAAAATTTGGTTAGAGAGAAGTGAGAGCGTTTGGAGGTTCTAAACTTAGAAAGATAAAGTTAAAATGAAAGTGAGTGAAAAATGAATAAATAGGTGAGTAAATAGTAAAATGGTAAAAATTTTAGCTAAAAATTGTTGCATGGACAGTTTTACCCTGCCACAAGCCACGATCGTGGTCTGTAATAATTCCACTGATTTTCCAAAATTTTCTTCTCTTGTCCTTCTACACATTCCCGAGATCACTTCCTAACTCTTTTATAGCTCTTTCACCTCTCTCGTTTTTGCTTACTTGCTTGATCATCTAACTCATGTAGAAGTCTTATGCCTTCCTGATCTTATGTGGAAATGAAATAACCTAACTACAAAATTCAAACTATCTAAACGTTAAAGGAAATAACATAATTAACAATCCATGGGTTGCCTCCCATGCAATGCTTCTTTTAACGTTAGTAGCTCGATACTCTTCTTGTGCTCAAGGTGGTTCAAATGAATCATGCAATGGTAGCCCAGTCATCGATCTTACCATTTGCACATAAGCTACCCTGCCCTGGGTTCCTCCTTGCTTCTGCTTCACCTTCCTTTGCTTTCTCTTCTATGGTATTTTCTTTCTAAATGCATTCCTAGGATCCTCATTATCTTCCCATTGTCATCGAGATTCGGTTTCTTTGATGTTAGCTAGAAGTAAGGGAGAACTGTTATTATTCGTCGACATAGCGAAGGTTATTTGATGCTTTCCGACCCTCAGAGTTAGTTCACCCCAATCAACATCAATTATTGAGTGAGTAGTAGTCAAGAATGGTCATACAAGGACTATAGGGGTTTTCACATCTTCTCTAATATCTAATGTAAAGAAGTTTGTGGGGAAGGTAAATATATCGATCTGTACTTGCATATCCTTAATAATACCCTTCAGCCGATGAACTGTTTTGTTTGCTGCCTTCACTAGCATCGTAGTTGGTTCTAACTCTTCTAACCCCAAATTTTGACTAAAGTTATAAGGCATCATATTAATAATTGCCCCCAAATCTATGAATGCCTTGTCTATTTTAACACCATCGATACTGCAAGGGATGTAAAAATCCCCTAGGTCCTCTTTCTTCTGTGCTATGTTAGGGTTTTCTTCCACTATGAGCTCCTTAACTTTCTTTTGATTGATTCCTTTAGTATGAGCCTCGTTTGTAGGTGTTATGTTATATCCTCAACATTGTTTAATTCAGCCTCCTTAGAATTCCTCATCCTCTTACTTGAATTTGACTTCCGTTGAGCTAGAATAGGGTACGAAAATTCAGGTTGAGGTTCTTGGATTGGCTTAATTATGAGCTCACTTGGAAAGAATTCCATATTTGCTTGCCCTTATCCATTGTTTCCATCTTCTTTCATATGTTCGAGTTTTTTTTTTCTGGGTCTGAGTAATGGCCATTGATTTGTTCTTTTGGTTTAGATTAGGTATTGATTAGAAGGGATCCTGCATTTTGGGTTGAAATTGTCTCTACTAGTTGACCTATTTAGACCTCTAGATTGTGTATTGAAAAGGTGTGGTTCTTAGCGACTTGCTTAAACTTGCTTTCAAGCCTCTTATATGCATCCTCCATGCCTCCAATTTTCTCTAAAATCCTATCCAAATTGAATTCCATTGAGCTCGGTTTATCTTTTTGGAAACTTAGTTGTCCTTATAGTTTGAATTGTCCTCTAGCATTGTTCATCTAAGAGAAGCTAGGGTGATTCTTCCACCCAATGTTATATGTGTTGGAGTAGGGATTATTTTCCCCTCCTTATCCATATTAAGCTCCCATATAACTAACATGCTCCGGATCGTTATCCTTCAATAAAAAGTAGTCCAACGTATCATGAGTTCACACTTTTACTGAAGCTAAGGACAAAGCCTTCATGTTGTTGAGATGTCGAGTTAAGTTATCAATTCTTGCCTGTATATCCATCATTTGATCACTAGCTATAAGTCCTTTTTGTTCTTGAAAGCTAGTGGGTTGTTTATTCCGCTTATTTGTCCATAGGCAACTATTACTCGCCATCTCCTCTATCAACTCTTTTACTTCATCTACTGTCTTTCTCATCAGTGATCGTCCTGAAGCTACATCAATCGTTCCTCTCGTATGTGTCCATTATAGAATGTTTGCAACAAGAAATCCTTAGGTAAGTTATGGTATGGGCATATTTGTTACAAGTCCTTGTATTGTTCCCATGCTTCATAGATCGATTCCCCATCACTTTATTAGAAGTTGGTGATCTCCTTAATAATCTTTGTGGTCTTGGTAAGGGGAAAATACTTGTCTAAAAATGCATGAACTAGTTGATCCTAAATGGTGACATTGGCTAGGTTGAGGGAGTGGTACTAGGCCTTTGTTCTATCTCTTAGGGTAAAAGGGAAAAGCCTAATTCTTATCACAACCTCTGACATTTGATGATACCGAAAGGTATCACAAATTTCAAGGAAATTTATTACATGTAAATTGGGTTCCTCATTCGTTAGTCCATAGAATTGCACATTCTATTGAAGCATATTTAGGAAGGTTGGTTTAATTTCAAAAGAGGCTGCTTGTTTGAGTGGCCTAACTACTCCTTGATTGGCCACATTGAACCCTTCATAAGGGTTCTTTTTTAATATCCTTGGTTCACTCCATAATCCAAATCTTACTGAAATTCCTTGTCCATTATTGCTTTTGCGATTTCTTCTTCTTCTATACACCGAGCTTTCCTCATTGATCATTCTAATCAAGTGATATCTAACTCTAAAGTTTTAGCTGCACAGTTTGAACTTCTCATAACTTTTGTGTTCATGTAAAAGCACGGATTCAGAAATAGAAAGAAAGAACAAAAATTAAAAACAAACTAAAATGCCTTACACTAAAGAACTAAACTAATCACCTCCCAGACAATGACACCAAAAACTTGATTGAGGTTTGGTTGTGTGTAAGTTTTAATTATTAACCCTCGCTATTTTGCAAGCGCATGGTTCGTTAGTATAGTATCAAAGGTGTCGATCCCATGAGGAGTAAACTAATCTAATCCTAAAATCTAAGGCTAGAAACAAATAATAGAAATTCAAGATGCAACGAAACTATTACGAGAATTTAATTCAGTCAATCAAATTAAGAATCAAATATGAAAATAATAATTACTAAGTAATTTGCAACACACCCAAGAATCAACCGAAATAAATTACCAATTGAGAGAAAGGAAATTGTACCTATCTTTAATGCTAACCTAACTGATTATGAATTATTGGATTATTGACTCTAGACTATCCTAGGGTTGATTACTCTCTCTGAAGTTATAACCAGTAACGCTAAATCATAAACCCTAATCAGATTATGTAGGCTGCAATATCTTGATTCACAACTTATCCAAAACCCTAATTAGTTCTAAAGTTCTCTAATAAACTATCGAAAACCTATGCAAGATCTCTCCTCGCACAAATTCTCGATCTGATTTAATATTGGTTTCTATTAAATCGCCTAACTCTCGTTAGTCCAATTTAATCGTTTTTCATTCCATTCACCCTCTTAGTTTATTATCAAATTATGCAATCACATAATAAAACCACAACAATATCCAATAAACACAGAAGCAATTATATTCTCATTAATTCAAGAATAAAATTTTGAAGGTGAGTTTAGAACATCCTCGACATTCTAGATCCTATCATCAACTTTTCAATCCAATTCTATACAATAATAAAACTAAAAGAAATAGGAAATACAATTTAAAATGGATGATGGGAGGCAACGAGGTCAAGAAAACTCCTGATCTGGGAAGTATGTTGAGTCAACTTCTTCTCCTCTTCTCTCTTCCTTTATTTCTCGATGCAAATTTTCCTTTCTCTACCTACTATTGTTTTTTATATCCTCTTGTGTTTTGGGTAACCCTAGGACTTTTTCGAGGTCGGAAAGGTCTAAAAAATCCCTCAAAACTTGACTTTCATGCGTGGTTGTGCATCTTCCTGACGTAGGCCACGATTGTGGGTAAAATTTGGTGCTTCTGTTACGATTGTGGCATTGTTTCAACTCAAATGCCTTCGACGCTCCTTCGTTCTTCATTGTTGACCTTGTAACACTAGTAAACACATCAAGGTACCTTAAAAAACATGATATTTAAGCTCAAAGACTTGTACTAACCTATAAAACACTTAAAACATAAATAATTAACATACTAACACAATTCTAACCTAAACACATACTAAGTAATTGAATTAATAGCTAAACACATATCAAAATATGCCCTAAAACATGGTGTAATTTACACTTATTAGGTACTAAAATACCATAAAGGTCTTTATGGTCTAATAAATCAATAAAACAATTGCATAATAAAAAACAATGTGTTAAGGGTTTAGGGAGATTCGAAACCTAGAAACTAATTCTCCTTATCAATAATTTCCTAAGTGCTTCCTCAATTGTCTTTTTAATTTCGGTACCTATTTTATTTTACTTGCCTTAGTTGTAGTTTCTTTTCATCAAAAACATAAAATCAATTCTTAGGCTAGATATTAGGAGAAGGGTAATGTTGATCTTTGATTTTTTCAATCAATTCGTTCGAGCAAATCATAACATTTAACCTTCAAATACTATGTGTGCACAGATCGTAGGTATAGTATAAGAGAGGTCGATCGAATGGGGAAGGAGACTAATCTAATCTTAAAAATCTAAGGCTAAAAAGATATAAAGAGAGTTAGAACATCATCATCATTATACCATCTATCATTATACAATCCATACTAACTTTATGCATGAATAAAATTGAAATGAAAAGGAAATAGAAACTTAGAATGGACAATCTGGGAAGGCAGCAATGTTAGGAAACCTCCTGATCCAAGAAGCACGTTGAGACTGCATCTTCTTCCTCCTTCTTCCTCTTCCTCTTCCTTTTTCTCTTCCTCTTTCTCTATTTATGGTTTCCAAAGGTGGCTGAATGAATACTACCTTCTCTACACACATTTGTTCTTCTTATTGGGTTTTCTATTTAGGGTAATCTAGGGTCTTTTTTGGGGTCTGAAAAGACTGAAAGGTCCATTGAAAACTGGAGTCTAGAAGTGTCCCTACGTTTGTTCCGATGCTGGCCATGATCGTGGCCTATATGACACTATCATGGCCCTTAAGTAAGCTCTCTGTCAAGATTGTTGCATGCAGGCCATGATCATAGGCTAGTTCTATTGCTTTTATCATAATCGTGGCCTGCCTGCCATGATCATGTGTTAGGAACCGTTTCCGGACCCCAACCTTCATGTAGAAAATCATAGTACTTAAGCTATTTCCAATAGAGAACACCTTAAACATTATCGGTTCATCTTCTTGCTCTGATACCATAAGGTGTCAGACCACGTTTTCGGAGCCCGATGATCGCATTCGGATAACATACAGTCACCAACTATACTTGCATTCAAAACTCCCCTCTTAAAGCTTAGCTCCGCTCTTCGAATAGTCGACTAATACGATGATAGTCAACTAGTCCATTTATCCATTTCAACCTGAATACCTCAAGAAACAGCATTGGTGAGTTCCCAATTTTACACATATACTTGCTTCGGGGCTATTGCCATAACTTTTTATATAGGCATACAATTTAGGGTTTCTTTGGATAGTTTGAAAGAGGACTTCAAGAGCTACAACTTTCATGAAGACTCAAAGACCAATTGTATCTTCTGAAGGGTTGAAAATAGGGCAGAAGATAAACTGTGGACAGCAACACAGAAGAAGTTGTGAACAGTAACACAAACGAAGTTCGTGAACAGTAACACAGACGAAGTCTGTGAACAGTAACATAGAGGAATCTTTGTACAGTAACAAAGACGAATCTGTGTATAGTAACACAGACGATACTCTTCAACTAATATAACTTCTTAACTCCTCATTATCCTTTGTGTCCTATCCTCTATAGTTGACTTTTATCTTCTGTGTTGACCACTTATCGTCTGTGGTCTATCCTCTATAGTTGGCTTTTATCTTTTGTGTTGACCACTTATCGTCTGTGGTCTATCCTCTATGTTCTATCTTCTATGTGATGACGTGTCCTCTGTGTTCTGACGTCATCACAGACGATACTTCTACTCTTTATTCATCCTTTCCTCTGTGTTCTGATGTCAACACAGAGGATTCTTCTACTCTTTATTCATCCTTCCCTCTGTGTTTTGAAGTCAGCACAGAGGATAGTTCTACTCTTTATTCCTCCTTCCCTCTGTGTTCTGACATCAGCACAGAGGATACTTCTACTCTTTATTCCTCATTGCCTCTGTGTTCGGATGTCAGCACAGAGGATACTTCTATTCTTTATTCCCCCTTCCCTCTGTGTTCTGACGTCAGCACAGAGGATACTTCTACTCTTTATTCCTCCTTACTTCTGTGTTCTGACGTCAACACAGACGATAGTTCTCCTTCTAAATTTCCCTTGCCTCTGTGATGTGACGTCATCACAGACGGTATTCTTCTTCTAATTTTTCCTTGCCTCTGTGTTGTGACGTCATCACAGATGATATTCTTCCTCTGTATTTTTCCTTTGCATCTACCTTATTTAATGCAATCCATCAACCTTCTCAACCTCTCTTATTCATTCAACTCTCAGGTCAGAATCTCCCAAACACAAACATCAATCTCTTCTCAAACCTTAAAATTATTTGATCAACACATGCAACGTAAAACTCAATAGAAATCATAATCATGCGCAATTCATATATATATATATATATATATATATTTCATTCATCCTCAAATAAATATTTGTTTTACAAGGCTTTAATAACCTTACAAGTCATAATTCATCAGTATACTTAACCAATAAAACTTGAAAGGTGGCTAAAGCCTTAAGTTCTCAAAAATCAATCTTAAGATTACAAAAGAAAACATGAGACTAGGGAGCTGCCCTGTCTCTTGACTTACTCACTTTCTTGTTCTTCACCTGAATTACACAGAATTTGGAGGGGGTGAGCTTAAAGCTCGTGGGTAACAGGTTTATAATTTAGGAACAAGTAGAAAACCTTTTTGCACATATAAAACATGTTTAGTTGCAAACCGTGCATGCATTCATCTTATCAAACAAATCATGAGCACATCAGAATGGTTCAGGTGGATCCAAAACAGAACGTACTACACATTTCCCTTAAGGATTATGTAGCCGTGAATAGAACGTATTATCGCAATTCCATTTTATGGTATTGCGTAGCCGTGAACTTATGGGAGTCCATGAAGGAGCTCCATGCCACTAGTTGGCAGGCGGGAGAAGCTTTTAGACAAGTGCACTTGACTTAACTTAGGGGACCACCACATACCTACATAACACATATATTTCATGACTTGAATACTTACTGCCCAAAATGGCAATTCTTGGAAACTTGTTTTTCATATCCTAAAACATGATTTCATAAAATTGAAACTTTTTGAAGAAAACATTTTTGTTTTTAAAACATGCAGCAAAAAATACACCTTTTTGCTACTCTAAACGAAGAACAAACAAATGCACATTAAAAGAAAACGTTTATGGCTTATTGCTTCATCATAAAACTGTAACCTACCTTAAAAATCCTTGCTTGCTTAGGTATTAGACTTAAGGATGTCTTTCCCTTTTTTATTTTGCCTCTCTTGAACCCTTCCTTGATTTCCTTCATAAAGACACAACTCCTATTCAGCAGAAATTCGGATTTGACTAGCCCATAATAGACATTCACTAAAATAGATTCTAGAATACTTAACCAACATATTTCTTAAGTTTTTTGAGCCAAAACCTTTCAAAAATCCAAGAGATAAAAACTCCTCTCCAAATAATGAGATTCTTAGCTCCAAAGATGGCTCTTTCCTTCCTCTTTCTTTTTCCCCATTTGAGTAACCTCAGATTCTCTTTTTAAGCCTTAGAAAAATTGTGACCTAGTTAAAATCTCTATTCTTTTCACTCTTCTTCAAAACCTCTCTTCTTCTTTTCTTTCTCTTCTTTCCTCTCCCATTCTCGTTTTTCACTCTTCTAAGATGACAAGAGAACAATTCCTTTTCCCATTTTACCCTTAATGAGTCCCAAAAGTCCACTTTACCCTTCCTTATAAACTTAAGCTCTTTTGGTAATTAAGTTACATGCCAAAAATGCCCTCAATTCATTCTTGTGCATTTATTTCACTAACTAGCGAAATAAACTTTTACTTATATTGTAATAAATAATTAATCTCCAAAAATGATTCTATTATGATCCCAAAAATTATTCTAAGGCAAAAATTCAAATCTCATGCTTATTCCATAAACTATTATGCTTAATTTAACAAAAAATTCCGGGGACTAACATCATAGGCCTATGTTATGTCCGGTGTTCCTCCAAAACTCCTCCACTCTTTATTATTAACCCTAAAACAATATCAAACACATCAAGATACATCAAAACATAATATTTAAACTAAAAAACTTGTACTAACCTATAAAAACACTTAAAACACAAATAATTAACTAACTATAACTAACACAACTCCAACCTAAATACATACTAAATGATTGAATTAATAGCACATATCAAACTATTCCCTAAAACACGATGCAATTTACACTTATCAACATCCCTACACTTAATATTTGCTTGTCCTTAAGCAAATAAAACAATAAACAAAATAAAAGTATAAAGCACACAATGCATTAATGAAATAATAACTTTAACTAAACGAAACAAATTTAACTTTAAGCACAATCATTGAAGTTATTCCAAATTATTAATATGCAAAATCTGTGTCTAGGAATTCTGGATTAAATATACATATTAATCAAAATTTAAATGTTAAATTTGTTCACCCTTTTCAATTGTACACGCACATTAATACTATTTGGTCAATCAAACTTCGTAACTAATCCTAAGTACATTTTCATGAAAAGTTAAGCTACTTACAAGTTCGGTAGGTTTTTATTCAAAAAACTCTTTTTTTGTTACCTTTTGTGGGCATGGACCTAGTCTTTTTACACAGAGGCAAACATTGGTGATGAATGTCGATTTGGTTACTCGATTAAGTCATGTTTTTAGTAAGTTACTTGGTTGCAACGTCATTACTTATAAAATTTTTAATTAATGGCTACCTTGTTGCTTTATCTACTCTTTTCCATGAAAAAAATACTAGCAAAGCTACTTAGTCGAAAGAACTAAAATTATGAACTAATGTGACAACTTATAGGGTGATAAACTAACACTGAATCCTAATTAACTTGCATATTTTATCCAAAGAACCTGGATCACTAATTTCGTGAGCTAATGACTCTTCACAACCTAATAGATTATGTTCAAAATTAAATCAGTTTCATTCCATTTAAGCCATCGATATATTCACACAATTCATAATACGCAAACTAAACACACTAATATAATAATATGCAAAATTCACATTCAAAGTAAAACATACAATCCTCACCACACTTGAACAATACATTGTTGGGAGGATTGTGTGTTTTGTCAAACAAACAAACACACATGGAAGGAAATAGTAGAAAATAAAATAAAAAGAAAAAATAATAAATTAAAAAAGGGTTAGAACAAAACCTCATAGTGATGGAGTTGATGATGGTGAGGTGTTGAGACCAAATCAGCCTGACACTCGAGATAGTTGTATTATCTTAGAATTGCTTAAAAGGGGTGAGAGTATTAGTGATCCCTGATCATTTAAAATCATTAAAATTTTATTTAAAATTAAAAACAACTCTAACTAAACATAATAATTTAAATATAACTACTGAATATGCTAATTTATGGTCATTAGCTTGACCTTGTATCATTGGAAACTCAGCTGGGATCAATTATGAGCAGTGTGCTTCCACCTTTTTCGTTCAACATCAGTTTTGTAACCTGTAAGTATGCTATGAATTGCAAAATGATTAGAAGGACAATATTGATAAAATTATAAATGTCCTTTTTTTGAGTGAGCTACTAACAAAACAGGGAATAAGAAAAGTCCTTGAATCTTCCATGGAATCTATTAGTTTTCCCAGTAAGAGGATGAAATGTTCTCTTTTTGGTTCTCCCTCATATCCTCTTCTTTTTTAGCTTCTTGAGTAGAGATTTCCATAGCTTCTTTAAACTTGGTGTCTATTGTTAACTATTCTCTATCCTTTTGTTCTTCAAAGATTCGAGCAAATCAATTTTTTTGAAAGAGTAGCCCTCCTCCAGATTCTTTAATACATCATTTGGTCATCACTAATCCGAATGATGAGGTTCTTTTCATGGACATCTACCTAAGTTTTTTCGATGTTCAAGCATGGTATACCAAGATCTAGGGAATAATAAGGAGGGTTATTATTCTTTTCATCATCCTCTTTCTTTATCTTTTGGTCTTCTACAAGATGGGGTTTAGCTTGATTTCTTACTAGTTTTTCCTGCTGTTCCCCATTTCTAAGTATAAAAGCCTCATATTGCTTTCGTTGGTGTAATTGCATATTTCTCAGAAAGTCTTCCACACTTCTCTTACAAAAATTCATAGGAAGGTTATCTCACTTAAATCTACAGGTTATGAATAGTAGAGGCATAATTTTTCGTTACTTGATCAAATTACTCTTTCAGTCTCTTCTGGGTCTCTTCCACGTTTGTTAGCTTATCCATGATTTTGTCCAATTTGGAATCCCACGAACTAGACTCATTTTACTGAAATCCTAATAGGTCTTGATGTCCCTTGTGAGTACTTGCATTGCTAGACTAATAGAAATCTGAGTGGTTCTGCCACACCGAAGTGTACATGTTCATATAAGGATGATGATTTCTCTAAATAAATTAGGGCTCTTTAAAATTCACAAGACTCTTTTGCTCCCTATAATATATATCCTCCATGATCATTCCTTTTATCTATTCTTGATATCTAATTTTCTGGATTCTTCATTGCTGCCTTATAATGTCCAAATCAATGTTTTTTTGACTTTTTGCCCAAACTTCCTACATCTTTTTTCCTTCTTATGATTGGTTAACAAATCACAAAAGATAGTGAAATGCCTTAGACTATAAGAATTAAACTAATTCTACACCTCCTCGGCCATGGTGTCAAAAAATTGTTAATCTTCGATTTCAGAAATCAATTTGTTTAGGTAAGTCTTAATATTTAGCCCTCAAATACTACAAGCGTATGGATCGCAGGTGTAGTATAAGAGAGGTTGATCCCACGAGGAGGGAGACTAATCTAATCGTAAAAATCTATTTCTAAAAAGATATAAAACTGAAAATAAAATAATGTAATGGAAAGTAAATACAATAATTGAATTCAAACAATTAAATCAGAAATTAAACCCGAAGGAATTAACAATTGAGCAATAAGCAATCACAGTGGAAATCAATCAAAGAAATTACTAAGTTATGAGAAAGGGGATTTTACATATCATTAATACTAACCTAGGTGATTATGTGTTAATAGATTCTTGGTTTTAAAGGATCCTAGGGCTGATTACTCTCTCTCGAGTTATGACCATTAAACCCTAATTAGAATATGAAATTTGTAATCTCTCAATTAACAAAAAGCTAACAACCCTAATTTGATCTAAAACACTTTAATAAACTATCAAGTCTCACACAGGATCTCTATCTGCACAATTACCAATATGATTAGTTATGGGTTCTATTGAATTGCCTAACTCTTATTAATTTGATCCAATTGTTTTAATCCAATTCACCCTCTCAGCTTATTACTGAAGTATGCAAGAAATGCAAAAAAATCACAATACCCAATTCAAATAACAAAAAAACAACCTAGATAACGTTAAATCTAAATAAAATCCCAAAGGAGAGTTAGAACATCATCATCATTCTACCATCTATCATCATACAATCCATCCCAACTTTATATATGAATAAAATTGAAACAAAAAGGAAATAGAAACTTAGAATGGACGATCTGGGAAGGTAGTAATATGGAGAAACCTCCTGATCTCGGAAGCATGTCAAGGCTGCTTCTTCTTCCTCCTTCTTTCTTTTCGTCTTCCTCTTCCTCTTTTTTTTCTTCTTTCTCTTTTTAGGGTTTCCAAAAGTGGTTGAATGAATACTACCTCTTCTGCTCACATTTTTTCTTCTTATAGGCTTTTCTATTTAGGGTAACTAAGGTTTTTTTGGGGGTTCGAAAAGTCTGTCAAAAAACTTGAGTCTGGAAGTATCCCCACATTTTTCTTGTTTTTAGTCATAATCGTGGCCATATAATATAATTGTGGCACTTAAGTAAGCTCTCTTTCATGATCGTGGAATGTAAGCCACGATCATGAGCCAATTCCAGTGCTTCTATTATGATTGTGGCCTACCTTCTGTGATCGTAGGCCTCTGTTGTATCCCAGGTTCCTTTCGAAACTCTTCTATTTTTTGATATTGACCCTAAAACACTAGCAAACACATTAAGATACCTTAAAAACATAATATTTAAGCTCAAATGTTGTACGAACCCATAGAAACATTTAAAACATAAATACTTAACAAATTAACACAATTCTAACCTAAGCACATACATGTTAATGACATTGTAATTTTTTTCTGGTGAAGGGAAAGTACATGATAATTTTTCTTTTATAATTATTAAAAAGATTCAAATATTGTTAAAGATGCTGGAACCCCTCCCCGGGCGGGCCCATGGGCTGACGTCCTGCGTGACATCTGGACCCGTGGCCCACGGGGGAGGAATTCCCCACCAGGGATGCTTAAAACGAGCAAATTTATTTAATT
>JANZXR010000003.1:15564509-15602576 GCA_027575705.1 Erythroxylum echinodendron
TTAATTAAAATATTATAATTAACTAATAATATAATTAAAATATTCATAAGGAGGGGTTTTCTTGTAAATTTATGTGTGTGTTTTGTTTCTGTCTCTGTCTCCGTCTTCGTTTTCTTGTCCTCTGGTTTTGGAAGGAACAAAAATTTTATGTCTCTGTTTCCGGAGTCAGGACAGAAATTGGTGGGGACAGCAAGCAAACAGGTCGGGGACATAATTTTTCTGTCCCTGTCTTCTGTCCCCACCCATGGGGATAGCATCCAAACGTAGGGTAAGTGCCCTTCTGTCTGTTGCCCACTCTTGAATATGGTATCTTGTGCCTCTAAAAGGTGCAAGTAAGCCAGGACCATTGGTATAGCCAGCATCTACTAAGTAGTAATTTCGTATAAGTAAATGACACTATTACTATTGTATCTGTAATCAAACTTTAAAAAACATATTGCACATTTCTAACAATTCGTATCTTACATACCCCTTGGAACTTGAAGTCCATTAGGCCTACTAACAGCATCATGCAGAACCCTTAAATCCGCTGCTGATCCCATCCAGTAAGAATATAAACAAAGTTTAAGTTCTTATCACACACTCCTAAAACATTAGTGCATATTTTCCCTTCCTACCTCTATATCTGGGCTTGTCTGCATGGGGAACTGTTATGTCTAAATAGGTCCCATCTAGAGCACCAAGGCAACCCTTTGTTTAAAATTCCAACAAAAAAAGTTCTCGTTAACTAATTTAATAAAGTTAAATTAGACAATATATTGTAGCTAAATAAATTTACTAACCTTAAACCATTTCCATCTATTGTCTGTGCAATCTTCAGGAATTGGTATGAGCTTGACATACAACAGATGTTGAAGCTTGATTACAGCCTTCAACACACTATGGAAGACCCTACTTATTGTTTCTCCTGACCTTATAAACCAAACTTGTAATACTCTATTAGATTCATTTTGTTTCGTAGGAATATTAAAACTTTTTCTTCAATGGGCACATGGCCATTATTCGTCAACCCACCATGGACCTTAAGCATTTCACGTAACAATGTAAATGCATTACTGTCCATCCTTAAATCCCACTGGCTATTGCTATCACCCTCATGCAAAATCCTATGTATATTGGCTTCCCTAGTTGGTACTGTCAATGCCTTACTACCTTTAGCATTTTCACTTCTATGTGGTTTTTTGGTGTATAAATACAAGCAAAACAACATGACCATTCTCATCAAATCCAATTACCCATTCCAAAGCTCAAACAAAACCAAACACTTAAACATATCATCATGATCCATTGACTCTAATTTTGTAACAAAAATTGTCTGCAAAGAGTAAACAATATAATGATCATAAACTACATTTGTATATATGTATAGAATAGTAAGATTTGTAAATATGTATAGAATAGTAAGATCTCAATAATTGAAAGATGAAGTAACATTTTTTACCTTGAAATTCCTTATTCAAAATGGCATTCATAAACATAACTCACACAAGTAAAATCAATATAGAAGAAATGCAACCGTTCGTAAAATCAATATATCATCAAGATTCAATCACATTTTCATTAAAGTTGAAGAAATATGTATCAAAGGACATACAATTTAATTGCTTAGTTTATGAACAAAGTTAAAAGGTAAATGTCAATTACCAAAAAAAAACGACCTTAATGACCTTAATATCAATTATCTAAAGCATGATTGTTGGAGAACCGCATAAATCTATTGTTGGCATACTGCAGTAACAATTATTGATTACCTAATCAGTTGTCTCAGATGGTACGTTTCCAACTGAAATTTTTTTCCAACAACTAAAAAAATTGACTATATTTAAGTCATAGTACAGTGGATTTGAGTATATAGATTGATTGGGTTTAACTGATTGGGAAGTTAAATGTTTTGAGAGTAGGCCATAAAGTAGGAGAATAAAAATGGTAAGTTACACTACTACGTGAGTTTGGTTTAGCTAATTGAGTACAACTTTTTATAATACAACCGGATTTGAGTTGTTGGAACCAGATTATCTGTGATAAAGAAGTAATGGATTGAATTAATGTACATTAATTGAGAAGTCCCTTTAAATCATATCAGATTTCACCAAATCTAGCAAGAATAACTTATCACATTTTAACTAAACTAATCTTTGATTAATTTAATACCTTATAGGGTATCATGACTTTCCATAAACAATAAGAGCACAATATTAAAGGCATTCCTACATCTCATTCCAACAAATCTCAAAGAAGAGAAACCACAAAACTTCAACTACAAAATTGAATGAATACTGCGGCTAAGACTATCTGAGCATCTCATTTTGCTCCACAAATAATGTTTGCTGGATAAGGGTACAAATAGAGATCTTTTGATGTTCAAGCTAAAGGTAAAGTTTGACCTAAAATAATTATGGGGTAGCTAGTAAAAATCTTATGGCCAACTTGATGGCAACACCTCCAGGCTTCACCTCAATTACCCCACTATCAATCCAAATCCAAATTTGTAGTCTTACTTCCTATGGTCTAACTGCAAAACATAAATACACTATATTCTCCCTTATGATATATGGCCTAAACTTTTGATTAACTAGTGCAGGTCCCTCTTTCCATTTCATAGCTATGCATATATGTGACTTAAAGGGGATAGGTTTACATCTATAATTTGACCTAGACTAGTATAAAAGGCAAGAAAAAGTATAGGCAACTTTCTCTATGTTGGCAAGTATTCCAAAGATGATTTCACGAGTTACAAAGAGGAACAATTATGTCTCCTAATGTACATATTCTTATCACAATTTTACTATTTATGTATTAATTAATAAAGTGTTTAAAATACTATTGAATGAGCATATATTCACTTATGTTGATATATAATTTCTATGCTTTTGTCTTCTTTGTAAGTATCGAAAGGTATATCCCCAAATCATGGTAGATATTGACATCTTAACATCCTATTGTTCTTGAAATGAATGACGTCATCTACTTGAATATTACGAATCAATTGCATCACTAACCAATCTCCAATTGACCTTACCCATTTGTCTCCATACAAAATCTTCTTTTACATGGACAGAGAACTCAACAATATGATCAATGATTTTAATATCATGCAATAAGACAATGATCACTCAAACATTCTAATAATTAAACTTCTTTAAAATTGCAAATGCTTCCCTTAATAGTCATTCACGTATGTATACACCAATGATTTTAAAACCGGACTAGCTAGTTTGACCTGAATAAATATGAACCGACCTGGTTTTTGGTCCGGTTTGTGTTCATAACCTTTAAGAGAAAAAACCGGCCGATTTAATAATAAACCGGCCAGTTTCTTAATAAAAACTAGACAGGTTTTAGAAAACCAACCAAGTAAACCTTTAAGCACCTGAAAGAGTAATCCTTATAACTATATGGGACCCACATGGGACCGACACAAGCATCAAAAGACTATGCTCCTTTGGAAAGCTGGCTCTGCATATGAAATTGTGCGTGTACGTGATTGTCACTGACAATCTCCCATTTTAAGAGAATGCAGTAATCTTGGAAGAAAAGGTTGAGATTTTAATGGTAAAAAAATATTCAGAATTTTGAATGATTTTTTAATAATTTTCTTACATAATTTAACTAATAAATTATATTTTATTTTTATATTTTTATTTTTTAATTGAAAATTATTTTGAATTATAATTGATAAAAATAAATTATCATTTTTATCTTTAAAAATACTATATTTATTTATCCTCACTAGTAAATTATATTTTTCAAATTTTAGGTTCTTTATTTATTTCCTTATACTTTAATTGAAATTTTTTAAATTATTATTGTTAAAAACTAATTATTATTTTTATCATAAATTTGGTTAATAAGTTTAATTATTGGTTAATATAAATTAGTAATGTTGTTTAATATAATTTTAAAAGTTAAAAAAATTGACATATTGGTTATAAAAGAGCAATTTTACCAGTTGCTCTAAGATTTATCCTCAATTTAATATAATTTAATAATGTAATAAAAATAATATTTAAACTATAAAGAAATATTTTTGAGCTTTTAAATAAATAATAATATAGAAATATAATTTTTATTTTAAAATTTTATGATAGATTCGGTTGTAGTTTAAATTATTAAATTTTATTAGTTTATTATATATTTATATGCATTATTAGCATATTTTTATTTCTAAAATATTTTATTTTATACTATATTTTATTTGTTTTGTAATTTTTATTTCTTATTTATTATATACCGGTTTTATAACGGTTTAATACCGGTTAAACCTTTAAACCTTAAACCTTTTCTTTGACCGATTTAATCTCCGGTTCGGTTTTTAAAACATTGGTATACACAACAAACAAAGAATATTCTCAGATCAAGGTAAGATAAAGAAGGACTTACCACTTTGTGCAGAAGTCGTCTAATTTCAAGTTTCCAAATGCGAGAAGATTGATGTAGAACTAATGCGAGTAGCACACCCTGTAAGTGTAAATTTCAGAAGATTGATTCACTGACACAAGTGGAATATAAATCAAAAGTTACAACTCCATGCAGATTAATTTAATTTGCTACAACTATCTACATATGAGATTAACATAAACAAAATCTTACAGTCCTATAAATATATCACAAATCACCGACTAACAACAATGCTGGTGTTTCTATAAAAGCAGAGAAGAGGAAAAGAGATAGAGTTGAAAATGGCCTTTCACCGAATTCGGTTTTGTTGATGGAAAAACCCATGAACAGAACGTAATGCCTTGCCCAATCAATATCCATCAACAAAACTGAATCCCTTACCCCTTCAACACCCATCAACAACACATAAACATAACTCCATAACCAACATCCCTTACCCATTCGAAACCCATTACCCATACCTTAGAAAAACAAAAAACTATGGGATGAAAGAGTCTTACCTAGAAGAGAGGATAAATAGTCGAACGCTGGGTTGGCTTGAAGGGAGAGTGACGTTTCTAGAGAAGACAATTTGGAGGTACAGAACGTGAAAAATGAGAACATTTTCACAATCTGCTCTTGTGAACAGAAAAACCAATTACTTTACCTTTCACCGCAGAGACGAAGCAGAGAGAAGAAGGAGAGTTCCGACAAAGGACGTGATTTAGGTTTCAATCGGAAAATTGACGAGGGTGTGTTTGATACCTTTCACTATGGAGACGAAGCAGACGGAAGAAGGAGAGCTGTTACAGAGATTTGCAAGGGACGTGTTAGGTTTCTTCTGTAATTCACAAGGCTATTTTTGACATTTCCTGTTCTTGTCCGTAGGACAAGAATTCTTGTACTACAGTTTTGGAAGGAACATAAATTTATGTCCTTATCCTCTGAAGACGGAACAAAAATAGGTAAAGACAGCAAGCAAATAGGACGGAGGACAGAACTTTTGTGTCCTTGTCCACTGTCCTCACCTATGAAGACAACAACCAAACGTAGGGTTAAAATCATCTCATGCTTTTATATATACATATATATTCGATTTCATGAATATCGTGCATTTAATGTATAGATAAGTAATCGCTTTTTATGAACCCATGATTATCTATACATACACGGCAGAAAAACCAAAACCAAAAGAAAAAAATGAGGGTCCTGCATTTTTTATTGTCAAACTTCTCTCACACTTTCCAAGATAATCACATTGACAAAGCTTTAGGCATCAGAAACTAAACGCATGGATTAAATCATTACTAGGGTGGAGTTGTACTCGAATAACTATCTCAAATCACACTTATGTTTGAAACATAACCAAAACACATATGTCGTTTCGTCTTGTAACAAAAAGGAAACAAACAAAAGCGTGAACCGAAAACTTAAAATACGAAGAAAAAATTTAACAGGCAATTATGCGATATTTCAAGAGAAAACATAAAATTTAGAACCTGACTCTGATATCATATGTAAACGTAATTTATTGCATAAGCATAATCACAATAATTCTTTAGCCTAGATTTGAAAATTCTATGTTTAAATGAAACATATAAATATAAAGTACATATCTCAATCCATAAACGTAAGTTTAATTAAATCAAACCCTTCCAAAAGATTGAATGTGAAAAAACTTCTTTATCTTCTCTTTTCCTCGATAATTCTGCTTTTTAATGGTGAATATAAATAGAGTTGTATATCTGTGTAAGAGAGGATCAGTTTCAAATTAAATAAAGATATATTTGAACCGTTACCATCAAATGGTATGTCTAAAATAAAATCTTATCTTAATTTGTTAACATTATCTTCTTTCATCAAATTGACCAATCGTAAGTTAGCATTTAATATTATTAAAACCATAATTATTTAATGAGCCACATATTAAATATATATAGGTTTTTCATTCTCCCACTTGGCTCATTAATTGGAAAACGTTATATCATGGTTTAATAATAAATAAACATTCAACTTTTGCTAAATTCTTTAATTTTGATTATATCATAAATCATAATTAAATAAAAACACTAATAAGAGTCACAGTGGTTTCACATCTTAACAAACGACATAATTTCTTCCACGTATTACAATATTAGCACTTTATTCAATATGATCCATAAATAAGAAACATATTAATGGTCCAAATACAAACATCATAAATCTCAATAATGGTATCTCGTAATACCCATTCTTTCAACATGTTCTTTAAAGACTTTTAGTGCCAATCCTTTCGTCTAAACTAAACAAAAACACTAACGTTTCATAACATGTTCTTTAAAGACTTTTAGTGTCAATCCTTTCGTCAAAACTCAACAAAAACACTAACGTTTCATCATTGAAACGTCAGAACAAAGAGCTATAACAATTCCAAGTATTCTAAAAAAATTTCACACAAACCACACTCATAGACAGCCCTACAAAGTCACAAGAAATTAGAGAAAGAACACACCCAATCAACCGAAAATGCACCTACCTAATCTGGAAAAATCTACAAATATTAGCTTCCGAAGATCACTCAAAATCCTAAAAATCCAGCTGCCAAGTCACCATTTCTTTATCGATTTTTCTCACACAAGATAGCAAACAAACAACCCCAAAAATTATGTGAAACGCAGCAACAATGCAGCTGCAAAATAGTTGATGGAATCTCCAAAAATCCAGCTTCCTTAAATAGTCATTATCTCCAAAATAGGTCATCAAATAATAGTCAAAAATCACCAAACAACTACATCTTATATTATTCAAGATATGGTGATTTGATTCCAATTAAATTCTATCCTCATTAGGATTTTAATCTTCACATAAGAGGCCCACATAAGATAGATAACTTAGTAATGTAAAATTTAAAGATGTCCAACTTTGTCCAATTACAAATAGTGCCCAAAATTAATTAATAAGATAACTTAGCACATATCTTAACTCTGGATTAAATCAGCAATTTGGTATAAGTAATGAATGGTTCTCAATTAGAGATTCTTTGATGTTAATTGTTCTTGGTCGGGTAAGTGTAACATTTATCAGATCTTTTGTTTAATTGTCTTCTCGTTAAGCGATCTTTCATGTTCGCTTCAATATACTGTATCATGATATTTATTAAAAAAACCACATCAGGCATGTCTGTCTTTGAAATGAATTTAAAGCACTTGATAGCTGTCCTTGAATAATCATTCATGGTTTTTTGACCTAGAATTTTATGCTACTTAGACCATTCTGACTTCTTCATGAGCAATAAAAATAATCACTTTTTATCTTTTACAAGATTCTTTCAAGTCGATTGTCATGTTAGCAACAAAATTATGTCATGAAGTAATGGAAGCTAAACTTTTTGTAACTCTCATGTTCATATCAACTGGAAGGAGTGTAATTGGAGGGTTAATTGGTGTCGATGTTTTTGGAATCACTAAGAGCAACTTTGATGACTTGATGATAGTGATATACTCTGCAATATTAGCTTGTTATTACCTTTGTCCCTATTAGGGCTTCTATCTAAGGATACCTTTTCCAATGAGAATGCAGATATTGAGATGAAATCAAATTGAAATTGAGATGGTCTCCATTGGATTCTATTCATTGTTTCTATTCCTTATAATCTTTGATGGTGTTTCTAGACATATTTTAATTTGTGAAATTTTTTCTTCCTATTATTTTGTTTATAAGGAATGCTCAAATGATTTAGGATCAACTATTAATGTTATACTATTTTTGTTTGTACAATTGGACGATATATGTATAATTTTACCTATGTAAAGAATGTTCAACATTTTGAATTAATAAGGTTTTTATAATTTAATTTTATAATAATAACTCAATAATTTACAGCAAAAAATATTAATTCATTATCTACAAATCGTTGCAAATTTTTAAATATTATAGATTATGCAAAAAGCTATAAAAAATATTTGACAATGTTTTCACGCACTTGTAGCAAAAGATTTTACTTAACATAGTTAAAAATGTATTTACAAAATTAGAAAAATGTAATAAACTATATATCACTACCAATGCATAAAATGTAGTAAAAAAGTATTAGCTAGAATTTTTTTTGCCTATTATGTAGCAGCAAAATTTTTCTTACTAATATTGACTTATACTTGATATATGACTACATATTTATAGTGTTTTGGGTACAAAAGAAATTCATTGCTAATAATATTTGTCTATGATTATTAGAAACGTTGCTTATAGTTTTTTACTATTTGAGAATTAACAACGTTTCATGCTACAAAATGGAAACATCATAAATAATTATGCTTTATATATATATATATATTTTTTGATAAATTGACTATGTCTTTGCTATTGACTATAATCTAAGTGCTTGTCGTAGTATTAACTTGCCAGTATAATGAATGGATTGACACGGTAGAATAGCCTGGGAACTCTAGACCTTATACTGCGTTCATAACATTTGGATGCTTAGTACATGATATTTGACAGGAAAGAAATACGAAGATTCAAACATTTTAAGCAAAGTGATCACCCTGTAATGCAGAGTCTTCAAAGTTGGACTAGGAAAATTATTCTGTTAAGAGCCTGTAATTTACAACTGATCAAGGAAATGATAAATAGATAGAATATAGTGCATCAAATAAATTGATTACTGACCAACTACTGAAGACAATCTGTTGAAAATTAATTAAGAAGAGACTCCCTAACGATATTTTGTTATTTAAATCTCATCTTCTCTTATTCGAGTTGAGGGATAGAAATTTAGCTTGGCATAGTCATTTTACTGTCCTTTTGTGGCCTTTATTATTATTTATTTATTTATTTATTTCAATAATGCTATCATTTTAATTAAAATTTTCAAATCTATGAAAAAGATGATGCATCTTGCTAGATTTGCTAAGAATTTTTATACCAAATCTCGTTTATCTTGTATAAATAAACTATAGTTAACTTCAACATGCAACCCACATATATTGATAAACATCCGATATATCTTAGTAACTGCAAAGTGAGATGCCAAGGAATCTCTTGCGATCTTGACGTTATATATATATATATAGCTCCTATGATGTTAGACAATATGAACTGGAAAAAAAATAAATTAGGCAATATGATAAAATTTTGTTAGCAAAGTTTCATATATTAATATATTATATTATACGAAAATCCAAAGAAGTTAAATTTACTGAGTTCACAGGTGAAAGAGGGAAGCAAATGTATGTAAATTGTATCCATCAAGTCAATTCTTTAACGAAAAGTTTTGTAACCAAGTCAGGTCAACCTTCGCAATCTTCCAACCAAAACTATAAGGCCTAGCAAATTTCGCAATAGACATACCGCACAGGTCCCACCCGCAAAGTACATGAGGGAAGGAAACTGAGTTCTGAACCTTCTATACATTTTCCTCTCTATTTTTATGTCTTTAACCTAACGCGTCTTCTGTTCCTTTCTTTTACAAGTCACCACAACTCCTACATCTTGCCTTGATTAATTTTTCTTTATTACTTTGTCTGTCGTTGACCCTTTTTAGTCCTCAATATATACACCTAACAAATTGTATCCTCGCAATTCTTTCTCGAACAACCCATTTCTCATTCCTCTACATAACCATCTCTACTGTTTTGTTTTAAGTCCGCTAATATTGGCTAGCTAGCTAGCTCTTATAATGGGCAACTATATTTCTTGTACTCTGGCCACCCCTTTGGTCAGAACAGCAAAGGCTTCAAGGGTTATCCTTCCCGGTGGAGAAATCAAACAATTCCGGGAACCCTTGAAAGCTGCGGAGCTCATGCTTGAACGCCCCAACTTTTTTCTCGCAAACTCTGCGTCTCTTCATATAGGTAGAAGATTCTCTGCTCTTAGCGCTGACGAGGACTTGGAACTTGGCAACGTTTACATAATGTTTCCAATGAAGAGATTGAGCTCTGTGGTGACTGCAACTGATATGGCGGTGTTCTTCATGGCTGCAAATTCTGCAGCTAAGAGAATATCTGGAGGGAATAAGGATGTCCGGGTCTCGCTGGAGTCCTCGGGAGATAACAACGTACAAGAAAGCCATAGGAAAAGTGAGGACGGTGGACCGAGGTTTAGCTTAGAGGGTGTTGAGGGGCTCTCTGCGTCGGGGTTTCAGTACAGATTATCCAGGTGTAGATCCAGAAAACCATCTCTTGAGACCATTAACGAAGAAGCAGTGGTTCGCTGAAGCTTGTAAGTGTTTTCATGAGTGGTGTAGAAACTAGAGAGAACTCTTCCATGTTCCAATTGTTCTCTCTTTCTATTTGCTCTTTCCATTGTTGGCAAACTCAGAGAGTTAACTGTCCAACAGGTAAAATTCCGTGAAGCTGACAATGATCACCAAACATATTATATATATACATCGATTCCTGTGACTAGTCAAATATTAACTATTGCTGTGTCTTTATTCAAAAGCAAGTAGCTAGCTGTTATCTTACTTTGTAAATTATGATAATAATTATAGGTAATAATGGATATAATTATATCAATTATCCAAGTGTAATTGTTACGTAGCGAGCAACTATATTTGAGCTTCACAATTTAAAACCTTAATTAGTTTATACTAAACCCCTTTGAGGACCGAATCACTACTGACTTTGTCAGCATAGTTTTGTTCCTTTTCAACTTGCAAAGATAAAATGGGAACAACCTCTCTATGTAGTTTTAACATACGGCATAACAATCCTTGCAACTTCTCGCCAGCAGTAATAACAAGGAGAAAAAAAAAAAGCTTCATTATAATACACTAGTTTAAGCTGTGGAAAATATTTTGAGGAGAGTCCAACATAAATAAAAATAGAAATTAATAAGTCTCCGATGAATAAAAGTGGTCAAGAAAAGAGGGAGGAATTTCTTAACATAAATTGTAGGATGGACGGAAGTATCAGTGTTCACATAGGAGGTGTCTAGGGCAGGCATCTTGGACTAGCTCTAGTCCAAACCAGCAAAGCTAGCCGTACACGAAATTGTCCAATTGACTCGGGATGTCTATTTCCCATTTTAAGATAGTTGATATAATAATTTAGGTTGCTGAATAAACCTGACCATTTCATCCAATTCCAACAATCATGGTCTAGTCTGAATTTAGGAATTTGAGGAATGCGATTGTAATAAAAAACAATCAAAGAGCAACTACATTTATTTTACATTTTTTTGCTATCATATATGTAAGGCCTCGCTATTGTTATAACACTAGCACACTCTTGATTGCTTAATCAACAGCTTATAATTCAATCACAAAATGTATATATGAAAATTATCACGAGTGATGTCAAAAAAAAACCATAAAATCAAATCACTGAAAAAATATTTAAAAACTTTGATCATTCAATCTTAGAATGCAATAATACTATTATCTCGGAGTTGAGAGAAAAATAATAAGTTAAAATTAAATATGAGACAATTTTGTAAGTTTTGGGTTTATTTGATAAATTAAACTGATAATTAAAAATTTTGTTAAAAATTAGAGATAAGATTGCATATTCTTGAACTTTTTTAAGTCTTATATATTAACAAAATTTTTATCGAATTGTTGTTATTATTATTATTGTTAATTAATGATAGCATAATAATGTAATCAAGTTTTAGTGTTGTGCTTGAACTTAAATCTAAAAATATATATCTAGTTTTAAATTAAAAAAAGTTGTCCCAATATAGTAACTGTTTTGGTCGGAGAGCTTCTAGAAATTAATTACATACGTATACTCTGCTATGAATCACAAGTTGAGTAGGGACATGGAAAGACAGTAGACGCTGGTGAAAGGCAAAGACTTGCGGCCTTTGGAGAAGATCAACATCATCAAGACAAACTTGAAACTCATGCATTGTTAATTAAGATGATGATGACTTCGCCCCAGACTGATTAAGGTTGACCAGGTCAATATCTACGTCAACTGAGCAATTTCTCAATGTCATTAGCTTCCTTTGGTATGCTATTCACGACTACAATTAGAAACTTCATGAAGCCTCGGTTGTTTATGTTTCTTGTTTTTACTTGAATATCTGAAGATATTTGTAACATCACAATATCGGATTCACCCAAAACTAGGACTTGGGTCGATATAATATCACAATAGTATTTAATCAGTCCAAAAATTAACGACATTGAAGGTACGCAAAAACACATAATATAGTTTATATAATCATTCATGACTACGTTGTTAATTCAAATGTGTATACTCAGTTCCGGTAAATCAAGAGCTCTATTTAGAGAGTAAAGGATATTAATATTTCTCTTAGTTTGCCTTTGCCTTTCCTTTACCTCTCATAATTACCTATAATTCTCTTGTATCCTCTTCTAATAAGTCTCACCATTAAAAACTAGACCAAAGATATACAAAAATATATATTTTTCCAAGTGAAGAGCCACATCTTAAGGGAATTAATTTTTTAGAATAGGATAATTGAATTAATAAATGGTCTTTATGGGAAGTTACAACTAGAGTTTAGAGCATAAGCATAGTAAGAAACTTGGGATACAAAATGAAGCTTATAAAGTAGCTTCAATTTTTCTATACTTAGGCCGTGTTTGGATCTGCAATACGGTGGAGATAAGTACTTATCCAACGTAGTTTTCAAATACAGTCACATGTTTAGATCTGCGGACGAACAATCAAAGGTTAGATGAGAGTGCGGTGCCACCGCATAAATCGATAAGTAGAAAAAGGGTTGCGGTAGGAAAGTGCTTCTGCAATAGAAATTATACTTTTCATTAATAAACTTCTGATAATTATTATTTTCCATTACATCCTCAAAATAAAATTTTCTTATCTTAATTTAATATTTTAATATTTATAATTTGAATTTATGTAACTAATAATATATTTTTATTAAATATTTTATTTACTAATTTTATTTTATTTATATTTTCTTATTTTATTTTAATATTTTAATATTTATAATTTGAATTTAGACTAATAATATATTTTTTATGAAATATTTAATTTACTAAATTTATTTTACTTATATTTTCTTATTTTAATTTAATATTTTCTTATTTATAATTTGAATTTATATGAAAAATAATATATTTTTATGAAATATTTTATTTACTAAATTTATTATATATTTTTTATTATTTTAATTTAATATTTTATTATTTATAATTTTAAATTTATATGACTAATAATATATTTTTAATTATTTATACAACAATTAATAGTTTATTAAATCAATGGACTTTTTAGTCATTTTATCTCTTTTTAGCAACCGCAACTACAACCAAAACTGCACTTGTCAAATACCTATTTTCACATTTTAGCAGTTACCAAAACAACAATCTTAAACACACAAGCACTTATTAAGAATAAGTACTTATCATTTCTATAGGTTATCAATCGTCACCACTCTCCCAAACCAAGTCCTAGCCAAGAGAAGCGTAATTCAATGCCTCAATTTGTTGCCAACATATTTGTTCCCGAGTGAGGAGCTACTACTGCAATCAGTTAAGAGTTACTTACAGAGTCTTCAAATATATTACATATGAAATAATATGATCTCTAATTCCTCTTCTACTTATGCAACTATGATCCAAGCTTAACAAAGACTACATTAGCTCAATAAAGCCATGCTTATATAGCCTTTTGGAGACAAATTAGATTAAGGAGGTAAGGAATGGCAAGTTGTGGTTCATATAAAAGGCACTATAATAAAGTTGATATTAAAAGTTACCAACAATTTTTAGCTATGTTTCTATTTCATTGCCCAAAATTTTATATAATAGCTATGTTTCTATTTCATTGCCCAAATTGTTATATAATGTTGCAATATGTTATTTGTTTAAATTTTTAATCCATATTATTGAACAAGATATTTTGTATATAATGTATCGATATTTTTTTATTATGAATTTATTATACAAATAAATCATATAAAATATCATTAATTCAAAACATTGAGCATTGTATATATAAAAAGTAAAATTACATAGATGTCATTAAATTATACTAACAAAAAGAATATGATTTATATACAAGATATAAATACCAACTTGAACTATTCTTACAGATAAAACGATAAATAAAAAGATTAGTTTATAAGTTATAATACGTCATGTTCAAATTACAAAAATATTAGAGTACAACCTAACAACTACCTAATGTTATTTCGATTGCCAGCTACCAAGACTAGCTTGAATTGTCGTGACAAGGTTACTAATAAATCCCACATTTTATTTTAGTATCCTTAGCCATCTAATTAACTCTTATAGAGAGTTAATATCTTTAGTGGCAAACCCTCTGGCAAAATAACTAAATTGCGGGGAGGCAAAAAACGTCACCATGAACAAGTTTCCAACCAGATTCCTCACTAACACCTCTTTCCTAAAACACTAATTGCCACTAAAAATAGATAAAACTATAATTTCTTTTGAAGATGTATGAAGAATCAACTAGAAATAATTTTTACATGGCTCTTAAAAAAGGGATAATTCAAATATACATCAAATCGACCTGCAAAAGTGATTCATAGGAATCCACTTAATCGAATAAGTATGTCCACTACTCTAGTAGCTTTTAGAGGCCTTGGGCTCTCTTAGGTGAGGTTGACATGAATAATCTACAAGAAGAGAGATACTTGAGATTGCTAATATAGGTAAACACCAATAAAGAAATTAAAATTGGCACTTAAGGAACACAAACCTAGTCCTTGTTTTATCTAACAGTTATACTCTTATGAGTGTACAACAAATGCTTGCCATTACCACTTTTCTTATCAGGATACAACTCACCCAAAAAACATAAAATGTCACCAATACATGTTCAAACATAAAATATAGATCACAGATCTCATATGCAAAAAGAATAAGAAATTGGTAAAAACATGCCCCATAATGGCAGGTCATCTAAACTTGCAATCAAGAGGTGATAGACAAATCGTCAAATGAGAATTGAAAGGGGAAAATGGGTAAGTTTCTTAAGGAAGAACAAGGAAAATTTAATATGGTTCCTAACAAAAATACAAACTTATATCCAACAAATAAGTAGTGGAAATGCTCTGTTTACCATACGTACATGCTAGCATGTAGAGGGAGAACAACTTTCTTCCTTTTAGGTTATTGTTCATTTGAGCAGGATAGCAGGGAAAAAAGATGAAGACAAAAAATGGATAGTTGAGAAGAAACTCAATTGAAATACGAACATAACTCTTATGATAAAAATAGTAGCCTAGATGTCATATTCCTAGTAAAGCAATTTCTCATTGTTAACTAGTTAGTAGCATTAAGTGAGTTCATGTTACAGTTAAAAATAACGCTTGTAATTTGATTTAGTATACTATTAAATCACAAGTTAATAATATACTAACTTATTTAATATACAAGTATAGGGTACGGGAAAAGGCACATTGATGCAATTGATAAGAACTTTGAAAGTTTTATTAGTTATCACATGAAAGTTATAGTATCCAAACTTTTCTTCTTGATAAGAAAAGGAGAAAACAAAAGGAAAACAAAAGGAAAAAATAGTACCAAATTTTATATATGCATGCACCATTTTGGATGATAGGGGGCACTTATGAAAATGTGAAGAAACTGTATACGACTAATGGGTGCAGATTATGTACACAGTTGTTTACCAAAAGAGTACAAAAATTAATATGTGGAAGTTAATTATTATTGGGTATATAATCAAGAAGGTTTCAATTTAAAAAGTAGAGAAAGCATATCTCCACCAACATTGGAAAAGTGCTCCCTTTTATAATCTTTATATCACTTTTTGCTCAAAACAGAAGCTAAAAGGCAATAATACATGAAAGAAAAACATCAGGATATGGAGCATGCAGGATGTAAAGATGAAGCACATTTAGATTAGAGAAAGAAAGATACTAAATTTTCGGTCAGCTTTATCTAGATGTTTTTGTGAAACGATGTTGAGTTCGAATACACCACCCAGAAGTTGTAGAGAGACAAAGAACAAGAATAAATGAAGAAACTAAGGTTAAATTATTTGTACGTAGAAATTACGATTAAGAAATTGCATTCCCAAGAAACTATAAAAAACACATTAGGAATGTAAATAACACATTAAGGGTGCTAGTAACATTTGACTTCTAAAGTTTTATTTAGGTCAATAAGAGCCAAAGGAGCATCAATCACTTTGTGCATATCAACTTTTATATCAAGTTATAAATGATGCATTCTAGGAAAGGTAAATTAAACTTGATATGTGAATTTATTTAAACTATTAGTCAACATAAATTATAAATACAAGTAGATTAGATTTTTAAGGCATTGAATAAAGTTTAGCATTATATGACTACACCTTATAGTAACATCTTCAAATGGTAACTACATCTTACACTAGAAGTAACTACAAGTTATGGAATCACTATCAATCTAACAAACCTGCTACAAGAGTTCTCCTTTGATGTAAAAGGAGACCATTTAAGGATTGTTTTCAAGTTTGAAGACCAATCATCTTGTGAGCTACAAATAATTGGTTATGCTCATTGGCTAGATATGTCAAAATCAATATGAAAAATAAAGAGAAAGGAATATGTGAGACAATAATGAATATATTAGTTTTGATTATGGGTTTAATTCAAAATTATCCAATGTAAGGATATATAACATTAGAATACTAACATCATCCTGCCCTGATTTTCTAAAAAAGGAATAGGATAAAATTCTAAGACTTTAAAATGCCTTGCTACAGAATAGATGTCAATGGAATGGTGTTAAAGTTCAAAACCAAGCAAAATTCAAATCATAGCAATACTCCATCCTAACTTAAGATGAAGTTCACCTTTTTATAAGATAAATAGATGTAAGACTAACTAATAATCAAGACTGCTTATTATCTTCCTAATCACTACTTCCATTAACTACGTACATTTTGAAACACTTACAAAAACTTGTATTTAAAAGCAAACTATTACAATGACTGAATTACCTAGAGAAGAAGAACCCTTATGTGGATGAATACGAACACTGAAAAATACTAAAGATGAAGATGGATACAGACATATGTGGACAAAGATGACGACAATCCACTGCAGCTGCTGGAACTTAAGGAGGAAGACAAAGATAAGTTAATCAATTATTGCTTTGTACTTAGGTTTTCAATATGTATAAAACACAAAACGATGTCATTTTCGTAGCTAAAACTATGGATTATGTCCTTTACCTATGAAAATTATTTCTTAACTAATAACTTTTGGCTACAAAAATATTTTTGTAGCTAAAAGAAGTAGAACATAAGTATATTGGTAACCACTTTCAGCTATAAAAATTATTTTATAGCTAAAGACATTTGGCTAAGAAAATATATTCATATCGAAACAATAACAAAGAAAATGAAAACATTTGACTATGAATATATTTTCATAACTTAATGTTTTCAACTCGAATTATAGAGTTTAAGTCTTTTAGCTACAAAAATAGTTTCGTAGCTAAATATGTTTAGCTACGAAAACATATTCATAGCTAAAAAAAGAAGAATGAAAACATTTAGTAATGACTATATTTTTTAGCTACAAAAATCGTTTGATAACTAAATACATTTGGCTATGATGCAAAAATATATTCATAGCCAAATGAGTTTTAACTCAAATTATGGAATCTGTGTTTTTTTAGCTACAAAAATCATTTCAAAAATCATGCAAAGTTTCACAAAATATCATAACGTTAACCTTAGCATTTTTAGGGCAAAAATCCATAAAAATTACAAAATACCCAATTATTCAAGTATAAATAAGTGAAGCAGATAAGAATACTTACTTGGGTGCTGCAAATTTACAAGAAAAATGCAAAAATTTAGGTTGGAGAATGAGAGTGACGACAGTGGGAAAGTTAGAGCAAAAAGAGTGAATGAGAAAAATGAAAGAGGTAGTGCAATTTAAGGGTTGTCGTTGACTTACACATTCTGCTACACAGAGAAAAAAGAGTGAATGAGAAAAATTAAAGAGGTAAGGTAATTTAAGGGTTGTCGTCGTGTAACAAACTATGTTTTCATTTTTCTTATTCACTCTTTTTTCTCTAACTCAACTTATCGTAGACTTACATAGTTTGTTACACGAGCATGTATCTAGCCGAGTAAGTCAACATGCACGTGTCTAATAAGCGTGTAACTCTCTACAAACATATGCAACATGAAAAATAGTTGAATAAAGATTTTGCACCCAAAGTTATGGAATTTTAACATTCATACCCTAACCTAATAATTATGCATAATCTCTTCAAAATGCTTAATGTACTAACCTAAAATACATCAAACCTCAATAAAATCCTATCCTAACATCAAAATAAAAACAAAATAATGGAAATTAAAAATAAAACATATCTTAATTCATGGGTTGCTTCCCATGTAGCACTTGTTTAACACCATTAGCTTGACATACCTTTTATGCTCAAGGAAACTTATACATATTAGTTGTAGTCTTACCATAGGTTCAATGACCTCTAAGTAAGTTACATGTTGTTGCTCATTGTTGCATTTTTTCCTTTGATTTACTAAATTGAACTTGCACAAGCTCTAGTGATCCATTAAAGGTATAGTCCTGTAAAATATCAAACAATGAATCATTATAAGACTCACTAGATTCAATTACATGATTAAGTTCAAAGGTAGGATTAAATACATTAGACATTTTACAAACAACCTCTTCATCCCCCACCCTTAATTTTAACTTACCTATTTCAACATCTATTATTGACTTAGCTGTTGCTAAAAAGGGTTGACTAAGGGCTAGAGGTACTTCTATGTCTTCCTCTATATCAAGAATCACAAAATCAAATGGTAAGACAAAATTAATAAGAATATCTTCTATAACTCCCCAAAGATATTTTATCAATCTATTTGCTAGTTGCACACTTATCCTAGCAGATTTTGGTTCACCCAATCCTAATTTCTTAAATAATGAATAAGGCTTCATATTAATTCTGGAACCTGTGTCCACTAAAGCTTTATCTATTTTTAAACTACCAATTTGATAAGGGATAGTAAAACTCCCTGGATCTATACGATTCTCTAGTTGCTTGCTTTTCAGAACTTCTAAGCACTATCCACTCAGCACTATAGTCAACATATCCTTTAACTTTCCCTTATCTGACAATAGCTCTTTCAAAATTTCATATGTTTTGGCATCTGCATAAGAGCTTCAACAAATTAAACATGTCAAGGAACTAACCAAACTATGCATCCATTCGATCTTTCTTCACTTTAGTAGGATAAAGGATGACAAGTTTATATTTCTTGACTTTTTTAAGGTGACCTTTACCTTTAACATTTAATTGACTCTTTGTATCCTCCTCCACCTTTCCTTCTTCTTCTTTTGAATATCTTTTCCAATCCTAAGGGGATCACGATTACACATTCTTTAGTATTTGTTTCTGTAGTACTAGGAAAACTCCCCTATGGCCTTTCAAATACTAACTTAGCGATTTGATCGATCTAAACTGCCAAGTTACGTATATAAGCCTCTATTTGTTAATGTCTTGCAATAAAATCTTGAGCAATCATTATCATCATCTCTTCTCGAGTAAGCTTCCTAGCCTGAGGTGTTTGTTATTAAAATCCTTACAGAGGGTTGTTCCTTGCTTGCCCTTGATTTCCCTGAGAGAAATTGGGGTGATTCTTCTATCTCATATTGTAAGTATTGTTATATGGATTTTTTTAGAGTCAGAAAGCATTCCTTTAGATAATCTACATGCTCAAGTTGTACTGCTTAACAAATTTGACTTGAATGTTCTAGCCTGCACACCTTATATTGAACTTGACCGTATGGATTCATCATCAATCCATTGATTTTTTTGTTTACTGCTTCAACCTGGTTCGCTAACTACACCACTGCGTCTACTTCGTATACCCCCACTAGTTTATTAATTCTTACTTGCGAGGAGCACCAATGATAATTGTTCATTGACATGTCTTTAATAAGGTTATGGTCTACTTCTAGTGTTTTATTTCTAAGAGAACCCCCATCCACTGCATCTATTGACTACCTTGTGTTCTGATTCAGCCTATTATAAAAGGTTTGGATCTACATCCAAAGTACTAGACCATGATGTGGACATTTTCTTAACATCTCCTTACACCTCTCCTATATATCTTAAAAAATTTTCTCTACCACTTAATATCATGTAGTAATTGATGATCTTGGTATCAAGTTTAACCATTGCTTCGCATTTTCCCTTAATGAAAACAGGAACAATCTCAGTCTTATCACATCATCGTTAGCCCAATCAATCTTGAAAGTGCCATAAATCTCCAAAAATTTTGAGATATCTGTGCTTGGGTCTTCATATAATAGTCCATCAAATTGTACAGACTGTTGCACCATTTGAATAATACTCAGCTTGATTTTAAAATTACTAGCATTCATAGTCTATCTAACAATACTGGACTATACTCCTGTCAAATTTAGTCTAGCATAATCAAACATCGTCCTTGGTTAGTTTACCATAGTTCTTGATTCTTCAGTATTTGTAAGACCTCCTAAGTCCTCTATTTGTCAATTTAGCTCGAATTCTCTTAGTTGTGTTCTGCAGGGGTTTCTACGAGTTATTCTTTTGATTTCTAAATCTTTGTCTACTAAGCTTGCTAGATTATTTCGGGTTATAAATTGACCAAAGTGTTAAGATCTGTGAGAATAAGATAATTAAAAGAGTCAATTAAATAAAATAAACTAGAAATAAAATAAGATAAAATAAAGTAAGCATGGTTAGATTAATAAAAACTATGCTTTCCTAATATTACTAATCCTTGGCAATGGTGCCAAAAACATGATTGACTTATTTTATGCTTATAAGAGTTTATAAATTTTAAATCCACAAGTGTATGGTGTAGCTGTAGCTACCGCAAGCAAGTATGTAGATCCCATGATAATTGTAATTACTAGTAATGACCCTTTTCCTATTATGGAATAGTCGAATCAAATTGTTAATCTAATTAAAAATCAAAATAAACCGACTAAACTAAGATTTAAAACAATAATGAACTTAGAACAAGGAAAATACTAAGAAAAGTCGATATTAAATAATAGTACCTAGGTGATAAATCCCATAAGAATCTGTAAACATTAACCCTTTATAATGCAATTAAATTTATTGATTATTAGACAATGGAAATTCTTATCTTATGTTATTACCTTTCTTAAGGCTATTAACAACCAACCCTCAATTGATTAACTAAAATCTTTTTCTAGTTAAAACCCCTAAAATTGCATTATCGATTGGTGAATTTCACTATTAGGTTTGAACCTAATCTAGAGGATTTATATTAACATATCTTTAGGTTTAAATGCAACTCCTTCCACTTATAGTAGATATATTCACAGAAAATGATTTCTTAATCTAAATTATATGAAATCAATTCATGGACTAATATTTCAAATATATTAGAAGAAGAATATATCATATAATTGAATCGCAATAAATCAATCAATAAAATTGCATTAAATAAAAGATCAAATCATATTCTTATTACAACTTAGGGTCATCACACTTAGGCACTAAACAAATTATTTTCTAACTATAGGAAACAAAACAATTATTCAAAAGAACAACTAGAAAATAAAGAAATCATAATTCTAAATCTCCCTTTTTCCTCTAATGAATTGTCTTGCAATTTGGATTGAAAGAAGCTCCCTATCAGATCTTGTGATGTTATCTTTGTGTTTTTCTCGTCCCTTGCTCAGAATTGTCACCTCTCTATATTTATTGTCACTTAAAATTACTTTAAAACTCGTCTCTTATTCGTTTTCCTTTGATCAGTCCTTTTATAGTTAAAATTATAGTTTCTGGGATATACACAGTCAATATACACAGGCATGTAGCTGACCGTATATCTCGAAAAACACCTAAATTCAAGAATATGAGCACATAAACTTATACGGGCAACATACACAATCGTGTATATATATCTACATGGGCGTGTAACTTCACATAACTAGAAATAATATTCTTCAAATCTCCACATGTTTACAGAGACTTACACAATTATTATACACGGTCGTGTAGGTCCTCACTTGCCTTAAATCTTCGATCCATACCATGATTTTATTTGAATTTTTCTCCTTTTAGTTCATGAAGGCATTTGTCACCTATAAATACACTTGAAGCGAATTAAGTATCAAAAATACTATAAAACTATTAAATAACAAGCAAAACATATTAAATATGGGTATATAAATATAGTTAAATAATTATTTATTAACGACACCAAAAAACTTGATTGAATTATTTTATGCCTATAAGAATTTATCAATTTTAAAACCGCAAGTGCACGGTATGGCTGTAGTTGACACAAGCAAGTACTAGTCAATTCCACAAATATTGTAAGTACTAGTAATGTCCCTTTTCCTGTTATCTAACAATTGAATCAAATTGCGGATTTAACTAAAAATTAAGTTAAACAAACTAAACTAATACTTAAAATCATAATGAACTCATAACAAGAAAAATAGTAAGAAAAGTTGATACCAAATAATAGTATCTAGGTGATGAATCCTATAAGAATCACTAAATATTAACCTTTTATCATGCAATTAAATTATTTATTATTGGAACGTAGAAATTCCTATCTTATGTTAATACCTTTTTCAAGACTATTAACAACTAACCCTCAGTTGATTAACTAAAATCTCTTTCTAGTTTAAACCTCTAAGATTGCATTATCTATTCATGAATTTCGCTATTAGGTTTGACTCGTAACCCAAAGGATTTATATCAATGTATCTCTAGGTTTGCGTATAACTCCTTCCAATTATGGTAAATTTAGTCACACAAAAGAATTTCTCAATCTTAATCATATGAAATCAAATCATGGACTAATATTGCGGTTATATTAGAACAAGAATATAAATTATAATTGAATTGTAATAAGTCAATCAATAAAATTGCATTAAATAAAAGATCAAATCATATTTTTATTACAAAATAGGGTTTAGCACACCTAGGCACTAAACATCTTAGTTCCTAAACATAGAAAAAAAAACCAAAGACAAATGTTAAGAAGAAAAACTAAAAAACAAAGAAATCATAATTTAAAATCTCCCTTTTGTCTCTAATGATTCTTCTTGCAATTTGGATTGAATAAAGCTTTTTACTAGATCTTGTAACGTTATCTTCACGTTTTCCTCATCCCTTACTCAAGACTGTCACCTCTCTATGTTTCTTACGACTCAAAATTACTTCCAAAACTTACCTCCTTTTTGTTTTCATTTGATCACGTCCTTTTATAGTAAAAGCTAGGGTTTCTAGGATATACACAGTCAAAATACAGAAACTTGTAGGCGACCATGTATCTCTAAAAATACCTAAATTTGAGATTATGCATAGGCCAAAAACTTACATGGGCAATATACACGGTTGTGTATATCTACACGGACATATAACTTCATATGACCAAAAAAATATTCTTCAAATCTCCATACGTTTACAAAGACTAACACAATCATTGTACATGGTCTTATAGGTCCTCGCTTGCCTTAAATCTTCATTCCATGTCATGATTTCATCCTAATTCTTCTCCTTTTGGTTCATAAAGGCAATTATTATCTATAAATATGCTTGAAGTGAATTAAGTAGCAAAAATACTATAAAACTACTAAAAAAACAAGAAAACACATTAAATGTGGGTATATAAATATAGTCATATAATCATTTATCAATTGCATAGTGTTGTAGCTTTTCTAATGGAGATTGAATCTTAGATAAATTCTTATATAATTTGTATAGATGAGTAAACTTTGTTAGCATCACCTAGTGTGTTTTTGAAGTGGCTTAATGCTAGCTTTTTCATGTTTTCTTGACCTTAAGTCATGTTTCCCTCTTTCTCCACTATAGAAGATATTTTGCTATGATTCCTCCTAGATAAGATAACTTTGTAAAAGTAGGAAGCGTTTCTGTCTACATATACTAACCATTTGCTATAAACTTTTTCCTTGGCAAAGAGTTATGCACTTCAAATATATATGTGGTTTGTTAATGCATTCTTCTATTTGTTGTTAAGGGTCTCAACAATATGTTTAAGGTAAAGCTCATTTTTATTGTTACAAGTGATGCTTTGGAGTCCTGAATGGCAAAGCTCATGATACCAAAGTTTTTCTTATTCAAACCCTAGGATATTGAGGGACATGTCTTTTGCTATAGATTCCTCTTGGCCTTCTATGTTTATTAAGAAGTTGTTGAACCTAAAAGAGTGTCTGTCACCTTATGTTTTGTAAGGTTGTAAATTTTAATAAATTTATGATAAAAACTACTACTATTCCCAAATAGGTCTTCACTTAAGGGGAATTCTATCATCCATATGGATTTCTCCATGGTTCTTTCTAGTCTTCTTTAGCTAGCCACTTCCCAAATTGTTTATTGCTCTATGAAAAATAATTTGCAACTTATTTTTCAAAAAAATAATTTCCTACTTGTTTGTGGTTTATGCTCCCTTTTGAGTCCTAGACTAGCAAAGTGATATTGAATTCTCCTAATAACATCTAGGGCTTTTAGATGTTAGAGTGAATAAATGTTAGTCATGAATGTGGATTATAGAAGAAATAGGGATGAAATTCAAAGAGATGAATTTTAACTAGTTGATAAAGTTTAGTAGCAGGATATTCACTTTTGTGTTGTTATAGGCTATAATGATCCTACTGTTAATATGATGTTGGTAGTTTGTGATAAGCTCCTAATTATTTCTAAAAAACCACGGTCCTTGCTTAAAAGTATTAACTTTTTTTTAGGAGACCTCTTAGATAAGATATTATATTGATAAGGAAATCACGAACTACATACTACTTCTTAGGGCAATTAAGACCCATTATATTCCATGGAATACTAGCTTTAGGTTAAAGTAAAGGGCCTTAATTTGTGTTTACTGCTTTATCTCCTCTTTGAACTTAAAGTAAAACATTCAGATGTCTTTTAGTTCTTCAGCTATTATCAAGATGGAAGCTTTCTTAGCCCTCATTATGTCGTGGTTTCCTATAATTTGATGAGCATCTCCATTCCTTTAATCCCTTTATTCGCTCCCTTATATTACTTAGTTTTATTAAAAGATGAGGTTACATTTGTACTAACTTCTTAATCTCTACTCATTTATTCTCTTATCATACTCGAAGCAATTTCTAGTAAGCTTTTTCAATTTAACTCCTCTAATTTTGTTTGCGTATTTATAAATGCTAATGAAGTAAGGGTTTCACTGCTTCTAATGTCTATTGCTAAGTCATTTGAGAGGACGTTCTTTGGTTCTAATGAGTTCAACTCCACTAGTTCATCATAATCCCCTCTCAAAAACTTCTTACCCATAAGTATCCATGCCTTAAGTTGTTGGCTTAAGCTTGGTTCCAATGATAGCTTATTAACACTTCAGCTTAACCAGGTTATCCTTTTCATCAAGTTTTACCAAGAGAATGGGGCAATGATGCAGACCAGGCCTAACTAACCAAAAGGCTAGTTTAGTAAATAGGTTTGCCCAGCCCACATATAAGGCCATGTTGACCAATACTCTCAGGCAATGTGGGACTATAATGCTTGCATCAATTCCCTCCATCACAGAAGAACACACATCGCGTGTGTAGTCCGGGTCATCTTCTACTAGAGGACCGCCCCAAACTAACCCCACAGACCCGTGTGTGCCCATATGCATGAGAGCCCGGCTCTGATACCAAATGAACTCGCTGTGAAGCAAGTAGGACCTCCAATGTTTCAAATTTTGAACCAATGCATAGAATTCCATATCATAAACGGAGTACCTTTTCCTGTCGTCATTAAGTTTCTGACTGAAAAATGCTATCGGATGCCCTTCTTGGTTGAGAACTCCCCCAATGTCGACATGAGAAATATCACAGGAAACTTCAAAAATTTTCTCAAAGTTAGGTAGTCGAAGAACAGGAGCTGTGGATATCTTTTCTTTGATCTCTAAAAATGCCTTTTCTGTCATAGGAGTCCACGCAAAAGTCTTTGATTTCAAACATTCAGTTGTTGGACATGTAATGGTACTGAAGTTATGAATAAACCTTCTGTAAAAGGTTGCCAATCCAAGAAAACTCCTCATATCAAAAAAGGAGCGAGGTGTTGGCCAGTCAACAATTGCTTGTACCTTCGAGTAATCTGCTTCTACTCCTCTGTGTGAGATTATAAAACCCAAAAAATTAACTTGAGGTTTCAGGAAAGAGCACTTACGGTGGTTAATGTAAAGTTGCTCCAGTCGTAGGGTAATCAACACTTAGCGAAGATGTGTTAAATGATCCTCCCTTGAATGACTGAAGATGAGAATATCATCGAATTACACCACTACAAATTTGCCCAGAAAGGGTATAAGTACTTGTTTCATCACATGCATAAACATGTTGGGTGCATTGGATAGTCCGAAGGGCATCACCAGCCATTCGTACAATCCGTCTTTTGTTTTAAATGTCATTTTCCACTCATCGCTAGGTCAAAGACGGATTTAGTGGTAGCCACTTTTGAGGTTGAGTTTTGTGAAGATAGTGGCTCCTCCTAACAAATCTAGCATGTCATCAAGGCGTGGGATAGGAAAGCGATATTTAACAGTAATCTTATTAACCACTCAGCTATCAACACACATACGCCAGCTTCCATCCTTCTTTGGTGCGAGGAGAGCGGGCGTAGCACAGGGGCTCAAGCTTTCACTGATTAGTCCTTTATTCAATAAATCCTGTACTTGTCATTGTAGTTCATCATTTTCAGTAGGACTCATCCTATAATGTGGTAGATTGGGCAAAGTGGAACCAAGTATGAAATCAATTGTATGTTGAATATCACGAAGATGTGGTAAATTGTTGGGTAATTCTTCCCGCATTAAATCCTTATACTCCTCAAGCATCTCGGCAAGTTCAGCTGGTACTTCTATATCAAATTCTTTGGTAGTTTGACCCAGTAGCATTATCACGACATTTTCCTATCGAACAACTCTAGTGAACTGGTGCAATGTGAGAATTGAAACTTCTTGCTTTGGTGTCTTAAATTTAATAATCGAAAGAGGCTCAAGCACAATCTTCTTATTGTGAAATATGAAAGAATAGGTATTCTCGTATCCATTGTAGCTCGCACACTGATCATACATTCACGGTTGTCCTAACAATAAGTGACACATTGTCATAGGGATCACGTCACACCAAACTTCGTCCATGTATCTCTTGCCTAACGAAAACTTGACAAGGCAGTGATACTTAACTGGAAATGAATTAGAATCGTTTATCCAACTAACCCGATAGGGAGTTGGATGAACCTCTTGCTTCAAATTTAACCGATTAGCCACCTTTTCTGAAATAACGTTCATGCCACTGCCATTGTCGATGATCAAATTCAACGCCTTCCCATCCCGCTCAAATCTGGTGTGAAAAATGTTGTTCCGTCTCCACTTATGGTCATTAGCTTCCAAGTTAGCCTTGTTTCCGATTAGCACCCTCTGAATTACACAATTAGGGAGGTTTGTAGCTTGCAAATGCTCTTCGTCACACTCTAGTTCAACACTTTCATGTATGTTTTCTTCCTCTTCATCCTCTTCAACAAATACTAAATCTTTCTCCCAAATGTAAGTAATGTTTCTATCACATGTGGGACAAACAACAATGAAATGGTCAAACCCTTTACATTTGTAACGTTATGGACCTTCACCAAAAGCCTTTACCTTTAAATCTCCCGTAGCTCCGTGTTTTGTTCGGTTCATCGGTGGCGCTGTCTTGATGCTAGAAGCTGATACAGGATGAGTAGGTTTGGCAACAAAAAATTGAGGTCTTTTGAAACCCGAAGAACTAGGCTACCTTTCTAATTGGAAGGCCAACTGATAAGCCTCATCAACATTATAAACTTGAGCTGTCAACATGTCTCTACGGATCTCAGCTTTTAGCCCATTCAAGTATCGTGTCAAAGATTATGCCTCGGTCTCCACCACTTTGCTTCTTACTGAAAGTTCATGGACTTTTTCGATGTATTGATCAATGGAGGATCTCACCCCTTGTTTTAGCTGCAACATATCTTCATAAACAATCTGTTCATAATTAATTGGCAAATACTTTGTTCGAAGATGTTCTTTCATCTCCACCCATTCCAAGACAGGTTGTTGTCCAGTACGGTGAAGCTGATCCTCCACACTGCTCCACCAAGCACGAGCCATCTCTTTAAGCTTCATCTTCACAAATCTAACCTTTCACTCTTCCGGCACAGAAAACCATTCAAAATAATCTTCAATAGCTGTGAGCCAATCATGAAACGCGTCATAATCAAGCTTGACAAGGAAATCAGGGACATCCACCTTCATTCGTTTAGTCGTATCATACATAGTTCTCGGTAACCTCCTTATGCATGATCTATATGGTCTTGACGATGCAAGTGTCTTCATTCCCTTCCTCATCTTTCGCCCATCCGCACCTCCGCATCCCCCAAATCGTTGTCCTCCAATTTTCCCTTTGGTGGTGTCTTTGATGTCGGCGTTTGATTTTGTCTATGTCATCTTTAGTGCTCTTCTTTCTAACTTCGGTCTTTATGCCTATGTCATCTTTAGTGCTCTCTATTTCTAATAGCTAATCTGCTCGATTTTCTGTCTCCCCACCATTTGCCCTCAAGTCTAGTCATAATTATTCAACTGACTGATCCATAGCTCACCTTCTCTTGGGCAAGGCATCGATAGTTTACAAGGATATGAAAATTATTCTGATTTCCCAATCTCATATCCTCGTTGATCAAACATTTCGAGCATGTGGGGTTGTCTTGGCCGGAGAAGGGGGGAGGAGATTATTGTTCATCTTTCCCTATTCCCACCCTGTGCTATGCAATGATATTCACGCATTTAGCTCTGTCTTATTTATTTGTTGCTAAATGTGTAGATACTATGCAATGGAGTGGAACAGAGAAAAAGAACAGACGATCTCATGCCAGAGAAGGGAGGTCTTGAAGAACATCCAAAGAAGCGGTAAGTCCAGGTGGGGCTCAGACTAATCAGTCACAATCAGAGTGATGTTATCATGATATGTCAGAATCTCCTTCGCCTATGCCCTTACCATTTTTTGATTACGTTCTGTAGTAGATAATTAAAGCGGCCTTTTCCCCTCTTAATTCATTCTCTCCATTTATTAAGGTACTTCATGTTGTAGCTTCCAAGTAGTCAAACGTTGTGCTTTTTCATAAACAAGATGCTAGTGCTTAAATGGGTTTTAATCGATGAATAAGGCCTATTTTTCTTTAGATTAAATTAGCTGTCGACTTATAGAAAATAATGTAAGCCACTATTGCTTCATCAACAACAAACTATTAATTTTAGAAAACTGGAAACTTGGAGTTGAATTGGAAAAGTTAAAGTTGAAACAAATTTCTATTTATATTAACTTTACAACATTTCTTTAGCTCGAGTTACCTGACTAGCTATTGGTAAACTTATATGTTCGAATGAAGCCACCTTTGAAGTGAGAAGAATCAAGTACGTTAAAGTACGCATTGAGGTAGAATTTGGAGTTGAGCAACTTGCCTGATGCCAAATCAACACCACGTGGTTGAAGTTGTTAAAACTTCCTCCCAATATTCCTACAAAACTCCAGTAGTTATCTTTATCAGCAAAAAACTTCAGTAGTTATCTTTATCAGTTTACTTCAAATTTTTGGTAGTTATCTTTATCAGTTTATTTCAAATTTCTGACTAGTTGTTTAGATTGCATTCGTTTGTTCATTGGCTATATATAGCCCACCTACAAATCAATAAAGCAGAGAGAGTTAAAATCCAACTGTCGTGAGTAGGAGAGATTCCCTATTTCTTGAGAAGAAACCAGTGAGAGATTGAGTTTTTTTTTCTCTTCTTCCGAACTTACACCATATTGTTATCAGAGCCCACTTCGATCTAAGCATCTAGTATATGCCCAGAACCAGGATTGGTCTACTCTATACTTCAATGGAAAGTAACTCCAATATTCCCAACACTCAGAGAACCAACACCAACCAAAACTTACAACATCAGATGGAGCAGATTTCGACTACATTGGAGGAAATAATAAGGCGATTGGATGCTATAGATGAGAGGAGGAATCGAGAAGGATCAATTGGACTCACGAGAGGCAATCGAACTACTTATCGGTCAGAAGCCAGCTCCTCTTGCCGTCCAGACCCTCATAGTGGACATCAGAACACTAGTATCGCAGTTTGAAGGGATAACCTTCAACTACATCAGGAGAGGGTTCAATACTTAAGCGGATGCCCTAGCAAAGCGAGGTCTTGGGACAGAACCCCAAGATCCAGTGCTCTTTTTCTCATATCCAACCTAAGCACATCATCCACCACAGAATAGAAGGCACCAGCCTCAAATCTAGGCGAACGAAGTGGACTATTACACATCTGGCCACCCCAGTAATCAAAGCAGACAAGAAGATCACCGTCCAGACATACCCCAAGAAGGCGTCAACAAGAGTCACTCAGATCCAAGAGACGCAGAGCAGCATTCCATGTGCCAATCAACGCATTCATTTCACGTGGGTAGTTGTTGCCTCCATTTTTACCCGCCCTATAGGCGTTTTAGTCTTCTCAAACCGGTGCCACCTGACACCCTCTAATATATATAAAAAAAAAAGATAACATAGGCATAAATACCGGAATCAGAAGGAAGGGCACTAGAAACAGCCATGAACATTGAGATAACAACCAAAGGAGAAAACAACAATTGAAATACTTGAATGGAAGCGACGTCAGAATCAAGTGCAGAGAATAATCCTCAACAGCAGCCACAATTTCCCAACTTCCCTGAGAATCTTAAGAGAGAGGTGGGAGCATTGCGTTTTAAAATCTTTTATTTTATTAGTGATATTCACATTTTTAAGCAAACATGTCCTCAACATATCTAAACTCTTCCTAAAAAAAAAACAGGAGCAAAAGGGTTGAAAACATCAAGAAGGACGTGTACGATCGTCTCTCGTTAGGTCTTGATTAATTAAATGATAAAGAAGTATTAACATATTCAATACAGTGCCCTTTTGAATCCATATCTTCATTTCTTGGACAAGAAGCATAGAAGTAGCTCTTCTAGGCGTCCAAATTTCTCCAACAAATGTATCGCGGTGCTGAAGACTAGTTCATTAAAGAAGTCTAGGTCCATGATAATAATCTGCCACAGGTGACCATAAGCAAAATTCAATTCCGTACTTAACCACCAACTGTACCACACACTCAATACAAACTGCATGGACAACACTATTTATAAAGGTAAAATACAGAACGGAATCGATGTCTTCCAAGGGACTTGACATTTCATGTCTACTCCAAAGCCTAGCTTATTAGCAACCATTCACAAAGCATCACTTTAACCACGAGAGAATGACTAACTACTATATCAATACAGAAAGTGAACACCTAAACCTAAAACTTCCGGTTAGTTTGGGGGGATGGAAACATGATACAGATAGCTGAAAAGGTTCTTCACATATAGACATCATTCTAATAGCCAAAGGCCATCGGTCCTCAAATGTCCATGTCATCAAATATTTCTCCATCCTCCACACAAGTTGAGAAGTCTGTAAGAAATCCTTCGGTGACCAAGTTACTGCCACAAACAGCGATCATGAACAAAACGAGTGATTGAACACTTGAAAGAGAACTCAAGCGGAAAAAGAACACAAATCAGGATTAAACATTTTGACTAACCTTAGACAGCAGAGGCGGAAACTCACAACACGTTTTAGTTTCCTATTGTAGAAAAAGAAATTGAAAGACCAGCTGGAAACAATAAGATATACCTAGTCAAAACTCTTTTTGAACTGTTGCAATTTTAACTTCATTTGTTATAGCAACTTGCAGAAATCATGAGTTTAGTCATGGTTAACAATTTAATTATGGTAAAAAATGATAAGACACTTACATTGCCCCTTTCTCCAGAAATGGGTCTGCATCAAAATCTGGATCAAAACTATATATATCACATTCACCCAGCTTCACAACCTGCATCATGAAATATTTATATGATTGCCTCCTATTACATACTTGACTTTAATTCTTTGCGAAAGCTCACCTCGTCCAGAGCCTTGCACAATGTTTCCAGCAATGAACCACCCCCCTTTTCCGCAGCCCATTCCTGCATAAATGAGAAAGAACAAAAAGTTAAGTTCCAGAATGTTATATATTAATAAAGACAAATCTCTTCAACAATGTCAAGGAGAATATATCAAAATAAAGATGAATACAAAAGCAATCAAACTTCCATAACAAAAGCATGAGCTGCATGCTGTGAAAAAAGTTAAAACAAGGTAGCCAAAATGTATAGTAACAAATAAAATCTGAAATTAGATAGCCAATGAACGAGAGGGAGAGAACTTGTTAACCACTGAGAGTTTAACCGTTTACTCCAGTAAGCCGAAGTTAACATGCAATGAAGTCGATTTATTCCGCTCACCGTTTTATCAACACTTACTGTGGTAAGTTGCAGTTAACTCAAAAAGCAGGGGCCAAACTGTGTTCCTTCCTAATCCTTTTTCTTTTAGGATTACAATAACCACGGTCATTCAATATTAAGTGAAATGAGTGTTCAGATGAAGATGCATGAAAAATAGGGCCCAAATAATCAATAAAGATAATACCTTTGATGCTTCAAACATATATGTTTCAAATATCTGCTTAAAGGAATCCCAGCTTTCCTCTGTGAAGAACTGGTGAGCTTTCATAGCGCTGAAAAATGAAATATGCAAGGAAGTGTAATGATACAAAGAAATCACCCAGAAAAATTCAATCATGCATCCACAAAATGATCGCCAGATTGAACAACATCAAATTCTGTTACACGCGTGCATACCACGAGTGGGAAGATTATTTGGGAAATGGAGAGACTTGAACTCTCAGCTCTTAGAGCAACAGTTTTGTGAACTGTCTGTCAAACCTTTTGACAACACTTCCACCAATGCAGTTAAGAGGATTATACATTGGGTTGCCATGTCGCCTAACAAGCTGACATTGGCATTACCCTTAATCCCCTATAATGTCAGCAATACATTAGTCTACAAAGAAATGAGAACAGGTACAATGATACCTGAAGTCATAATCTGGATACATGTGATAGAGTGTAAGAACCAGGTAAATCAACGTCTTCCGGCTGGAAATAAGCATGAAGAAAAAACGTCAAGGAAATACAAGAGAACTAGAATTACCTAAACCCTGTTAGGTAACATTCAGCACCTGGAACTGCTTAATAGGTATTCTGCTGGTGGTGAGGAGTCAGTATCTGAAGATTTCCCAAGATAATCAAGCATCTGAAGTAAAAACAGAGTAACCATCCCCCCAAAACAAGTTATATATATATATATATATATATAAAATGAGAAAAGGAGAAGGAAAATGAAGCTTAATAGGTAAATAAGAAGACCAATAAAGATGAAAAATCAAATATGGTACAGTATTTACAACAACAAACTTTGCAGAAGAACTGATTAGTTTATACTTAGTAGCACCAAAAATAGGAGGAGGGCTGGAATTTACACATTGATTCTTTTTTTGCATTTTTGATTTTTGTTGAACCGTATGTATCAATAGGTACATGTATGGTTCCATAATGCATATAAAGATACAACCAAGACATGAGATCAATAATGGAAAATATTGATAGTTCAGTTAATAGCCAATTCATTTAGACCACCAAATGCTTTTACAATTTGAACCAAAAAATCACAACATTCCGTATACAGTACAAACAAGCAATAAATCCTTAACAAATTGTCTGTGTTTGGAATTACCTCATTCTCCAAACTAAGAGAAAGCTTTTTGTCCGTTCCAGTGTGCTTGCCTAGACATGTACAAAGAACAAGATTTCAGTTCCGAAAAACTTAGCAAACTACTCTCGATGTCCAAAAAAATGTGGGCAAAATTTAACTTACAAGAGTAAGCTTCAAGACATCCCTTAATTGTACGCTCGCCAATATTCAAATCACTCAAGAAATCATTTAACCTAGAGAAAATTAAAAATGAACATATATACACAAATCATAAACTTTACCTTTCTAATTTGATTAAGTAAGAAAAGCAGACCTTATTATAATTAAAGTCCCAATTTGGCAAGCACAATTAAACAATTACCGTTCCAGAGGAGTGTATTCTAAGTACTTCATGATTTACAGCTTTCACAGCAAAATTCCGTTTAGTGGATCTGTAAATTGCAGAGGAATTGAAGTCAACTAATAAATAATTTCACCAACCAAAAGCATAAGAGAAGATCAATTAGCGTAGATCAATTAGCGTACCTTGTAGAGGAAATTGATTCCAGCTTTGAGAGAAATTGGAAGCGATGTGGTGGATTATAAGACAGTTAACAGTTACGGGGAAACGGACCCTAAATTCGAATATTCCGAAGTGAAGAAACAATTTCGAAATTTGAAGATTGGGATTGGGATTGGGATTGGGATAAGTTTCACTAATGGATCGCAAAATTTCCCAGGCCCAGAAGGCCTATGATCAAAACATATATAAACTGTGATGTGGCCTACAAACTCCAATTGTTTAAAAATCTATGGTTGGCTAACCAAATGCTTGTCATTTTTTCCCCCCTTTCTTGATTTCTTTTCTCGAATCCTTTATTTTATTAAACTCATAGAGGTCTAAATGAACATATAGATGTTATTTTTTTAGAATATTTTATCCATCACGTTACACATAAATTAATTTTCAAATTGGCCACTCATATCTTATTTCACTGAAATTGAAAATTATAATGTAATTTAAAATTTTAAAAATTTTATCCAAATAAATATAATTGTATTAAAATTAAATTCAAATTATTAATACACTCTAATCATTTTGAAATTTGGGGCACTGCATTATTCAAATTTTGATAATGTTATATAGGATAGTAAATATATATTTACAAAAATAGCATTAATTTATAAATATGGAAAACTAGAACTATGTGTAGACAATAAATATCTTAACTTGTAGTAATATAATTTCTTTTGAAAAATTAAAATATATTAATAAAATGATCTTTAAACAAAAATACAAGAATCTTATGTTTCCACATACACTATAAGCATTTAGGCATGCCTAGACAACCGTGACTTAAACTAGTAGGGCTATTATTTGTTAAGCAAATTGATTGTGCTCCTGAGTTAAACATATTTTTTGAAACTTAAAAGAAAGTTATATTGATGAATAAGTTTTAAAACCTTGCAAAAAGCTAAGGGTAAGAATAACATTTAATGCATTTAGGTGCAACTACAACTTTTAAATAAACCAAGATATTTTTTTAATCATAGACTATTCTATTCTTGCACTATCATATTTCCTTCTCCCTTTAGAGTATCTTTAACTCAATCAGTCGCTTTAAGCTTGCTTCTGTCTTGTAAGCTTTTGAAAAAAAACAAATAGTTCTGCTTCCCTTTATCTTCTTATGTTCTTAACTTGCTTATCATGTTTGCTTTGTCTTGGATCTCTAGGGTTGTCAGGTTATGATGCTCCCTAGACACCATCTTTACACCATGCTTGTTGTAAATTGGATTAATTTATAATTAGCTATTATATTTTCCCTTATCTTAGACAATGTGTTTACATAAAATGTGTGCACATCTTGCCACTTATGCTTGAAGATTTTATTTTTATTTTTTTCTCTCCATATGACCAAAATGGTAGATTAAAGAGTAGGTGACTTTACTTGCAACAATTGGATTTTGGATGCCTATACCATTATATTCTCCCAATCCTCCTCATTATAATAAGAGTTGTAAAGGTTTTGAATTCTTAACCAAAGCTCCTTCGAGTACATACATTAGAAGAATAGATAGTTCCTAGATTCATTCTCACTATTGTAAAGAATGATGACGGAACTTTGGGTTAGGGAGCCCTTAATTTTGGTAAGTGTGTTTAACCTATTTATTATAGCAAGCCACATTATGAAAGCATTCGTTAGAGAATTATGATTAAACCATACTAAGTTGCTCTATTGCATCTTAAGTGAAGAGTCTCTAAAAACCTAATAACAAGTTTTGTTGTTAAACTTCTATGAAGTGTGCCTGATTCAGATTACCATATCTTCCAATTAATGTTATGGGTTATAATTAAGAAGATTCTCTTGAATACAAGTGAAGCCTTTAAGTGTTATATGCCAATCATTTCCCTTTATAAGCTCCTTCACTTTATCCTTAAGATTTAATATATGCATCATATGAAACACTTTAGGAAATACATTAAAAGGGCCTTTTTCAGTCCAATTATCAAACCACAACCATATATTCTTTTATCTCACTATCTTGAATTAGATCTCATCTTGGGGTGAATATGCTAAGTTAAAAAAAGAATTCTTTGTAGATTAAGTTGTTGAATCCTTTAGTTACCTGCTACAAAATTTATTGTAACTTATTAGAGCCATGTGTACTACTAATTGTTCTTTTATTAATTTTGTCATCTCAAGGAGCAAGTTTTGTCATTGTATGACCTTGTGTTGAAAGAGTCTATGATTCTTTTCCCTCCATATAGCAAAAAATGAAGATAATAACATCTCCTTTACCTATTTCTTGCTTTAAAGCATCTAACACATGATTCATATCCAATCTTTATGTATAGAAGAAATATTGCAGAGCCTTAATTTTTTTAAGAAATAAAAGAATAAATTACATTGAAAGAAAAGATGAAGGATTTACTCCAGCTTATGGTTGCATAAAGTATAAAAATTTGTAACATTGTTATTTCCCCTCAATCTATCAAGTGTGTTGAGTTTATGTTTACAAATAATTCAAAGGACAAAGGAAGCCTTAGGATTAGCTTGTTGAAACTATACTAATTTATATTTATTCACCCTTGGAGCTGTGTTCCTCAATAGTTGTTATAAGATTGATTGGTGAAACATCTTGAGGTGCGTCTTAGCCAATGAATAGAGTCTTTATACTAGGATTAGTTAGAGAAGAAGGGAAATAACTGTAATCTGTTACCATGCTCTATTAATAAGGTTGTATTGATTGCTATCAAAGATATTACTTATGTAAGCCATATATGGAATTAAATTCCTTAAAGCACTGAATTACTAATTATAGAGCGAAGAACGTTATTACTCACATCATCATTCCAAAAATTAGTGATAGATTCATTTCCAATATTATTCTTGATTTCTAGCATGTCTACCTCTCTCAGCTTAAGAATGTGCAACATACTCCAACAATAGTATAAATCGATTCATCTTGGAAAAGACAAAATTCTATTGCACAAATTGTTGGTTCTTTTATGAACTCTTTCAATTAAATATTGAAAATCTGCATGAGTTGGTCTTTTATTGTGATAGGAATACCTAAATATATGAAGGTACCAAGAGTTCTATTAGTTTTGATAACAAGTTTGATAGATGATTTGCTCCGATGGTTACAAAAAGCTGATTATTTTTTCCTATTTATGTAAAGACCCAAAAGATCTTTAAAGGCATAAATAGCTAATATTAAGGCATTAATTAAGCTTGAATTTACGCTAGAGAATAAAATTAAACCATCAGAAAAGATAAGTTATGAATTTTAATTTTTATATTTTTTATGATATTTGAAGCCCTTTTCTTATTGAATTACATGATCTATAAGCCTATTGAGGACTTTCATTACTAGAGTGAATAAGTAAGGAGACAAGGGGTCTCTTTGACTTAGTTCCTTTGTTCCCTTAATGAGTTCAATCACCAACTTCCATTGCTTTTAGAGCAAGTTTGTAACATCCCCTCACCAATTGGAAAGGATATTTTGGTCATTTTGGATCGGGTTAGAGTTATTGAACGTGTTTTGACATATTCATGCATTCATATATGCACATGAA
>JANZXR010000003.1:15607997-15629178 GCA_027575705.1 Erythroxylum echinodendron
GCAATAGAACAAGTCAAACCATAACAGAAAAAGAAAAAATGCAGCAACTAAATTGGAAGTGCAGCAGCTAAGTCAACCTTTTAACATACTTACTCTTATAATTTTTATTTCTTATTTATTGCATACTAATTTTATAGTGGTTTATTATTAATTAAAATTTTTCATTGGACCGATCTTATATTTGGTCTTTTAAAATTAAAAGAGTGATTTCTACACTAAAATAGTCACCAAATGACCAAATGCAAAAAGCTTATAGCCACAGGAAATTTTGTAAATTTTAACACATAAGAAACTGTCTAAGTACAGTAAAATAAAAAGAAATCCTCTTAAGACTTCCTTTCCTAATCAGACAGGACCTTATCAGTAGTCAGTCCTCACTCGCACAGGACCACTACCGTCGCCACCAGCATTCTCTTCTATAAATTCCTCGAACACAAATCCTATCTTCTCCCACAAATATCCCTTCCTCTCTGTTAAGGCCAATCCTATCTTCTCTAACAAAGCAACAAAGCAAAACAAAACATGACAGTATCATGTCCTACATTTATTGGATCAGACAACCTCTCCAATGATGCTCCTTCTGTATCCTCTTCCGTTGTACTCACCCAAGATGATCTCAAGAAAATCGCCGCGTTTAAAGCTGTAGAGTTCGTCCATTCTGGCATGGTCGTCGGCCTCGGCACCGGCTCCACCGCCAAGCACGCCGTCGACCGCATCGCCCATCTCCTCCGCCAAGGAAAATTGAAGAACGTTATCGGCATACCCACCTCCAAAAAGACACACCAACAAGCTCTCTCTCTTGGCATACCCTTATCCGACCTCGACTCCCACCCCACCGTCGACCTCTCCATCGACGGGGCGGACGAGGTTGACCCTGATCTCAATCTCGTCAAAGGCCGAGGCGGGTCATTACTCCGAGAGAAAATGATCGAGAGTGCCAGTAAAAAGTTTATCGTTATTGTTGACGAGACCAAGTTGGTGAAGCATGTTGGTGCTAACGGTGCGATGCCTGTGGAAGTTGTTCCCTTCTGTTGGAAGTTCACCCGAGAAAGGTTGCAGAAGTTGTTTGATTACGCTGGTTGTGAGGCAAAGTTGAGGTCCACTAGTGTTGGTGGTGGTGAGGAAGGTGAGGCTTTTGTTACCGATAACGGGAACTATATTGTGGACTTGTTTTTTAAGAGGGATATCGGAGACCTAAAAGCGGCTGGTGATGCAATTTTGAGGCTCGCTGGGGTTGTTGAGCACGGGATGTTTATTGATATGGCTACCACTGTCGTTGTTGCTGGTGAGCATGGCGTGAGATTGATGCCAGATGAATAGTAGTTGATTGAGGCGGCTTTCAACTTTTAACAAATTTGGAGGATTTTCATATTTTGTTGTAACAGTAATTGTACTTATCACCAGATGATTACTTGATGGAGGTGGGCTTCAACTTTCAACTAATTTGGAGAATTTTCATGTTTTGTTGTAACAGTAATTATAGTTTGGCTTTTTCCTCAGAATTCGGGAAAGGAAAATAGGAGTTTACTAGGATTTTGTGGGGTAGAAAGCGGAATGACGCGTAACTTTGATGTATTAACTCAGCTTTCTGTCTCCTGTCCTTTCCAAGATATGCTTTCCAATTTTTTATTGGGTTATTTATTAGTTAAACTCGGTTTTTGATGTAAGTAATGTTTCGATTTGACTTCATTTAGAAGACTCGTGTCTCGGGAAAACTTATGCTGTGTCGTGTGGGCTTGTTATGAACTGTGCATAACTGTGGTCCAAAGTTATCTTCGTAATGCGTGCTCCCCGCTGATCATGTGGTTCACTCATTCAGCAAGAATTTGCAATGGTTGGATCCTCAATATTCGATTGCATTATCCTGGTCCATGGTCTAGGATTCTAGCTATCTGTCATCGGAGCGGACGGCAATCTTTGTCAGGATCTGTCAAAATTTTACCACCAAAAACTTTAATTTAGTTAATGAAATAGAGGCTTAGATGACAGACCCTATATCAGGAATGAAACCTTCAGTTGGAAACCTGGATCCCTTATCCTGAGAAAACCTTTCCAAATTGCAGAAGATTTCTGATGGGCATAAATCACTTTGCTTAAGGGATTCATTCGCTCGAAACGTTATTAAGTAGAGTCTTTCCGAAACAATATCAGTTGGTTCAATATTGATAAGCACGGGCTTGTCGTTTGTTGAATAGAATTATGTGCAACTGCAGTTGCGTTAGTACCAGATGGTTTCCAAACGGTAAGAATAAGTCCCGTGTTTCCTGATGGCATCGGAAATGATCTGCGGAATTGCTTCCTCTACCGAATAAGGAGCTCTTGATGTGGAATTTTTTAGCTATTCTAAAGATTATCAGAAATTGCTGCTGTATTTGAGTTACAGGTTGATAAATGTACAAGGATTCTCAAATGTAATAATGCAGTTGTCCGTTTCTGGCTCATTTTTTGATCGTCTCAATATTGACATTGGTCGTTTTATAATCTATGAGTTTCTCCGGTCCTTTCTTCATCTGACATACGCCATTATTGGTGGTCCTATACCTTATCGCTCATATCTTAGTTGGGTCACCTGGCATCTCCAATGCTTTCTTCCACTATTTGCTCCACTTTCAAAACCTGTTCTAATACCTTGGGAAGCATTTGGCCTTTCTTCAATGGAAAAAGCCGTTTATGTGTGGCCGGGTCCCACTATAATAAAAGTTAGATATTTATATTTTTAAGAATAAATTTGTAATATTTTTCTATCACAGTTGGGGTTCGCTGGTCATGACCAACGAGCCACCACATCGAGTCCTTCTTCTTCAAGCCAGATGACAAAATAGCAAATTATATATTAATATCTAACGGGAAAAAGTAGATGATTCACATTAGGGTTATATATGGTGCAACTTAATTTGAATTTGAAAATCCCCACATATTGAACATTTTAAATTTTGATTCTCAAAAATTATATTGAAAAAATTTTTTGAATGAAAATTCAATAAAATAAGAGTTCTTTTTGTACAATAAATAATATGTTTAAAGTTTATCCTAATGAATTGTATAACTTATTTAAATATAAATTGTTAAAATTTAAATAAATAAGGTTTTTATTTTCTGGATAATCTTATCTATGCAATTAATTTTGTTTTACTGAGAGTCAATGTTTTAAAAACTGGAAAAGAAGTTAAACCGGTATGGCAAGAAATTTAAGGACTAAAAGGTTCAACTGATATTAGACCATCATAAAATTGGTTAAAGATTAAATAAAATTTAAAAATTTGAAATATGATTAAAGAAGAATGCCCTTAATTTAAAATTTAATTGAGAATAGAAACTATTAAGAGTGACTTGAGATTCCTGTTTACCTTGAAGTATGATTGAAAAAGAGTTTCTTTTTCCAAATACAAAATTATGCAAAGGTATCGTTCGCCATAAAAATAAACCTATAGTACAAATTCAAGACATGTCTTTAGAGTGGACGTACGTAAGCTTTGTTTGTCTGAACCATATAAACTAGTTTGTGTTTCTCTTTCCTTTCCCTTTATTTTATTGTTTACAAATATATAATTGGTTTACTTTTATTTCTTTCTTGCATTTATGATAATTTATAGACTTTTTTTAGTTAGTGAATTTTATTTAAATCTTAAATTCACCCAATTGACCCCCATTAGGGAATAATAAAAAAGGAATTATAGGAATTGTAATATCTAACAAATCTCACATAATTATCTATTTAATAAGATATTGACCCTCATTTAATTTCTACCACAATATTATTTTAAAGTTTTCACCAATTATTCAGAAAATATCTACCCCAAAAAGTTATCCAACTCTACTCAATTATATGAAGTCCTATCCCTTTTTGTCCTCACAAATTCCTTTAAACCAAAATCTAAACTTGTATCTTTCTTGTTTGTTTGTAGGGGATGTTTAACATAAAATTGTTGTGATAAAACTCTTTACTTGTTTTTAATTAGTAGTCAAAAACAATTCATATCATAATAATTTAATGATATGAAACTATATTGAAGCACAATTACCAAAAAAATCTAAAATAAAAATAATTGTCATGATTATCAACCATATCCTAACAATTGTTAAACTTTTCATTACCTTATTTTTATTATTTGAATCACTTTAATAGAAAATTTACATAATAAAATAATGTTAATTTGATCTCATACACGTTAGAGAAACAAATGTGATTAATTGGACAATTTATACTTGAAAATAACTCAGTGATAATATTAAACACCTCTAATTTTTTACAAAATTATTTTTCCACTAATTGCAAATATATCAGCAAACAAGTTTATAGAGAATCATGTTGTCTTAACCTAATAAATAAATCTATATAATTAATAGTAAAATCAAGAATTTTAAATGTAAAAATTCTCCATATTAAACAATTCATGTATAACTTTCTAATGTAAGAAATGTGTAAATATCTTTTTTCCTTAAATTTCTTAAGTCAATCTTTTAGATGTTACACTCCATCATAGTACACGTAGCCAAATTTTTTATCTTGGCTCAAGATTAATTCAATGCTTAATTAGGCCTAGACTTGAGCCCGATCGAGTTTTAGGTTCAAATCAAGTCTTACTAAGCTTTGGACTCAGGCTAAAACAAGATCAAAAAGCTTTCTAGGAAAAAGACTTTACAATCGTTATGAAATATAGGATTTTGTGACTTCTTAGTGAGTATTGAAGGTTGCAGGTCTTGTATTGAAGACAATGATGATTAAGGGAAGAGAGTTGTGCAAGGTTTAAAAGTCTATTTTAAGGTTTTGAAACTGGTGAGTAGAGATGACATATGAAAATTATGTTGAATTCCAAGTGGATTAGATTCAATTCATGGTTTTGAAAAACATTAATCTTTATAAGTTGTTTACATTTTTTACAAAAGTCTTAGTGTAATCCACCATCGTAATAAAAACTTTATAAACACCAAATTAAGGCAAGAAAATGTAATGCAAGCCAAAATTGTCACATCTATACCCCTATAATAACAAAACAGATACCAATGTTAAATTATGAAAAAATAAATGGAAACAACACCCAACTTTGGGTTAGAGGGATATGCTTTGTCCTCTCTCTAGCCTTTAGCTTACACTAGCTTATGATCCTTGCTCTCCTTCATCCATTACTACTAATTCTCTTTCCTCCTCCCAGATAGCCACACCAGCCTTCTGCTTTTTTGATTATTCCTTCCTCCGCCTTCCTTCATTCCCCCTCCTCACCATTTCACCCCTACCAGAACAAATCTGATACAAGGGCTTTTTAGTCCTTTTCTTTTCCTACCTTTTTCCTATCTGCATTGTCTTCCCTCTTTTAGACTATGTCTTAACATCTTTCCATAACGCAGGTTCAGCAGAACACTTCCTTCGCAACAAAACAACCAAATGATAAGGAGGATTTTCCTCCTTTACCTCACCACCATCCACCCAAGGTGCCGCTGGGAAAACCATCCTAGGCATAACTCAAGCCCTTCTATCCCCTGCAAACTTGCTACCACTAGCAGCAAATGCCTTCCTTCACCCACTCCACACACTTACCACTCTTTTAACCTTTCCAACTCCTTCTAACCATTTGACAGAGAGGAGAACCTGGAAGTAAGTGGTGGGTGGCTCTGCAGACCTTGCTCTCCATTTTTGCTCCTCCAAGATAGAAGATGGTCAGATTATTGTCTTTCTAGACAGAGAAACGCTACAAGAGGGGGTCAAATCCTAGGAAAACTCTCTCATTGGGTTTTCTGGGATAAAAGACCTACTTTTTCAGTCATTCAAAGGTAGGCACAATCACTTTAGAAGAACAAAGGGTTTGCGGAGGCGATTATTGTAGAAGATAAATATGTTCTATTCATCTTTTCATCTAAAGCACAAGCTTCGAAAGTAGTATAAGAAGGACCGTGGCATGTTGCAAACTTCCCATTATTTTTGCAGGCTTGACAACTAGGATTTCAGATGGATTGTAAGGATAAGAGACCAGTGCCAATGTGGGTAAACCTCTTTAACTTCTCCCTCGAATATTGTACAACAAAAGGCTTGAGTATGATTGCTATTTTTCGCTGTAAACCTCTATGTTTGGCTAACAATACAACAAATAGAAGAAGGTTGGGGTATGCCAGAATATGTATTAATATGGATATTTCTAAATGCTTACCGTAATCTATCCCCATTATGAGATTGGGGCTTGATGGGTCCTTATACGCGGATAATGTGACAGTCCAATATCAATGGAAGTTGTCCCTTGTTGCTCAAGGTGAAAAATGGATCCCTACAGATAAGATTTTCATTAGAGGGGACTATGAGGAGCTGATGAGTGATAATCTCACAAATACAGAGGTAAGACAGAATGAGGAAAGCATATTCGTGACTATCTCTGAAGATGGTCAAGAAAAAAGTGAATTAGAAGGCGATGGAAAAAAAATACCTCAAGATGGAAACTAGGGAGTGAATGTGAACTAGATGATGATGAGAAACTGGAAAGTGAATGTGATATAGGTGAAGCAAAATTTTCTATAACAAATGTTGAAGAAAAAGGAAAAGCGGTTATTGTGGCAAGTATGTATAAGGAGCAATTGATTGAAAATCTAACAGCCACTCCTGAGTATAATATTAAAGGACTTGATCAAAAGGAATTGATAGGTATTACTACGGAAAATAAGGAGAAGGTATTATTGGCAGTCGCTAAAAGGAAAAATAAAAGGAGCAAGAGGAAAGCCTCTAAAACCAACTTGGTTTGATTTATGAAGATCTTAACATGGAATGTGGGGGAAATCAACTTCCCTAAAAAGCTTTTAACTTTAAGGAATTTTGTCTATAACACAAAGCCATATATTTTTGCTCTTTTGGAGGCTAAAATTAGATATGAAAACCTCAAATTACTGAATAAACATGAATCACAATAAAAATTCATCTCCAATCTTCAAACCCATCAATATGGGAGAATCATTATTGGATATGATCCTACTTTGGTAGATTTTCAAGTCTTTGCTACAGAGACGCAAGTCATACATCTAAAATGCAAATTGCTTCAGGTAAATGTTGATATATTTGCATTCTTTATCTACGGCCCTAATGATGCATTCCAAACGAAACAGTTATAGGATAGCTTAATTCAGTTTCATCATAGGGTCAATGGGCCATAACTACTATGTGGAGATTTTAATTTTACTTCATATAAAACGGAAGCTGGAGGTAACTTCAGTCTGAGAAATTTCTCTTCTGACTTCAATGACAGTGTGGGTCAACTAGGAATTTTTGATCTAAAGGCACAGGGGCATTTATATACATGGAGTAACAAGCAGATGGGAAGATGGGCTTTGAGGAAAACTTGATCAGACTATGGTGAACAAATATTGGATTACATAATTTGGGAATAGTGTAACTTCCTTCCTAGACCCCTTATTCTCAGATCATACGCCTATGCAAGTTAAAATTTTAACTCAAAATCAGAGTCAAAGAAAGCCTTTTAGGTTTAACAATCTATTAACAATCTATTAATTAATGATGAGGGATTTGCCGAGGCTCTTTATAAAGGATTGGAAGCTATGGTTACAGGTACTCACCAATTGTTTGTGACCAGAAGCTTAAAACTATCAATATGGAGATGAAAACATTAATGATTAGAAGACCTTGTTCCACTCAAAAAGTAGTTACCAAAGTTAGAGAGGACCTGGAGATGGTTCAACAGAAAATTGACTTGGATCCTACCAATTTTAGACTATTAAATGCCGAGAAGTCCCTATTGATGTCCTATCTTACTAAAGCAAAGGATCATGATAGCCTAATGCAGCAAAAAGCCAAATTTAATTGGCTAAAAGAGAGTGAAAGGTGCTCAAGATTTTTTTTTCAATTCAGTACTAGCCAGAAGGAATGCTAACAAAATCTGCTCTCTTACGTTACAAAATGGAGGGGAAATTTCTACTCAAGAGGGCCTTCTTAAGGAAATAGAAAGATACTTCAGGAAGTTTTATGGATCCTCTCGAAACCTTACTAATCCTAGTACTCTCGATCCCATTATTCACAACAAGATCTCCCAGGATCAAGCTGCAGCTCTCATCAAACCAGTGGAAGATAAAGAAATAAAAGAGGTAGTTTTCTAGATGCATTCGAATAAGTCCCCAGGTCCTGATGGGTTTAATGGTTATTTCTTTCAAAAGGCATGGCAAGATATTAGGCCTATGGTGAAAAAAGCAGTACTAGAATTCTTCTTTAATGGGATTCTACTGAAGGAGATAAACAAAACTCATATTTGTTTAATTCCTAAAACCTCTTGTTCCTCTACTTTGGATTAACTATAGGCCTATTGCATGCACCAATTTTCTCTATAAAATTATTTATGAAATTTTAGCTAATAGGCCGAAATTGGTTATGGATTTGTTGATCTCTAATAACCAGAGTTCCTTCCTCCAAGGTAGAAGAATTGATGATAATTTTTCTATAGTTCAGGAATTAATGAAAGGATATCAAAGGAAAAATAACCCACCAAATTGTATCATAAAGGTGGACTTTAGGAAAGCCTTTGATCATGTTAAATGGGATTTCATCTTACAGACTTTAATACTTTTAGGATTTCCTGAGGTATTTGTCAATTGGGTTAAGGAATGTATTACTACTCCTACTTACTCCATTCTGTTTAATGGTACTCTAACAGATTCTTTCAAGAGTGCAAGTGGCTTAAACAAGATGACCCTATTTTTCCATATCTATTTATTATTTGTATGGAAATCCTCACTCAGCTAATCCAACAGAAGATGGGAAATAACAATTTTTTTTAAATAGCATACTAAATGCAAGAAGGTAGGGCTGATCAACTTATGTTTTTGCTGATGAACTACTACTTTTCTCTAAGGCGCATGGTAATTCTATTTATCTATTTATGTCAACTCTATCTGAATTCAAGGATCTTTTAAGTTTGGAGATTAATTTTACCAAGAGTCAGTATCTATTAGCTACAGGGGCAAACATAATGAATAGTAGAATCTCCCAAATTACTGGGATGAATGGATAACCAGCCCCACTGATCTAGTTGGGACTTCCTGTTACCACAAAAAGAATACAATTTTTAGAATGTTAGCCATTGCTAGATAAGATTCATAAGACCAGGAATATGGGATAATAGAGTATTCTCTTTTGGAGAAAGGCTACAACTTATCAAAACAATGCCGAATTCCCTTCATATATATTGGTCCTCAAATATTTCACTAGCTAAAGGAGTTATCAAAACTATTGAGCAGCTCTTCTGAAGATTCCTATGGGAAAACCTGAATTCTGACAGCCATTTTGCTAAGGTTAAATGGCAAGAAGCTTGCAAAAGTAAAGAAGAAGGGGAATTAGGACTGATTTCAACTGCCTCTTTTAATAGAGCAGCTTTGATCAAGAATCTCTAGAATATTCTCATAGAAAAGAAATCTCTCTGGATCTGATGGGTGCGCAACTATATTCTAAAAGGCTCAAATATTTTGTTTATACCTATTAAACCTTCATTCTCATGGCCCTTGTCCCAGCTATTGAAACTTAGACGTATGCTTGAACCTATAGTCTCATGTAAGATTAGGAATGGAAAAAAGGCTTATTTGTGGTTTGACAATTGAACAGGGCAAGGATCCTTAATCAGACATCCTCAACCCCTCCAACTATGGTCTGATGTTTCTATCAATGCAAAGGTAAATTCCTTACTGTTAAGAGATCAATGGAACTTCTCAGCTGAGCTATAGTACCTAACACCAAGATATCAACCGAGCCTATAAAGGGAGGATACTTTTAATTGCCTCAACCTGCCTCCTAACAACTTTAGCATTTCAAAATTCAAGAAATGGAAAAATCGCATCATTCCAGGACAAACTTGGTTTCTTATAGTCTGACACAAGTCCCTTATGCCCAGCTACTCTATACTCTTATGGCTTACAGTGCTTAACAGGTAAAGTGCTATAGACAAAGTACATTTCATGACCAATAATTCATATTATATCTTATGTGAGATAGAAACAGAATGAAGGGATCATCTTTTCTTCAAATGCCCCTTCTCACAGTTCATTTAGGAGTAGGATTAATGCACTAAATTTCATCCCTAATTTAGGTACAACTTTCACAAAAGCCATTGAATGGCTTCTGAAGCTGACCCACACTCTTAAATACACTGAGCATATATATATCATCTCTCTCACCTCCTCCATTAAGGAGATTTGGCGAGAGAGAAATAATAGGAGATTCCAGCATAAGGAAAGCACAAGGGAGGAGGTTCTTAAATCTCTGATCAGTGGAATCAGAGAGAAAATATTTTATTCAACTACGTCATCAGATTTATGCCCTAACCTAAGAAGTTCATGGAGAATCAACTACTAATATCGAACTGGGGTATCAACTACTAATATCGAACTGGGGTACTTAAAAGATGGAAAGAGGATAGTACTTGTTAAATCATCAAGCCCGACTACTACAGTTGTGACTCTAATAGATGAAAGAAGCCCCTTCAGACACTGAGTGCTCGTCGAGAAAACCGGAAGCATCAACTTAGGAAAGAGGAAAATAAAACAGTTATAGAAAGAAGATCGACCCTAAACGAAACCACGAAGATGAAGAAATTTCCTACCTTGCGAGGCTGATCTCCTCTGACTCCTAAAGATAGAAAGTGGCTCCACTGGCATAAACTTATATACAAGCCAGAATCATCCAAGTTGCGGGAAGGATCAATTGGGAATAATAATCAGAGACACCTTTGACAAAGAACAAGACGAAGCAACAAATACAAGACATAAATCCTTACCTTGCTGCTAATCGTTTGAGGAAAAGAGGAAGAGCGACTTAAGCAATGCCTTAATTTGGAAGCTTCTGGAGTTGCATCCAGAAGGGGAATCATTTTTTACCCTAAAAGCAACATTCTACGTCGTTTTGTTAAGTCTCCCACATAGTCATTTTCAATGTTGAGTTATAAGATGTCGTTGGTTATTATGCTATATAAGCTTGATGTCTTTTTAGCTTGTATTGGACAAAAGACGAACTTGTATTTCATTAATTATTTCAATATCTTTTTAACTTTTTAAAAAAACTTCTACTCCAATACATTATTGGCACAAAACCACGACAAAAGATGAGCATGAGCGATGATGAAGGTAAATTATGTCTTGTCAAATCTTAAAGATAAATTAGAGATTATGAGATAAAGAGAGAAAAACAAAGTGATACAGGAGGGAGAAGATAATAGTTTGTTTCTTATCTTTTTACTAACAAATGGCGTCATTTTATGACTTAAACAACATGGTGTCATTCTAAGCCACATTAGCTTTTGTCAAGTAGGACCATAAAGTCTTGAGTTTTACTCAATTCTGAATTCTTTTTTAATATTTAAGTTGCACAATAATGTATATGAAAAATTCTTCCTATTTATTAGTAATGTTGTAACCTATAACATACTCTTAACATGGTCAACTACAACATTGTGTTTACTACAATATTCTAAGGTTATTAAATATCAAATGCATCAAAGTAGAAGAAAATTAATATTAAAATATATTTCTTAAACATAATTTTCTTCTTGATGCAATTGCATAAAGTTCAAACGTTGTTAATGTAATATTATGTCACTATCATATAACTCACTTTTAAATTTTAAATATTCACATATAGTTTTCTAATTTTTTAAAACATGTTTTTCTAAATTAATTTAAATTTTTATGATATTAAAATTTCTAAACATATTCCACTAAATTAAGTGAAGATAATAATAAGTGAAACTATAATAAAAATCCATATCCTTTCATGTTTACAAGATCAAGTTAGATTTGAACGAACCTGACAAGCCTAGGTTCAAATTTAAGCCCAAGCACGACCATTAATCTTTATGCTCTTGATTGTTGCATAAATCCATTTAAAGCAAAAAAGCGTGCATAAATCCAGCCGTTTTCAGTAGAACACACTGAGCAGCTACCTAAGCCCATGAAACAAGTTTCTTTTTTGGTAAAATTAAAATTGAATTAAGCCTTAAAGGTAAAATCAAGGTATTACACAAAGGCTACATAGGCTCTGGAAGGACAAATACACCAAAGTTCATAAAACCTTACTGATTAACTAGAAACCTTGAGACTAAACTGAAATTTGCTATAACTATTACAAGTTCCAGGAATTCATAATTGATGCAGTCATTTGGAATTTGTTGTTGAAGGTGTTGATGTGAAACCTGATCCTGTGGATAACTTCCCGACAAAATTGCTCATGGCTTTGGCCTGTGTTTAGGAAAATTCGGTGTCTCTTTCATCCCAAATAGCTAGGACTAAATAGGAAAGGGCTACATTGTAACACTATCTGCTTACTTTTCTCATGCTTTATTTCCGAACTCCATTGAATAATATGTTGCCAATCAAGTGGAGGATTGCCGAGATTGCATTTGACAAATATCAAATCTTCATGGTATGTTGGAGTAGTGAAAATGAAAAAACAAGTGTGCTATGCTCTTCTGTGCATTCATGCACAATGCAAACCAGTTTAGCCTAGCTATATACCAAGTCGGTCAATAGTTGGAAGTCTACGTCTTATCGCACTCCATAACGTAGTGAATGCACGAGGTAGGACATATTTGGACCATGCTACATTATGCCAAGATACCTTTGCAATGGTACCTTTGATATAGTTTTCTACAGGACAGACTAAAGAACTTGCCATTGCTGAATGGCCTCCAGATACTCTTGTCATCAACATTTGCATTTAATCTGATGTTATTAATTTTATTGAAGAGAGGAGGATGTGGAATGACATTTAGTACCGCACCCTTATGCTCCAAAGCAGTAGCAACTGTGTCATTGTCCTGTATGAGAATTGAGAAGCAAGTTCCTCAATGTTCTCCACCCAGTTTTCGGAGAATGAAATGATGCACTTTTTGCTACTAAAATGATTTTAATTGACAAACGCCATTCTGAGATGGTACATGGATTTTCGAATTCAACAAACTCAACAAATCACTCTCTTTTCCTACATAGAAAACCATATTCTTGACAACTTTTCAACGTTATTAGTTACACTGTACAGAGGCTATTCTTACACTCCAAGTACAGACCCATTAGAATTTCACGGGTAGAGAGAATGATTATCGACCAGTAAGCTTGACCACCCAAGCACCACCCAAGTAAAGACCCAGAAGTGGTGCTGCTAGAAGCACCTGAGTCAGAGGATCGGTTGATGGTGTAAGTACAGCAGCTGCAACAACAGCACCTACAACCACGTATCTCCAGATCGACAGCATCTGGTCCCCAGACACCAGTTTAAGTTGTCCAAGTAAAAACTGTATCACTGGAACCTGTAGAACGGTTGAGTTAATCACATCTGGCATCCATTAAAATCAGGGTTTTATCATGCCAAAAAAATTTCCACCTACAGCAAGGTATTGTCATAACAAATCAAAGATTAAACATGCAGATACATATGACACAAATGGAACTTAAAAAATTGTTACAGGTCCTAATTAATACATGTAGACCAAGTCATAAATCCTCAAACCCAGATGAGATTTAATAAAATGAATCAAGAGCTCAGTTCATGAAATCCGATAGTTGCTTTGGTAACGACCTTGCTTCATAGTGGCCTGATTAAGAGCTTGTTTCAAAATCATTTTGTAAATTACTTGGCCATTTAAATTCGTTTGTTGAAACCCTTATTTTGAACTATACAATGTTAATTAATTTTATTTTCCCATTTTTGAGGTAATAATCTAAACCAACCTGACATAAACTATATTTATATCGATAAGAACTGCTGAACAAGTTTTTCCATTGATTCACTACCAAAATTGTTCTAATTTTTGTCTTTCAATTTAAACTGAAATAGCCCCTGGATTCCCTTTTTTATTTTATTTAACAAGTTATGACTAAAATTGATTAACAACAAAGGTATAACCAAAATGAAATGTAAATCGGGATTTCCTACTGTTCTCGCCCATCTGGATAGAACTTACAGAAAAGGATAGATTGGAACCCGTAGTTCTTATGCCAAGCATTTTCTTTGTTCACACAGTAAAGTAAGGGGTAATATCGAAATTTAAATAGTAAGGATGCATTAAAAATTTACCTGAAAAGACAAGCCTGTGCTGAACATAAGAACAAGCACAAACTCAAAGTATTGATCAATGGACCACAAAGATTCCACAGCTCCTTCAGCATAACTGACAAAGAAATTTAATGCTGCTGGCGTAAGAATCAGGTAGGAGAAGATAACACCAGCATAAAAAAGCACTGAAGAACCTAAAACAATCGGCCCTAAGAATCTCCTTTCTGCTTTTGTCAAACCAGGAAGAACAAAGGCAATAATCTCGTATAGAATAACTGGGCTTCCCAAAAGAAGGCCACAATATCCTGATACCTACAGATCAGCAAGGCAGCACATTAATTGAATACCTTGCTTTTCACCTTTACACAAGTAACCATTAAGGAATGAGAATGTTTGCACGAACTTGATCATTCAATAAAACATTAATAACACATTTATTAAAGCTAAGAAATTCCCTCCAAAGAAACTGAATGCTAGATCGGAAAAACAAGTGCAATCATGCTCCACGGTATGACTGACAAAACATTGCATTTCATTTCTACTTAGCACATGCTTCAAATAACTTCTTTCCATTCCTATTTGTAATTTTTCTGATATTCTTTTTCCTACTGGCCACCTCAGAGATCTTGTATCTTGACATTCTTCTGAAACTGTATCTTTTCAAGCAAATTGACATCAAAAGGAGCCAGATGGGGGTGCAAAGAATTCAATTATTACCCAAAAGAAAAAGTCGTTGGTTTTATTTTCCTGATGAAAAATGTTTGGTTAAAGCAAGTCCAATTTCTAGTAAACTTGAACTTACATTCGATAACATGTTAGGAAATAAGATCTCCAGATAACCACAATTGAATGTCACATATAGCTTAGCTTATGATTCTTTTGAACCATTTCTGGTTGTAGGCAGATCATCAGCTTTCTAGACTCATGAATATGCAATAAGCTGGGTGTAAATGTATGGTTGGAAAAGCAAATTATTACAAACTAGAAGGTAAGACGCAATTCACTGGAAAGAACAATAAGAAAAGAAGCAAAACTAGCAATCCGCACATACCTTTTCATGATTATTGGAGTATAAATTCCTATAACTTCTCAATTGATCCCATTAAGCTACCTCTAGTTAGCTGAACTAAAACTCCAAAATCATAAAGAAGATTATGGGAAAAAAAAGTTGTAATTTGGTCACATAAAGCATCTCATGCAATTTGTCCATCACAAACAGCAGTTGAATTTTGACATGCATGTTTTTGATGAGCAGAAGATATTTCATTGAGCCTAACCTTTAAAGTTGTAAAGAAGAACTCTCCAGGAGCTAGTTGCAGAAACCGTACACCCTGTGCTTTGACAGGAGCTTCAAGAACCAAAACCAGTTCTTTTGAAAACGCAAAGCACCCTAATATGGCAGCTCCAACAGCCAAAACTGACACAAATAACCTCTGGCGCAGCTCTTCAAGATGATCAAATATACTCATTTCTTGATCATCTGGAAGCAGCTCTTTACTAGGATAAAGAAAATTATAAAGTGCATTTCCTTCAGTCTCCTGACCCAATTTTTCTTGTGATCCATTACCCACATCTTCACGTCAATCAAGAAATGGTTGTTAGCTAAGAGCACTAGTAAAAGAAAATGCGATCAAGACCTAGACAAGGAAACAAACAATAAAACCTACCAAATAGCTATGGAAATTATACATTTCTTTTAAATCCATTCATTTATCAATCTGTAAATGCATAGATATACACTCGTACTGGCAAATTCATCCATACACACATACTGGCAAATTCATCCATACACTTACATGTATAGGCATAGTAAACACAAAGATACATACATGGATAAATTGTTGTTTGATTTTGGACCTTAAAATATAAAACAGACATGTAGGTATTTTGTTTTAGAGAGAATAATTTCAGCATACAACAAATAGTTTGACATCTAGATTTTGGTCATGCCAAGGGAACATATTATTCTGATCTCATTGATGTTATTATTATTATGGAATTGCTGGAAGTGAAAATAGATGTACCCTAAAATGAACCCATGATGCACTATGAAAGAAGACACTAGATCATTTTACGACCAATTTTTATTCGGAAAGGCGTGTTGCTTCTAACTAAAATGTTAATATGAATCAAACAGCAAGAATTATCCAAAGAAACTGGCTCCAAGAAGCTGTCAAGATTATACACATCAGTAAAGAATAGACATTGATCCTCACCTCACAACAACCAAAGTTACATAAAGCCACTGGATTGTCAGTAATCAGAGCACATTTACAGCTTGGCCTTACCTTGATGATATGCATGTTCTTTTGAGGCTGCTAACTACTAGATTTATCGTCATTCTAACAAAACATTGAATTGATTTTTGTTTCAACAGTACAGGATTGTCTTTTGTATACAATGAACCTAATTGTCTTCACAAAATGAAGATAAATCTAGTAGTTAGCAACCCAAAGGAAGTTGCATATCATCAAGATAAGGCCAAGCCGTTAACATGCTCTTATTACCGAAAATGCAATGACCCCAAGCAATGGTCAAAGCAGAACTTAGAGCCTGTATCTAGGCCCTATGAAATCAATGAAAGTTAGCATTTACTAATAATCTTCACTTCTATCATTGGCTACTACATCAGCTAAATTTCTGTATAATTGTTTTGTATTGGAAAGCCAGATTGGTAATGGGAGTCCATAGATCATACAGTCTCACCAATCATTTATGTTGGCCGTTCTTATGAATCTATTCATGAAGATGTCAAACACTTGGTTCAACATTCCTATATTTCAGATATTTAATCAAAGCAGAAAATTGGTGGTCCTCTGCACTCATATGTTACCTTAAGTTCACGACTTCATTTTCATGAATAGCTATGGCCTTAAGTGAGTGCACACTTAGTCCACATGCATAACTTAATGACAAGGTTCAACATTGCTCTAGTTTAATCATCAAAGGAGAGCAGAGAAATTAATGATACTTCCCAATCAAAAAATCCAATTTCTTTACTTACGTTCATAGTAAAACTGTTAAGAACAAAAGCTGTGCAAACCATTAGATCAATGCGCTGACAAATTCAGCAAATATGACATTTGTCCACCTACACAACCTCTATTTACTATCTACCTATAATTTATTTCAAAAGTAGGTAAAGACTCCAACTCAATAAAAAAACAAATTCAGTTCAACATCAAATCAAAATGTTCCACAACATGCATCTTTTCCTCTGACTAAGGCCATCATCTACTGATCAAATTTACTGCTATAATAGTTAGATTTTTGTTAGCCCCGCATTTAGTGCCAGAAATCCGAGCAAGCATCCCATAACATCATACCTCCACTATTTAGAATCCAAATGTTATTTTTGATATGCGCATCAATAGCTAATCCCATTCTTGTAGCAAACAATTTTATAGCATTGAGAACATCCAACAACAGCGCATCCTAAGTCTGGCCGATAGTTTCTCATCTTGTGTTTAATTTAGCAATTTAGTTGAGGAAGAAGCAATGAGTGTATGATCTTCAAGGAAAATACTTTCTCCAACTCTCTACACTAAAACGGCATATTTCAGATCAATGACAGTCTTGATTAAACTATGAAAATCTACGCAGCTATCCTGAATAAAATCATTGTGTTTGTTTCCATCTTCTCGTCAAGAAAATTGCAACCTGATTGCCTTATTCTTAATCCAATCGTTCTCTTTGCTCAAATCAATAAGTACTCTCCATGAAAAACTGAAACAAAAGTCTGCATTTGGAAGATTATTGAGATACAGATAACGAATCTTTCAGGTTTCAAATTTGTCCAACTAACGTAAACAATTTTAAAGCAAATTTTGTCACAGAAGTTTTACTGCAATACCAATGACACTTAAAATCCAATAAAAACAGAAACGAAAAAGAAAAAAAAAAAACACGAGGAGACGATTTAGAAAAGCAGTTAGGAGTCAAACTTACCAGAACTATCTTCAACCGCGGAGGCAGTAGCAGCAGCGCCACTAGGACTTGATTCTTGCTGCTTCTCGTCGATGTCATCATCGACGGCGGCGAAACGAAGTACTTTCTTGAAGCTTCTCGTTCTCCGAGAAACACCGAATATGAATCCTCCTCTAATCGTGTTTAGTCGTAAAGAAGTGAAGTGACGTTGCTGTTGTTGGCTCCTTATAGAGTAGAAGCGTTTGTAGAGGCCATCATGCAGCTGAAAATGGGGGATTAAAGCAGTACTCGCACTTCCCATTGCTCCTCCTTTGGAACACACCTCAAAACGGCCGTTATCTTTTTATTGAAACCGGCCAAATGATTGGCTCTCGTTGTGCCCAGACTATTTTATTCTTTTTCTTTTGGGATATTTCGGTCCGCTGATAAACTACCACAGTTTTACTTTATGTACTCATTTTTCAAAAACAAACTTAAATTTAATCACCTTTTGTATGACCTGTTCCACCCTTCTTTTTTATTCTGCTTTTCTTTTAATTTTTAGTTTTTATTTTTTATTTTAATTTTTAAATAAAACATAATTATATTATAACTATACTTTTATTAATAATAAAAATAATTAGATACTAAATAAAATTTAAAAATTATTTATTTATCTAAATAATTTTCAAATTTGAATATATCTTTTGATAAGTTAGAGTTAAAAAAAAGTCTAATGTGAGCAAATTATAAGACACAAATTTTAGTGTGAGTAAATTTTATAAACTTATATGACAAAATACTTTTATAAAATTTAAGCAATAATTTCATTAAAATTATAAATATAACTCTTCCTTACTTTTAAAGGTAGTCTTATTTTGTCAAAAAACTTTATGTAATAGATTCTTGATTGATGAATTTTGTTAAACTTTTATTTTGTTATAAGCTTTAAACGAATCATTCAATAATTTATTTTAAAAGAATGAAACAAACTTATTAAGATACGAAAAAGAATTAGAGGTTCATTATAAGCAAAGCTAGGAATCACCAATCATTTCAAATGTCCTATAATAAAACCAATAGGAACTCTCCAAGTTACTAACAAGATTCAACCTACTTAGTGCTTTAAGGTACTAAATTTAGACATAAGAGCGTTGTTGTTCCTTATAACTTATTCTTTGTAACATCTCCAAGAGCTCTAGTAGCAAGTTAATGAGTCAACACCGCCCTTAATTGATCTTCATATTTGTTGCTCATAGGCCAAAATCGTGCTTTTATAATCTGACCATGCAGTGGATCTAGAATCATATTATCTTCATGTGATTGGTGGTAATTATATGTTCCATCTTCGAGCTACTTCTGACCTAATTTTAACGGTGTTTAGTCGTGTCACCAATATTTCTCTTATCCAAATTAAAGTGTTGCTTAAAAAAAAGGAACTGGAGTCTTAACACTTACCCTTAAAACTTCTATTACCGCTCTTTTGCTAAATAACATAAACTAGGCCACATAAAGCTACAAAAAATAGTTTGTAATCTTTAAAACTTCTTTACTTGATTAAAGAAGCCTAATTGATGAGCTGGTTCTAAGCAAAAGATTGGTAGTGAAGTCTATAAAGTTAAAGAATAGGAAGCCTTGTTTGCTTAATAAAGTTGCAATAGAAGAACAACTAATTATATCATGTTAGTTACTTGAAAAAATGCATCATGACTTAGAAAAGGAGCCATATAAGAGTCTAACTTTACTGCTCAGTCTCCTTTTAATAACTAACTTGAGAGTGAAAGTTGCCTTAGGAAGATTATAAGAGCTCTAAACTAAGTTAAACTAGGTGATTGTAGGTAGGGAATTTGTGAAGATATTTGAACAAGTTTTGTTTATCAAGGTACCCGAGTTATGACCAGTCCACTTAATTTTCTCAACTCATAAAGAGTTAGGAGAATAGACAGACAAATTGCTAAAGTGGGACAATCAAAGCCTTAAAAGTGAAAAGGAACCATCCAACTATCTTTTTAGAAATTATGTGTGTATGTATATGTATGTATGTATAACATAAAACAATATTTACAAAGTAATTCTAACTTAGCTCTTAAACAAGCACAATGTGAGTTATGTTCCAGGAAAAAACCAAGTTAGCCTACGTTAAAAAAGTGTAGAGCTTTAATAGACAAATTCCTAGGCCATAGATTTATTTTATTAGATTATAGCAATTTTCAATTCTTGATTTTATTAAAATCACTTCTTTTATGCAACAGTTAGTTTTCGTGGTGAATGAGTGTCTATCAAGTTTGATCCCTTTATGTATTATGTTATTTTTCTCTTTCGAAAAGGTATAGATGCAACATATAAATGAGGTCGTATGTAATATCCTGTTTCCATACTAAGGGTTAGAACCCTAGATTTCTGTAAATGAGAAATATCAATGAGAGATTAGAAAAATGTATTTCATACTCATGCATAATATCAGTATACACACACATGAATTTGATTGTTTTGCACACATTTCAATGACTGTATATGCACTCATTTGACATTTTCTGGGTATAATTGATATTTAAGGTGATTATAATGTGAATTGTGGATTATGTGTCTTAAAAATTAAGTTGGTGTGTATAATTAGTGATTTAGAATTTTTGGTAAAATATGAAATTTTTTTGGTAATTATGAGTATTTTTGAACTAGAAAAATTGTCAAGTGGCAGAACAATTGATAAATGGTAGTAGAAATAAGTGTCAAATTACAGTGAAAATTGTTGATAAATGGCATTAATATTTATTGATAAATGTCATAGAAAATTGGGAGACAATTGGAATATAAATTGGAGACAAATAGACTAGTTATTAAAAGAGGTCCACATGGAACCATAGTGCTGGAACCCCTCCCCGGGCGGGTCAACGGGCCCGACGTCCTACGTGGCATCTGGCCTCGTAGCCCACGAGGGAGGGATTCCCCACCAGTGATATTTAAACGAACAAAATTATTTAATTTACCTCCGTACAAAAATAGAGATAAATCACAAAGAAATTTTCAATAATTGTGGACCCCCAAAATATAAACGTGGCGGGATCGTAGAGTGGGCCTAGACATAAAATTATATCAATCAAGAGCAAAAATTTCAAAAAAACATTTAATACACAATTTAGGAAAGAACAATGATTTAATTAAAGTAGCAAATAAAGGATTTCATAAGGTTTTAAATTTTTTTTGAAGGGTAAACATAAAATCCCCCTATTTATAAAAATAATTCCAAGTCCAAAA